>JAGXJF010005693.1:0-345962 GCA_019208055.1 Stipa capillata | reverse complement strand
TAAGAGGATTCTGCGTGAAAACTCCAGAACACTCGAAACGCTGGTAAGAAGCAATGACCTCCAACAGAGGAAAAGCAAATCTAAGAAACCGGTTTGAAAATGACGAAAATGTATGGATGCAATGACGTGGATGCAACTACGATGGATTAAAATAAAGTGTACAAATACATAGGCAGGTTGGTCTTTATTTCAGATTCTAGCCTAGTTTTAGTTGTACTATCATTTTAATCTTGGACGAACCTAGGGAATGGATGCATGCATGGGATGTGATGGGTAGTTAAGGAAAAGGGCTGTTATATCAATGGTTAGAATTAGGGCTCATCCAATTAAGGTTTGCATAGGCTATCAATGGCTTCTGCTATTAGGTTGGCCTACAACCATATGCCTATATATACCTTTACAAAGAATACTATAGCTACCATCCGCTTTTATTAGCTATTGTCCACACGGCATAACCCCAGATAACTTATCATGCTAGTATCCCATGCTATCCAAGCCTAGTATGTTAGTCATCATCCAATGGGTATCGGAATAATCTAGCAAGCTAACTTCGACAGCCATGGTGGATGTGCTTTACCCTAATATGCCATACTTATATATACATTCGCAGTAAATATTTATCTTTCTTGTTGATCGAAATAGGGCATGATGTTGACGAATACCCAATAACCCTAACACAAGTCCTACTATTCATTTTAAAACGGAACTAAGGTATAACATGAAAAGATATACGGTAGCGTGCAAGTAAGCACTAGTACGAGCTATACGTGTAGCATGACATCTTAGGTTACATCTAGCATACACACAAGGATAATCCTAGCATGAATATTGCATTGCTATGAGAACTTAACCAAAGTAGAGCTGAACTCCATACTAGGACCACATGGGATATATATACTAACTACATATGCGTGGTAACAAGAATTATTAATATAGACTAAGCCTGAGATGGATGCATATGATCAGAGGAGGACACCGCTCAAATGAAAATCCTAAATATACATGAAGGTAATTATCCAACTTACCTCATATACTAATTAACATGAAATGCAAACTTTGTCACACCAGCTATCAACGACTAGTGTCCTAAGTTTAGTATATCCAGACCCCTTATCAAATTTACACAAGCACTGTTCCTAATCAAACCAGTGTAAGTGTTTGTTTAGAATAAGCAGGGTTTACATTCGTTCAAAAACATACATGGTGTAAATTCCATATTCACTTCGCAGGTATTGCAGCAGATTAATGGGTGTCTAACCGTGGATGTTTAAGCTTCCTTTCATCAGGGATAGATTTACATAGCAAGTACTTATAATCATCATTCTCAAACATTGCAGTTCTTTTATCCACCATTAGATTAGCTAAGTTAAACATGTTCATGTCCTTATGCAGCTTAATTACAGCTCCTATGGTACTAATCTAATCATGCAGCAATTAGCATTCGGATGTACACCTTTACTCCTATTTCTATCCGCTCGTACAGTATTGATCCAAAGTTCAGGAATAAAAATTGCACCCAGGGTCCTATGAATAGCCAAAACATCTCTTAGAAAGCCATGCCCTGCACAAACTTTAAAAAACTAATACCCTATAGCTAGTAGAGGCTTTAGGCATTTGGATTAGGAGGTGGCACTAGGGTTGGTACTGCTGTATACACATGGCTGCAGAACAGGAAAGAAAAGAAGAAGTAAGGAATAGCAGTATAGGAATATAGAAGCAAGGGAGAGGAACCGGAGGGGGGGTCAACACCTCACCTTGAGATGGGCTCAAATCCTGCACTGATCGGAGGAGGAGCTGAGGCGTGGCCGGCCGGAGCTCAGGCTCGGATGGATGGGGCGACGGGCCGGGCTGGTCCTGGAGGCGAGCGGCACCGGTGAGTGGCGGCGTTGCACGGCCCCGGAGCTCGGGCGGCAGCAGGCGAGCCGAGGGGCCCACGCAGGGAGGAGAGGAGGCGGAGGGGCTTGAGCTCGCCGGCCGACGGAGGAGAGGAACAGAGGGAGGCCGGGGAGGGCGGCGACGGCCGGCGTCGGCGAGCACAGGCCGCCGCGTCGACGGCGGAGGGCTCGGCCACAGTGGCGGAGCGGCGGGAATGGGGTGTCACGGGCTTGGGGGAGGGGGATTGGGGCAGGTCGGGCGCAGCAAGGCCGGCGGCAGGAGCGCGCGGCAAGGTCGGCCGGAGGTGGGGCTGCCGGCGACGGCGCCTAGCAGGGCAAAGGAGAGGAGGCTCGGTGGCCGGGCGGTGGGTGCATCGGGGACCCCAAGGGAGGGGCGGCGGCAGGTGTGAAAGGGGCTGGGGTGGCCGGTTGCCCCCTGGCCCCATTTAGGGTTAGGGTTCCAAAAATATTTTTTTTCTTTGTTGTTAGATTAATTTTAGCCATCCAATTTACCGCAACCCTAAAACGCGCGTTCGCGCTTCGAATTGGACGAGTGAATAGTCCATTTTGACTATCTCGACGATACGAACGCAGCTACGGAGTCGGATCGTCCCTTCGACACTTAGATTTTAGAAGTCCAGTTTAGGTTTTCGTTTCTAAATCCAAAATCGAGAACAATTTTTATTTAAATGCGTGCATGAATTGATAAGGTAATTCAAGGGTTTTAGAGTTCCAACCCGAAGGTTGTTATCCCAATTGGCTTTATATGACATGATGCAGCAATTCATTTCAGGGTTTTGTTTGCATGTCCGGAACCAAATTCAATTTTTACGATGCAGTGCATGAAATGATGCAATAACTCGAAAAGTTTTAATTCCGACTGGAGAATATCATGCTAATTGACTTTACGGGTTTCGGGTGATTACACCCGCGCGGCCCTTAGAGCGGGCCGGCGTCTTCGTTGGCCCATGAAAAGAAGGCCCCACCCCCAGCCTCGTCCTCTTTCTGGGCCGTCGCCTGGTCGCGGGCCCGGGGGCTACTGTCGGCGATACGGGGAACGGGGTTAGGTCTTTCCCCAGCACACGTGGCCCGACGGGCGCATTTAACGCCTGTCTGTGCGGGCCCACCTACTCCAAGTCCTTACGGACAAGTTGGCGGCGTCCTGGTCGAATTCCGTCCTCCCATATGATGGGCCCCGTCAGTTGCCGGTCCTGTCAAGGGATGGAGCGGTCTGACACCTTTTGACTTTAGGGCACGCCGTCACGTGCCCCGGCGCATGTCTCCTGTCCCTGGTCAGTAGGGCCGGGGTAGTTGCAGCATGGTCCGTGGCAGGGAGCGTCCGCGAAGTCTTCATCTTCTGACCCAACCACGTCATGATGACCCAGATCCCAACCTCGGCGTGACAGGCACTATTCTGCTACAGCAATCCTCAACTGCCGGCGTGGGTCGCCCACGTCCTATCCATCAGCAATGGTGCTACTACAGTGTATTTGCCTTTCGGCCGTTGTGGTGACCCCCCGGGTATATAAGGGAAGAACCAAGGCCATGAAAGGGGGATGAAAAAAGAGAAGGAGGACGAACAATGAAGAGAGCAAGAACACCTGTGTGGCTCAAGCTCTTTGTAATCCTCGATATATTCAATATACACCAAAAGCAGGGCGTAGGGTTTTATACCAAGAAGGTGGCCCGAACCTGGGTAAATCACGGTCTCCATTCTAGCATCCCTGCCACTCAAGTCGACGTAGCTCCTGCTCCTCCGCTTCCCCAGCCGAATCCCAAAGGGGGTCCTTCCGGACCACCGACGCCGGCATTTGTACGCCGACACTGCTTCTCCCCATTTCTTCTTCCCCATTCCTCTTTCTTTCTCCTACTATTTCTTTCCAAGCCGTGCACCATCTCCCTCAAGCCCAGCGCGCCAAGCCCCGCCTCCAACATCTGTCCCGGATCCGAGCTACCGCACACCCTTTCTACCTCCTGACCCTACGCCCGAGAGCCCCTACTCCCTCTCTGGTGCGTCCCTCCGCCGCTGCCCTTGCTTCCCGCTGCTTCAATCCGTCGGTTGCGCCTCACCTGTTCTTCCCATTTGTCTCCTCCGCCCAAGCACCGGCAATCACCCTCATCGAAGCAGCCCCAACCCCGATGCCTGTCTTCCTTCCCAAGACCCCGAGCTGAGTTGGAGCTCCCCACCGCCACCAGCCTTCTTTCATTTTGGGAGAAGGGGAGAGGGGAATCTCCTTTTTCCTTTCCTTTTTCTTTTATTTTTTTAGTTTTTCTTGTTTTTTATTTATTTTCATTTTTATTTTAATAACTTATTTAAGTTAAAGGAAAAAATAAAGGGAAAACTATTAGGGTAGTAAACAAAAACATTTCTTTCTCTTTATTTTCTTTTTCTTTGTTTCCTTTCTTTTTTGTGGGAAAAATAGGTTTGTTATGAAAATTCAAAGAAAGGGAGAAAACTTTTAGAACATTCAGCCAAAATGTTTTTTTCTTTGTTTGTTTATTTTCCTTTAAAAAATAATTTCATTTGAAAAGTAAAAGAAAGGAGAACTTTTTGGTAATTTTTTTCTTTTTAGGGTGTCTAGCCAAATTCTTTCTTTTCTTTTTATTTTTCCTTTTGTTTCTTTTTCTTTTATTTGAGAAACTGAATTATTTTTAAAGGGAAAATAAAGGAAAAGTTTTTACTTATTATTTTGGTATTTAGCCAAATTCTTTATTCTTTTTTAACATAAAAAAGGGAAGATAATTCGGGGTTCCTCCCGCCAGTGCTTTAGTTTAGGTCAAAAAGCTTGACCTCCCTCGACAGTGCTTTAGTTTTTAATAAGGAAAAATCATACATCTGCGCCCTATTCAAATAGAAGGGAAGAGAAAAGAAAGAAATGTGGTGAGGGAATTGAGAAATTGGATAACATAGGTATATAGATAATTGATATTCCTAGGCGCCAAAAATGTTTGTTGGCTATTCTTATCTGTAAGCTCACGAAAAAATAGTTGTAGCATTTCACCTTGGAAGTATTCCAGGGTTATCAATCAGTGGGAAGCAAATGTGTATAAGCAGAGATATCAAATTATCGATAATATCGTACATACGTATCCAAATCCCCATTACTTAGAAATGATGGTTCGTTTATAGATAAGGGTAGATGACCACCAGGTAAAGAGGTTACCGACCTACACAAGTAACATCCAAGAGGGTGGTTTCGTTATGTCTAGGATGGGGAACTCTTGGATGGATGTTTCAGACAATCTAATCCAGACCTTAATACACACATCTCCACAAAATACATGCATGAGTCTTTTGTGGTGGGAGCACTCCTAATGGTGGAAGCAGAAAGGGGGAGTCAGACTTGCATTGTAACTTTCTACGAACAATTGTCGATGCGAAGATCATTGAGAAATGTGACTTGAATCCTAATTGATTTCAAATATTTTGAGACTCGGAGAGGTGTGGCTGTACTCCTACTTCCACAAAGTTTCCTACTTTCATAATTAGAAGAAGACTTGTGAGAGGACTATAAATAAAGAAAAAAATCTATTTTTCAACCTTAAACTCTTGGCTAAGTTTACATTTTAACTTCAAACTTTAAAATGGTCAGACTTAAGACCCTGATCTTTTAATACCATTTGATTTTCAACCTCCACATGGTTTTACTGGGTTTGACCCTAGTATTCGCCACTTAGCCTCCACGTTAGCCAATAGGAGCCCGCATGTCATTTATCCTATCTCCTCTCACCTCCCTCATCTCCTCTAGTTGACAACCACTTTCTCTCTCATCTCCATGCCTATCTAGGTCACCGCTGCTGCATTCCATCGTGCTGCTCTGTCACACCTCTTCGCCCTCGTCCCTCTGTAGTTCCCTCCCATCCCCTCTCCTCCTTAGCTCACCATGAAGGCATAAGCAAACTTGATAACAATGGAAGAGGACGGCAGTGGTAGATCTATGGCAAGAAGATGGGCAGCGCCGGGCTCCATGCTAGCAGTGACTTCTGCAACTGAACAGACATAACAGAGGGCAAATGTTCTAAGGGTCAAGTGATGCTTCTTACCTCTTGTGGCGCTAGTGAGCTCAGCGGTCATGCCCACCAGAGTGCCTCTCCTCTCTTAGGCCTGCATGTCTTGTTCCTTGTGGGAGAGGGAGAGAGAATAAATGGCAGGTGGGTCTATATTGCATGATGGGCAGCCACATGGCGAATACCGGGGTTAAACCAAGTCAAAGGGGCCAAAACCAAGCGGGAGGTTGGAAATTGAACGGTATTAAGTCATAAATCATACCGTTTTAGAGTTGAAGGTTCAAATATGAATCATAAAAGAGTTCAAGGTTGAAAGATAGACTTTTTCCTATAAACAGTGAGGTGTAGAGCAAGTAGAAGTAATTTAGAGGCTAGAAGTAATTTAGAGGCTAAAGATGATTAGATGCTATGTCGATCTTTTGCACTACATTGTCGCAAAGTAGGATTCTTGAGTCCAACTTTAAGGTTCAAGAGGATCGTGAGAGAGCGAGAATCCCTATCTTTTATGGTTGTTCTTAAAGAACTTAGCTTCACCAAAATTTTCTCTCTTGTCGTGTTTTCCTTTTCGTCATTATTTTAATTCTCTCTACAAGAATAATGTACTTCATGGTTGACACCATGTGCACTTATGGCATACCTTTCTATACTAGACCGAGTTGATCTGAAGGGTACCACATATAACACCAAATTTCGGTGACAACAAAATTTGAGTGTTCTATGTTGAGACGTAGGGCTTGTCGATGAAAATGGAGCACCTATAGTTTTTATTTCGGCAGCAAGCTCACCTTCTTATATCCGGAACGACATGTTATTCAACAGAAAATTCTTCCTAGCCCCAATGCCCAGTGCTTATGGATCTGTATCTTGGCGGCATCCGGTAGACCGTACCAAAATTTCCACGTTGATTCCATGTTGCACGGACGTTTTTTTTTGTACCACCTGTCCTTTCCCAAGTTAGGACTACAAATGAATAAAATACAAGCTTTTTTAAACAAAAATATACAATGCTAACTCTGTTTTTTATTTCATTTCATACACCTATCATTTCTCCAAGTTAGGACCTGCAAATGAATTAGAAAAAATACAATGCTAAATCTATTTTATTTTTTATGTCAAAGTTAGTGCCTGCAAATGAATAAGGCCCCGTTTGGTTGGACTTTTCAGCAGCTTTCCACTGAAAAAAGCTACAGTCTAACCAAACGGCCAGCTTTTCAGCAGCTGTTGGCAATGATAACCGTGGTCTTTGCAGTATAAATTCAGCTGTTTAGAAAAACTACCTTCTGCCAATATTTTGCAATGTGCTGAAGCTTTGATGCTTATTTTCTAAAATGTTGTAGATGGTTTGGATCAATCAAAAGATATATGTTCACTTTTCCACAGCCACAATAGCTTTTTTAGACAGTCAACCAATATCAACTTTGTCAACAGTCACAGCCCAACCAAACAAGCTCTAAAATGCAAACTTTTTTCGAATAACTTTTTTTTACAACCAAGTTCCCCCTTTCCATTAATTTTACATAATGGAAACAAGTCCAAGAGATATAGAAAACGAGAAAGAGATAAATGAGTTCCAACATTAATAAAAAAAAACCAATAAAACCATAGCTGCCTTCAAGAAAAGCCAATTAGACGTAAACCTGTGAACACGGTAAACCTGTGAACACGTTTGACACTATCCTCTTACAGACCAAAAGATCAAGTAGCAGAAACATGCTTGGTTCAAAAAAAAATAGTAGCAGAAACATGCTAAGACAGCAACAGACAACACACTAATTCCCAGTAGCTTCGCCAGCCGTGCTTCCCAGCGTATGTAGCGCCAATCCCATCGTAGCCTGAGACAGCTTAGCCACCAGCTTGACCAAGTTGTCCGCTCCTGCCGTCAAAGCCTCCTTGTCTCCCGTCTTCAGAAAACCTGCCCAGCAATGAAGGTATGCACATATTGCAAAAATAACCTCAGTAAGAGAATGAAGTTTCTTCCCATCAAAGAATACCCCACTGCGATATTTTCAAATTGCCCAACAAACAGCTCCAAACACAACAATATATAAGTGCTGGCAGTGAGGAAAAACAATGCATCCAACGAAAAAATTGCCAAAGGTTATTTGGTCTGCTCCTAATCCCAAAAGTCCTGCTAATGATACCCCAGATGCATTTAGCTACATGACAGTCAAAAAACAGATGTGAGAAGATTCGGGTGCAATGCAAAAACAAGATGAATCTCCAGGCTAGTGCCTCTTCACCATATTATCCCCGGTGAGAATGGAATCATGAAATCATTGCCACACAAAGATTTGAATTTTCAAACGAAGCTGGGCTCTTCAAATGGGGGAGCAATCAGGGCCCACTCCTATCCAAATGTTTATATATGGAATTCACAGAAAAGCACCTGGAAGTATGCAACTCCCACTTAGGCACATCTTTATCCAACCCCAAACTCATACTATTGATCTCATGATTCCCACTGAACATGAAGCCTATCATCTAGTCATCTTCTAAACTGAATATCACCCTGCTTGGCCACTACAAGTTCTTTTTCTCTCACTCCACTCTCGCTTCCCTCCCTTATTCTGCTTACAACTGGGCCTAACTTTTCTCTCCCTCAACTTGCCCCGATATAATAAGACGCATCGAACCCAAAGGCTTGATTTGGGATTGAAGACAAACGGTGTGCAAGAAATATCAAGGGTTTAAATCAGACAAGCAAGTGGCCCGGCAAGAGAACGAAATGAACAATAGACCATCATCACTCATAAACTAGGCCGCGAGAGAAAACAGAAAGAAATTATGCAGAAAGCAAGCAGCAGACAACGACTAAATATCACACAGAATTGCGGACACTAGTACTCAGTTAACCAAATTATCCTCTGAACTATTCCACGTTTCCACCACAGAAGCACTAGCATCACAAGCAGCACCTAGACCATTCTGCCCCTCACAGGGTCTTTCCAGCACACCATAGTGCAGGATGCAAATTTCTTGGTAATTGTCCACAACTGCACATAGTCCAACAAGCAGTTTCCAATGCTATAAGACAACACAAACCATTACAGAATATCGAGAGATTGACAGGTTAGACGGAAACGAAACGAAACAGAAAGCGACGTCAGATGACAGCGAGAACCTGTTAATATGGACAACTCTCCTAAAGTCTCTAGATTTCTCAGTTGGCAACAATAATTAGATTGATAGTTTATTAAGGTGCCTGAGCCTCCCAATGCACGGCCAACATCTTTCTACAGACCCAGCATCGCCCTGTTTGTTGCTGCCTCCCTCTCTGTTGAAACAACCGTCCCAGATGGTGTTGGAGGAGGCTTCATGGACAGTGGTAGCACCTGAGTAGGAGCGATTGCAGCTTGCCCTGCTGTCGTCACACTCTTGGGTGACAAGTCACGGTTTGAAACCATGGTTGCTACGTGAAGAATACCCGTTCCTTGTGTGCTGCTTCCAGCTATAGATGCAGCGGTGGTGACAGTCCCCTGGGAGACCCCAGATGGGTTGACTGCCTTTTTGGATTTCTTGGCCCGACGACGCTTTTCAGAAGGGAGTGGCAAAGCTTCAGGGGTACCATTATCGCCACTCAACAAACTCTTACGATGCACAGAGCAGAAATCTGTCCCCCACTTTGCACTCGTATTGCATCCTTGGAACTTGCACCGACTACCGCCACCATGCTTAATGCAGAAATCTGTCCGTCCTTGTGCACTCTTTGTACATCCTTCAGATTTGCACCGCCTTCCCCCACCATGCCTGATGCAGAAGTCCGTGTTCCCTTGTGCACCCTTCCCACACCCTTCAAATTTGCATCTCTTGCCACCACCATGCCTCACACAATGGTCACTGCGGCCTTGGCCACATGCCGCGTTTGGGCATCCAGCAACAGTGCACCGCTTCCCTCCTCCATGGCCAATGCATAAAGGTGTGCCTCCATGTGCAGCTTTCATACAGCCCCGTACCATGCAACCCTTTGTACCACCACTATGTAACTTACAGTACTCTGTGTTCCCCTGGGCCTGCTTTCTGCAGTTCTCGTGCTTGCAAAGCATGTCTGCCCCACGGAAGATAAATTGCCCAGTGTCACCCTGAGTGTTCCCAGAACTATCCTTCAGTTTGCATCGATCATCTCCTTCATACTTGATATGTACACCTTGTTCAGTGCATGTCACTGTACTGGAACCAGGTTCAGTATACTGGCTGCCTTTAACAGGAGACATATATAAATCTGAGCTCTTATGTGCATTCTGGAGGTAACTGAGCTGTTGGCATGGACGCCCTCCACTGTGACAATTGCAGTGCACTACCCTTCCATCGACAACCTCATTGCAACCAGGCTCCTGGCAACTTTTCCTGTCTATTTTACAACAAAAAAGGAACACATAAGAAAAGATATAAAATATAAGGTCTATAAATATGACAAATGACATACAAATAATAGCTGATACCATAAGTACTAAAAGACAAGTGACAATTGGTCGAATTAGTATATCATATATTTGCACTGGTACTCACGGCAAATGTAGAGGTAGATCTCACATAAAAACAACAAGTGTCAGAAATTAACTTCATCAACAGCTTAAGGCTCAGAGCATCTCAACGAAATGGAAACTTGCATAACTACCGGCAATGTGGATTTAATACCAAAACAGTGGAATACAAAAAACATGCAAACTTTTCTTTTATCTGATATAAAAGATTTATGCTTGAAAAATCACAGGATTTTAGGGAACTGAGGCGTGGAGAACATACCACTAATGGAATCATCTGCCATGAGCTTCTGCCAAAAAAGTAAGAACCACAGGAAATGTCAGAATATTGTGATTACATATTGGAAAATATTACTTCGGAACGAACAAATTACCTTTATATGAGCGATATGGTCATGCTCCATTAATATGTTTATCTGCACCTGATCCAAGCATAACATGGTCAAGTAATGAAAATGAACTAGAATCTGATCTAATAAGTAAATTATAAGACTGATTATAGAAAATACCGCAATGATAAGAAGGCTCCAAAACATACACCTGTATGGAGTGTTAATATACATGTTAAAACAAATTACGAATAAGAGGACCGTGCTTGAAGATTAAGTGATCTCTCCAACAGCGCAACATAAATTGTTGAGTAGGGGAATATTACCCCTTGCCGAGAAGAACGACCATGTCCAATCATTGAGATTGGTTGCTCTAAGTATAGACATACATTGAGAATGAAACCACATTATTTGCAGGCCATAAATTTTATATTTAGTATTGGACATATCAAAAGTTTATTACATAGCAATATTTGCTAACCTTTTTGTTCTTGGCTACCAGTTTGATTGGAAGTCTGTGACATAGAAAAACCAAGTGAATGAGATAAGCTCGTTCTTATGTTGTGAGTAATTACAGGTTGGTTACTACTCTCCAGTTGTTTCTGATTGTAACCAAATGCTGGTGTCTGTATGTGAGTTCCAACCCAGTCTTCAAAGCTTGGGAACTCATCAAATCTATATACAGCATGTTCTTACAATCAACAACTCAAACTACATGAGCATACAACATTGCAAGTAGTTCCAACAGCAAATAAGTGCATTCAAACAAACATGACAAGATTTTGATGAGCAATTGCACATGACACTGCTTCAAGGACATAGATTGATATTTTTTCCCTTGAGTGATATTTTTTCCCTTGAGTGATCCTTCATTGCACAAAGGACAAGCTACAAACTGAATCTACTAGCAGAACTAATACAGACATTTTAGACTATGCACTAATACCAACAAAGTGTTTCTAGAGAGGTGCTTAGACATAACGTAATGGACCTGCACCATATATTTATGCATATATATGTTGTAAACGTGCACTGGGGTCAACAATACAGCAGAAGGCGTGCGGCAAGACAGCAGGTTGCCGAGTCAGACTCAGACATGGCAGTAGCTGAGTTAGAGTAGGAGGCGTGAGTCAGAGTCAGAGTCGCTGCAGGATTAGAAAAGGAATCTGTAGCAGATCTAGAGGGAACCGGAAGAGACTAGGAGATTCAGAGTCGGAGTTTGTGGTTGAGTCAGAGTCTAGCAATCTGATATTATTATATGTAGATGTCCCTAGGTAATCGTTTGGGCAGGCAGTATGAAAACTATCTTCCCCAATGCTTTCCCGACCCTTACAATTCTCTCAATTACTCACCCCTTTTCTGTCAAGATGTGCGCCAATCACGGTGCCTACCCGTCACCAATGACCTCGGCTTCCGGTGAACTACCCTGTGCTGAGAGGGTTTAACCCTAGCAGATCGAGGCCACCCCTCTATGCCGCCTGTGCTGAGAGGGGTGAGCGGAACCCTAGCAGGTAGTATTAGTGCATTAGTTTAGTATTTGTAGCAGGACTCCCTCTTCGACACTAGGTAACTGCAGGTAGCAGCAGCAGAAAGTAGTAGTAGTGGTGAATGGCAACAAGTAGTAGAAGCAGCTAACAAGCAGCAGTCAACGACTAGCTGTGACTAATTGGCAAGTTGGGTAACATGACAACTCGACTACGTGACTTGATAACATTGGTCAATGGTCAGTGACGGCGCACATGATCTGTTGTGTGAACTAGAGTCAAATGTATTCGCAAACAGTGAAAAACAGTAGGCTTCGTGCAAATTATAACAATTATGTACTATGCCTTCCCTATGTCGTGCAAACTCTCGACGTCATCGCCCAGCTCTGCCTCAATCACGAACCTCAGATGTACCTCGAACTAGCTGGATTTGGACTAACTCATCTACAGCAGCTTCCAGCCTTGGGTGTAATTGTAGGATCTACCTGTTCAATTCGATCATCAGTTTGGAATGAGGTGTATGAATAGCTTTTTATTTATTACACATGTTCTTTATTTGTACATTTCATTTTTTTTACTATAGTCTGTTTCTACCAATTTCTTTCTTTCTCTTTCAAGTTATTTTCATCTTTCCTTATGTAACTACAAATCAACAATTTCTTCCCTCTCATCATGTTATGCATCATCTTCTCCAGGATAATAATATTAACACCTCAAAGTTAGGGAGTGCAATGGAATATATGGACAGCGAAGAAAATTATAAAAATATAGAAGCAATATAAGAAATATCTTCTGGTTATTTTTCTACATTTAGTATTTTACAGTAAAAATCACGCACCTATGATGAATTTAAATAGTTATGCAGTAAAATGTTGATCAAGAACTGAAAATTACAAGAGAAACTTAGGTTATTAAATGCACAAAAGTAAATTAAATGAAATACATCAGCTATAAACCAAAAGCCACGGAACATCCAGGGTGAAATAAGGCAATTTCATTGGTTATTTTAGTCAAATCTACTTGGAAAAAAGCACTACACACCCTAGGAGTTAAAACGCAGTTGCCTCAGCGCTTCAAGGCATCCGTCTGGTGTGCAGCTGTAGAAAATGGCTCAAGTATAAGCATCTGATGACTTTATCTATAGAACTAAAATCCCATGTGATGAGTAAACAAATTAAAACTGGAAAAGTGGAGCGTCTAATTATCTGGCTGACAGTCTAATGAAATATGCAATCAACAGAGAGGTCTGCATAAGATTGTCAGCAATTCACCATGAAACTGGTTTCCTTCACAATCACTTTTCCTTTTAACAATGAAGATCAAGAACTATTACGTAAAAATATAAAACTCATTTAAAAAAATATTTACCGAAGTAATGAAACTTCCAGATTTATTGGAGCATAATGTCCAGCCAATATCACTGGATAAACACCAGAAACCGAGCCCCTCGTGTCGCTCCCCAGGCGATACCAGGGGCGACACCCGAGCGCATCACAAAACCGCCGGAACCTAAAATCCTAACATCTCCACCAACGATCTGCCAACGCCGAGCCGGATCAAGAAACAGGCATTCGGCACCACTCCCGCCCCTCAGCTCAGATCTCTCCAAGAAAGTAGAAAGCACGCACGAACACAGCCACAGCAAGAACGAGTAGCAGTAGTACGAGTGATAAGAGGGTATACCGTGCAGGAGCGGGAGCTGGCAACTGGATAGAGGCGGCGGCGGCGGCGGCGTGGGGTTGACTAAGGAGCGGATCGGCGAGGACTGAGAAGGGTAAAGGCAAGAATGCCGAAGCAATTTCTATAGTTAGCAATAGTATTTTAGTATAAGGAATGGGAATGGCGTTTGAGGGTTGCAAGTTGCAGGGGAGGAGGCATAAAAAATTGGAGTTAAATGGGAAGAAGGTGGCTGATTGATCGGGCTGGAAGTGGTAACAGCCCAAATCGAGCGAGCCCACAAACTACCAAGCTGGACCCGATGCTAATATTTAGAAACGATCTGGGCTCTGTTTAACATTGAGGTGGACTATGGCCCAGTTCTTTTCAGCTTTTTTTGCAGCTTCTAGGTGAGAATAAGCTGAAGCTGAAAAGAACTCGAAATTTATCAGTAGCTTAAATTCGCAGCTTGAGCCATTTGCTGTTGAGTGAAAAAAAGCTACCCAATAGCAGCTTCCCGAGCTTCTCTCTTCCCAACTCTTATTCCCTTTGCCGCCTCCGCATCCACCCGACCTCCCTCGGCCGTAGCCCGCCCGCCCGCCACCGAGCCGTTCCTCCACCGCTCCTCCGCTGTTCCCTCGCCACTCTCCCCCTCCCCCGGTCTCTCACCGCCGTCGGGCCGCTCCTCCGCCGCTCCCCCGCCACTCTTCCCCTCCCCCGGTCTCTCACCGCCGTCGAGCCATTTCTCCGTCGCTCCTCCGCTGCTCCCCCGTGGAGCTCCTTCGCCGCCTCCGTCGTTCCCCCGTGGAGCTCCTCCGCCGCCGAGCCGTTCCCCCGTGGAGCTCCTCCGCCGCTCCCCCGGCCGCCGCCCGCCCGTCTCCTCCGCCCCGACTCCTCCGCCCCGTCTCCAGACGCCACGCTCCTCCACCCGCCGCTCTCCTCCAGCGCCCAGCAGCACCCAGCAGCTCAGACGACAAGCTGAAAAGAACTCGAGGTGAGTTTGTGAGGGCTTCTCCCACCGCAGCTCATTTGGGTAGAGAAGCTAGAAACGGTTTCTGGAAAAGCTCAAGCTGAAAAGAACTGGGCCTATAATCATTTTACTGAAGCTCTCTCGGTCCTTGTCTAAAAACAATAAAAAGAGAGAGATAACATGCAGAAAGGGCTTGAACAGCAAATTGTGCGAAGAGGCTAAAAAGAACATCAAGAACCAAGATGGTCTTAGCGGGGATCTCTTTGCTCGCTTGTTTCATTGCTATGTTAGTGGTTGCACCCAGATCTGCAAACAGCTAATCAACCACTTCCTCCAGCTTCTACATATTCATATCTCAAGAGAAGGGTGTGGAAGAGGAAATGAGACAAATAGGATGATTGAGTTCGCTGCTATCTCTAGTACAGACTCATTTCAAGTAACCTGAGTTCGCTGCTATCTCTAGTACAGACTCATTTCAAGTAACCTCCCACTACCCACATCTGGGGAAGTAGACCAGTTGTGTGGTCATTTCGTCTATTGATAACCGTCCAACTAGACCCGTCAAATGCCACAATTAAATTTGGTTGATTTAGTTGACACGTCATGAAAAATTATGAAGTCCAACTAAATATAAAGATGGGCTCAATTCGATTTCTGGAACATAATCCTTTTTACATAAAAGGATATAAAGTGTGAGAAATTAATACAACTAAGATAAGAGGAGGTCCTAAGTGGCCAAAGGGGTGAGTCGGCTGAAGTAGACAACCAGCTTCTACTTCTGCCTCATCCTCCTCATGAGCTCGCTGTAGTCCGTCACCAGGCCTTTGGTTGGGGGCTCGGTGGTGTAGAAATGCAGATGCTTGAACACCTCCAAGAACTCTACCACATTCCACACAACTCCATGCATGAGGTCAAGGAAACTGTCCTCTCAGTTGTGAGTGTTGGTAGGATCTGACCTGACCAACTCTCGAGCTATCATGAAAGCCCTCTAGCGTGTTTGGCGAGACCCATGTTTCTTTCCAGGTCCTTCAGCACAACCTCCTGTAGAATACTCCAAATTCGAACGAGTCAGGAATACTCTCTAGAAGATACATCATAAAGTTAGTATGTTCTTCGCTGATAAATAGGTAATCTTTGATGAAGATATCTGGAGAACTTACCCAAGTATCTCATCCCAAAGCTTTGCACAATCATCCTACTCTTCTCAATCTCATTGCACAAAGAACTCTCTAGGTGCCTGAGGATATCCTTTATCCTCTTCATCCTATCGTGCCAGGTCGAGGCGACCTTCTGTGCCAACACCTCTTGTTCCTCCTTCAGGAACTGAACGAAGTACAAAAAAAAGACGATGATAGGAAGTCAAAAGTGAAACCATGAGATTCCCTTGTGAGTAGATGATTTAATATGCATATCCCACTTCAAGTGGTACACCTCGTGCCAAAGATTCTCGATCAAGTCCTGATTGACCTCTTCTCCACCTACGTCGACATTGTCCTCTTCCCTCGGGCGCTTGCCGTGGGTGACCTCATCCCGGTGGGAGTCATCTCCTCCTTGTTCATTGGAGGAAGAAGATCCCTCGCTTGACATAATGGTGTAAGTGGAGGTGACACAGAAGAGAAGAGTGAATGTTGTGAAGATGGGGATGAAAATTCTCTCTCTCCTTGTTGGTTTTTATAGCCAATAAAGAGGAGATGACGTGCGCCTCAAGGTGAAAGAAATTGTAGCCAGTTAAAACCCCACTTTTCCCTCGTCTCCCATATCGCATTTAATCTAGCTTTTTTGGTGACATCACTACGTTACGAAGCTCGGTGCCTAAACCGTGCATGCTTGATGCATTACATCACATTGTTAATCACTACTCCAAGATGCTTTCACACTAAGTCATTATTACTAGTGTGTTACTCTCCCAAGGCTATGCTGACACTAGTCTAGTGTGGCAGTAGGGCATCTTTTACTCTAGGTGCCAAGCACTTCAACAAGATGTTTTGTTAACTCTCACATGGTAGTATACTCTTTTTTCTTTGTTTTGGTTTTTTCCTACTCAGTTTTTTCGAAATGAAGTTTTAACGAGGCATCCGTGCAGAATGATCACCGTTCCATCTTCCATAAATGACCACTCCATTAAAGAGGTCGTTGCAAGATAGTACATCCAAGGAGACCTCCCATGGATGATATCCTTGGATTATAAGGGAAAATTATTTGTCCTCTTAAGGTTTGGGTGTTAGCTAAAGATGATCGCTCACCAGGTTCTTGATTAGATGCTGTTTTAAGTTGTAAGACTTCCTAGTAGGCTCGGTTTAGATAGGATAGTAGTGGAGTCCTTCCCTATCCACGATCTCTAGGGGGTCATGGGAGCAGTTACCCATGTGCATACGTTGTACGGGCACGTGGAGAGCAACCTGATGAGGACATCACACCTACACTTACATCCACAACCTACACCCACAGAAGATGGACCAATGACTAGAGCTCATGCACGACATCTTAATTATCAGGTACTTTCATTTCTCGGTACTTCACATACTTTGCATATGAATATGATGCTGCCTAAATCAGATGTTCTCTTCTTATTAAGGAACCAAGGACCAAGCATGGTTATGGAGACTAATCACAAGCTTGGAGAATGATGACCAAGGATGGAGATGATGGCAGCAAGCACACAAGTGTTGATACAAGTGATGACTTTGGACATTGGTGGCCCATGATCACATGAAGATAGAGAATGGAGAAGCCTAATTGAAGATATGAATGAAATCCGGACTATCCGGATGACAGTGCGGAAGCCTTTCATAAAGGCTGGTCCTTCACCTAGACTATCCGAATGGCAGTCCAAAACCTTCTATAAGACCCGGACCTTCACCCAAACGGTCCGAATCCTCACCCGAAGGATCCGGGCATCTAGACAATCTGGGTCGATTTAGGGTTTTTCGAGTCTATTTCAGCCCAAGGGTCTGTTTCCACCTATAAATACCCCCTGGCCCACACCATTTTGGTTGGGATTTGTTTAGATTAGAGTTTTCCACTTGCAACTTTGCATCTGTCAATTGTGTTCAACAACCAGTTGTCAAGACTGCTTTTCGGATCCCCACTTTATCGACTTAATCACTTATATTCACAATTTCAGGTTACTTTCTCATATTCTTACTTCCTGCATCGTCAGGTACCTACCAGAGTATGCTGTAGTCGGATCGTCAAAGTCATCTCCTTAAATCGATTTGTGTTCTCGTCAAAAGATCGGTACACCCATACGCTTATCAGGTGGTATCAGAGCAAACCAAGTTGCTTGTCGAGAACCTTTATCATAGTTTAGTTTTTTTCTTCATCCCATCATGCACATATTGCCAGAAAATAAAAAAAATATCCTTGTTCAAACCAATCTAAGCCGACAATTTTCAATTTATATTTTGCATTGTTGAATCTTTGCTGCATTAATCGTGCCGAGTTGCTGGTCCTAGATTAGTTTTGTGTTAGATTTCACTACTAGATCAAACTCCTTTTTGTGTTTCTAGTGGTCTGTGTGTTCACCGTGATTTCCTTTGTAGGATCATCTCATCACCACTGGCCTACCGTACCGCCACCAACATCACCACTGTCATCAACATCTCGCCATCAGCACCACCACTAAAGAAGAAGCTACCACGAATCTATCTTGGCATTGGCTTGGAGGAATTGAAGAAGCCAACCATTGTTTGGGTGCAAGATCAAGTTGGCATAACACCAAGGAAAAAGAAGCTCAACTTAGAATCCAACTCGAAGTCAGAACTGAGACCAGCTCATTACAACTTGTCAAACCGCCCCCGCCGTCGCCAGTGCATTGAGGTATACAAGAATCATAAAAAAGGAAGGGAATAAAAGACAAGAATAGAAAAAGAAAAAAAACTCAGCGCGCCTGACCGGTCTGACCGACGCCACCCAGACAGTCCGGGTTGAACTCCGGACCGACCTCCGGATCTGTACTAGAAATCCCGGATCTTCCACCCAAAGGGTCCGTATCACAGTCCGGATTTGTTCTAGACAGCCTGGACCTTCACCTGGAGGGTTCGGAGTTTTCATCCTTTTTCCCACTTTGATTCAGTATCTGGGCTTAGTGTTGCTTTAACTCATTCTAGTCGAAGTCCAGCAGCTAGAGCTAGTATTCTTGAGCATATTTTCAACTTGTAATGCTATTTTGATTCTTACTAACTCTTGCTATCATACTTGAGCCTACCAAGCTCCACATACTCTACACCGTGCAGTTATACATTCGCCATGCAATCACTTCATCCAATCTTTGGAGCTATTGACACCGTTGGTTGCTGACCACCCTCTACAGCTTGGTAAAAACTTGTAAGACTTGTGAATTAGCTAGAGAGCTTGAGAGACTTGACACCACATCCTAGTAGTTCATAGGGACATTAAACTTGTGATTTTGTTTCCTCTTTACTACTAACCATTTCAGGATCTCAAAGAAATAGCGGGGACAATCTCTCCCCTTGTTCCTGGAAGTTGCATGACGACCTCCGTCCGGTGGTGTCCAATCATGCTTAGGACATTAACTCCCGGATTGCCGGCACCATGGATCGTGTCCACGGAGTGGAGCAAAGCATCCATGAGCTGTCCAGCAAGTTTGATGCGCTTGTCTCCTACTTGGATAGTGTGCTACAACCACCGCCACTTCTTCGTGTTCCCACTCTCGTGCTCTGTGCAACACAACAGTGAGCATGCCTTGTGTTGCGTGATCAGGTGCCCATTACTTCTGGTGCCTCAGTGCATCTTCGCACTGACCACACTGCTTCAGGCATCGTGGTCATATGAGACGTTGAGGAGAACTACTACCACGACTACGTCAGTGGTTCCGAGGACGAGGATATGGTCAACACGAACAATGAACGACTCATCGGTGGCTATGACACAACCAACATGGTATGGCACCACGTCGGGAGGTACATTCACATGATGACACTCATGAATTAAAATTGAAAATTCCACCTTTTGAGGGCCGCTACAATCCTAATGCTTATCTTACTTGGGAGCTAGAAGTAGAACAAAAATTTGCATGCCATAATTACCCTGAGGATCGCCGAGTTAGGGCTACGGTTTGCGAATTTACTGGTTTTGCTTCTATTTGGTGGAGTGAACATTGTAAGATGTATGCTAATAATAAACTATCACTTGGGCTAGTTTGAAAGATGTTGTGCGTACACGTTTTGTTCCTCCTTATTATCAACGAGAATTGCTTAATAAGTTACAACAATTAAAACAAGGCACTAATCTATTGAAGAATATTATCAAAAACTACAAATTGGCTTAATTCGTTGTGCTTTAGTTGAGGACAATAAGGCAATCATGGCTTGGTTCTTTGGTGGATTGAATCATGAAATTCAAACTATTTTGGATTATAAGGAATATAATTCTATTACTTGGTTATTTCATCTTGCTTGCAAAGTTTAATGTGAAGTGCAGGATCGATAGCTGAGGACAAGACCTAAGTTTTCTACAGTTCGTACGTCGTCATGGACACCTTGCACTCCCGCTACACCGTCCAAGCGACCCGCTGTCCTGGCTTCATCCATTGCCAAATCAAGCTCTATTGCACCAAAAATAGCCCCACAAGCATCTATACCAACAACCTGTACACCAGCCGCTCCTGTAAATAGTTCGTCATCCTCCAATGCTTCCATGGCAAGGACCAAGGACACGCAATGCCATCGATGCGAGGGTTATGGTCACATGTAGCGAGAATGCCCAACAAAGCATTTTTTGATCATCTGTGAAGATGGTGAGTATGATTCCGCTAGTGATTATGATGAGGCCACCTATGCTCTTATTGTGGAACAAGAACAAAATGTCACAATTCTAAAAAAGACATGGAGTTAATGGGTGCCGATGATGCGGATAAGTACATGAGCTTGATTACCATTGAGTGTTCAGTGTGCAAATGAGCTATGCCAAGCAAAATCAGCAGCACAATCTATTCCACACAAAGAGCATTGTAAAGGAACCAGTTGTTCACATTATTATTGATGGAGAGAGTTTCAATAACTTGGCTAGTACAGAGATGGTGTAGAAAACTCTCTCTCACCACTAAACCACACCCTCATCTCTACTACATCCAATGGTTCAACAACAGCAGCAAAGTTAAGGTAACTCGAACGGTTCGTGTACATTTTACTATTGCCACTTATGCTGATTTTGTTGAATATAATGTGGTTCCTATGCAAGCTTGCTCTGTGTTACTTGGTAGACCATGGCAATATGATAAAGAATCAATTCATAATGGTAGAACTAATCACTATTTTCTCAAGCACAAAGGCAAGAAAATTTGTTTACTTCCTGTCTCCTGAACAAATCCTAAGAGATGATTTTGCTAAAGCTAGTAGAGCTAAGAATCAGGAGCAAAACAAAAGTGCACTTTGAGCAATACAACACTAAAAGCAAATTGGAACCAAAACCTGCAAATGAAATAAGGCTGAAGGGATACGTGTTTGCTTGCTGGTAAATCTGATATTTCTAACTTGGATGCTAGTAATTCTTTTTGCTATGCATTGGTTTGCAAAAGGGCATTGTTAACACTTGAGGATTTGCCTCCCTCTCTGCCCCCCTGCTATCACTAATATTTTGCAGGAGTTCGCTAATGTTTTCCAACAAGATGTGCCACCGGGATTACCACCTATTCGAGGAATTGAGCATCAAATTGACTTGATCCCCAGTGCTTCGCTTCCCAACCGTGCACCATACTGTGCCAACCCAGATGAGACAAAAGAAATTCAGCAACAAATACAAGAACTGCTCAAGAAAGATTATGTTAGTGAATCTCTTAGTCCATGTGTTGTTTCTGTTATTTTGGTACCCAAGAAAGATGGATCATGGTGTATGGGTCTTAATCGTAGTGCTATCAATAATATTACTGTTAGATATTGGCATCCTATTCCTAGGGTAGATGATATGCTTGATGAATTAAGTGGCTCTATAGTGTTCTCTAATGTTGATTTGCATAGTAGTTACCACCAAATTCGCATGAAATTAGGAGATGAATGGACAATAGCGTTTAAAACTAAGTTTAGAATTTATGAGTGGTTAGTAATGTCTTTTAGTTTGACTAATGCACCTAGTACATTTATGCGATCGATGAACGACGTTTTATGTGCTTTCATTGGCTGATTTTGTGGTGGTTTGTTTTTGAAGGTATACTGATTTATAGAAAATCTTTAGAGGACCATATTGATCATTTAGTGCTGTTTTTGATGTTTTATGTGATGCATGTCTATTTGGCAACCTTGGAAATGCACCTTTTGCACCGATCGAGTATCTTTTCTTGGTTATGTTGTTACTCCACAGAGTATTGAAGTTGATAAAGCCAAGATTGAATCCATACAAAGCTGGCCACCTCCTAAAACTATCACACAAGTGTGGAGTTTTCTAGGACTGGCTGGGTTTTACGATGTTTCATTTAAGATTTCAGCACCATTGTCACGCTATTAAATGAGCTTACAAAGGATGCTCCATTTGTTTGGAGCCATGCACAAGGGGAGGCCTTCATAGTATTGAATGATAAGTTGGCACACACCTCTTTTCTTCAACTCCCTGATTTTAATAAGATGTTTGAGCTTGAATGTGATACTAGTGAAATTGAGTGGGCCTAGTCTAAATTATTCTACTTATGATAAGGAATTATATGCTTGTTTAGACTTTGAAATTTGGCAACATTATTTATGGCCCAAAGAATTTGTTATTCATTCTGATCATGAATCTTGGAAGCACATTAGGAGTCAAGAAAAATTGAATTGCAGACATGCTAAATGGGTTGAATTTATTGAATGTTTTCCCTACATTGTTAAACACAAGAAGGGTAATGAAAATGTTATTGTTAATCTTTTATCTCGATGTTATACTATGCTTTCACAACTTGACTTCAAGGTATTTGGATTGGAGACAACTAAAGAGCAATATGTGCATGATGCTGAATTTCAAGAAGTATTACAGAATTGTAGAGAAGGGCGACATGGAACAAGTTCGCCATTAGTGATGGATTTGTGTTCTATGCTAACAAGCTATGCATTCCAGATAGTTCCATTCGTCTTTTGTTGTTATAAGAGGCGCATGGAGGAAGATTGATGGGACACTTCAGCGTCAAGAAGATGGAGGATTTACTTACTACTCATTTCTTTTGGCCGAAGTTGAGACGGGATGTTGATAGATTCGTTGCTCGCTGTACTATATGTCAAAAAGCTAAGTCATGACTTTGTCCTCATGGTTTATATATGCCTCTTCCTAATCCTAGTATTTCTTGGGAGGATAGTTCTATGGACTTTGTTTTAGGATTGCTTAGAACAAAAAAAAGGAGGGATAGTATTTTGTTGCCATGGATAGATTTTCTAAGATGGCACATTTTATACCTTGTCATAAGAGTAATGATGCTACGCATGTTGCTGATTTGTTCTTTTGTAAAATTATTCGGTTGCATAGTGTCCCCAATACTATTGTTTCATATCATGATACTAAATTTCTTAGCCACTTTTGGAGATGTTTATGAGCTAAATTGGGGACCAACTTGCTGTTTAGTTACGACATGTCACCCCCAAACTGATGGCCAAACTGAAGGGGTAAATAGAACTTTAACTACCATGGTTAGGGCTATTTGTGAAAAAAAAACTGTGTATGTGAGAAGAATGTTTGCCTCATATTGAGTTTGCTTATAATCGCTCGCTGCATTCTACCATGAAAATATGCCCTTTTGAAGTTGTCTATGGGTTTGTTCCTTGTGCACCAATTGATTTGTTACCTCTTCCATCTTCGAAGAAGTTTAATTTTGATGCTAACCAACATGTTGTATTGATATTTAAAATGTATTGAGACAATTAAGGAGAATATAGAGCACATGAGTGCTAAGTATAAAATTGTTGCTGATCAGGGATGAAAACATGTTACTTTTGCACCTAGTGATCTTGTTGGTTGCATTTGAGAAAAGATAGGTTCCCTGATTTGTGTAAATCTAAGTTAATGCCTCAAGCTGATAGACCTTTTAAAGTGTTGGAAAGGATTAATGATAATGCATAGAAGCTTGAGCTATCTGCAAATTTTGGGGTTAGTTCCACATTTAACATTGCAGATTTGAGGCCGTATTTGGGAGAGGAAGGTAAGATACCATCGAGAACGACTTCGATTCAAGAAGGGGAAGATTATGAGGACATCTCACCTATAGTTATATCCACGACCGCTACGCCCACAGAAGATGCTACTGCTCAAGTACCAAAATTACAAGGATCAATGACTAGAGCACGTGCACAACATCTTAATTATCAAATATTTTCATTTCTCGGTACTTTACGTTTTTTGCATATGAATATGATATTGCCTAACTTAGATGTTCTCTTGTTATTAAGGAACCAAGGACCAAACATAGATTTGGAGGCTAATCACAAGCGTTGGAGCATGATGACCAAGGATGGAGAAGATGGTAGCAAGCACATAAGTGTTGACACAAGTGATGACTTTCGGACATTGTGAAAGGATCTCAGGAGTCGACTAGAGGGGGGGTGAATAGGTTGGCTCTATCAAATTAAAACCTAATTGGCTTTACTTAAGGTAAATGGGTCAATCCTAAGCAACTGAGTCAGGCAACTGACTCTCAGATGGATAACTCAGATAAATGCAATCAGTGCAGAGCAGAGACAATTATGTGCCAACTGAGTCTCAGGTGAGTGACTCAGCTGGGTGCAACAGATAGACAAAGTTGTAAAGGGGACAACTTGTTCTAAGTGTCAACTGAGTCTCAAGTGTGAAACTCAGTTGTGTGCAGCAGTGAGTGAACAATGTATATCAGCACAAGTGAACACAATGAACAATGTATAACAGCAGAAGTGAACACAAACCAGACAAATATGCAAGAAGACACAAGAGTTTGTTTTACCGAAGTTCCCACTTGAGCAAGTAGTACGTCTCCGTTGAGGAAGCTGCTTTCACAGCCGGCACTGAATCGTGCTCTTTCCTCGTTCACTTATCTTGTGTAGAATCCTTTTGATCTCACCGCAGCGAGACAGGCAGACCCAAATCGCCTTCACAAACGCTTGGAGGCAGCCACACAAGACTTGGCTTGCTCACCAACGGCTCCAACTTCCCGGTCTTGGAGCAGATGAACTCCAAGAGCTCTCTCAGAATCTTGGAGGAACCAGTACCATGAACTCTCTCAGTTCTGAAGCACTCAGGATGCAAAGCAACTCTCTCTCACTGTGGATGCACGCAGGCAACACTCTCTCGGAGACTAAGAGCTCTTTCTTCCGACAGCAGGGTGCTTTCTATGGTAGAGGTAAAGGTTGAGGTCGAAACCTCCCCAGATTCCCTATTTATAGGGTCCCTGGCAGCTAGCCGTTACCCTCATGCCACGTCAGACAAAGAGCCACCAGACACACCTATCTGAGACTCAGCTAACATACACTAGGTAACCTACTAGCCACGGCTGAGCTACCCACCTGAGTCTCAGATGCCAAACTCAGGTGGACTCGGTTGCCTCAGGCAGCACCTAAGCACAACACTGGCCGGCTCACTACAAGCCTAAAACTGATTCAGGAAGACAATGGACTCACCACTGCCACTGACCAGCTCACTCAGAATCTTGGCACTGGTTCCAAGCTAACAATCTGAAGACGACAGCCCTTGAAGACGCACAGCGAACCCCTTGACGCAGATCTACCAGCTTCCTAGCTCCTCCAGGTCTTATCCAGCTTGCAGTCACGGTCCTTGAACTCCATCAAGCTACCATCACCTCGCTTGCCCTCGAGCACAGCCTCGGCTTCCTCGCAACTGAGCCTCAGGAGACTAGCTCAGCTAGCCCTTCTGACCTTCACGGTTCCTTGCTCTTTTTAGGCCTCATCATCACTCAGGTGTTGTCTTGATCGATCACCTGTTCATCTAAACTCCTGTTCACACTCATTGTAAATGTTAGATACAGGTGAGGGTTGCCATTAACCATCAAAACCAAACCTTGGGGCTAGATAATCATCCTCCCACACTCCTTGGGACTGGATGCACTTTCAATCTCTCCCTTTTTGGTGGTTAGTGGCAACCCCTTTAAACATAGCATTCAATGTATAAAAGGGTACGACATTTAACCAAGTTTAGTATATACTCCCCCTAAAGCTGTGCATATAAGAGATTTGTGTATGAATACAAATGTATAGTTCTGTTTAAACATGGAGAGTAAATGCTAAACAGGATTGCCATGAACATGACTGAAAGATTGAGCACAGCGGAGAAAAGCAGTCATGTTGAATAAGTACTCAGCAACAGATATACAAGGAATAGCATGCTTGAGTACGAATCTAAATTCTCTTAAAATAGATATTATCAGAGCAGATCAAATATTATCAGAGCAGATATCATTAGAATAGATATTATCAGAGCAAATAGATATCAGCAATATGTATCAGAGCATATGAATAAGCAAAATGTATCAGAGCATTCAGAGCATCCAAAATGTATCAGAGCATCATATGAAAAACAGAGAATGTCTTGAGATACATGCACACACATGTACCTAGCCCTTAGCCCTTTTTACATATACATATGCTCTCTAATCTCTCCCCCTGAATCTAATCTCTCCCCCTTTGCCACTAAACACTAAAAAGAGATAGGAAGAAGATCTTCAGGGAGCTGGCTTCTGTTGCAGAAGGGATAAAATCTGATCAAACTTGCTGCTGACTGAAGCCTTGAGATCTGCCATATTAGCCTTGAGTTCATTCTTCAGTTCGGCCATTTCTTGCTGCAGCTCATCTTGCCTTCTCTTGATAGCAGAAATCTGGACTGGCACAACCTTCTTGATAAAAGCATCAACTGCAGCAGGGTTGTCCAGACGTTGAACCATGGGCACACTATCTGAGGAGAGGCCAACTGAGACTGAAGCCTGAAGCTCAGCAGGAGGTGATGGTTCCCTAACTGAGTCTCGGGCAGGAGACACCTGAGGCTCAGGTAGGTCTGCTTGGGGTATCACTGCTGGCTGAGGAACTCTGACTGATGCTCTGGTGGCTGGCTCAGGTGGCACTGAGGCACTGGGCTGAGAGACATCGAGGATGCTGTAGAAGGATTTCTCATCTTCATTGTCATCCTTTTGGGGTCTGAACTTGCTGAGATAACACTTCTTGTCAAAAGAGAAGGATGAAGGTGCTAAAGATGTTCTCTGAAGGATCATATGCATTAAGTATGAGCCATATCTCATCTTGTCTGTTCGGTTCTTCTGGCATTCATTGATCTCAGAGAAGATATATCTGGCAACATCAAACTTTTCCTTCTTTGCAATCAGCTCAAGAATTCTCCAGACTGGGTTATAGATAGCATCAGTTCCTCCACCCTTTGCACAGATAGACACATTTAAAATCTTCACAATGTGTTTTGGTGTCTTCATGAGTCCCTTAAAGTTCTGAATGTACTTGGGGACTACACCTTTGACTGAGGGAATCACAAAGTCAGTGGGGAAGAATTTCTGCCTTGTTTCATTTGGCACCCAATCTGGTTGCAAGCTTTTGTCTTCTTCTAACCCTTTGGAGATGCTTATCTTTGGTAGCTTGGGCCCTGATGGCAAATTGAACAGTTCAGCAAATTCTGGAGCTGTGATGCACAGCAACTGACCTCTGGTCATCCATAGCATAAAATCTTGGTGATCTTGCTCAATGAATACTGTTGCATAGAATTCCTTGATCACTTCAGAATCATATTCTTGGTTTATGCTGCAGATTTGATCTAATTGAACAGCAGCAAAGATATCTTTAAATCGCCCAAACCATTCTTGGCCAGATTGGCCCAATCTATGGGCATGCTGTCAACAAAACCTTTCTTGGGAATCAGGAGATGATAGCTGGACTGCTGCTGATCATTCCAAAATCTTTGATCATTACACCTCCTCCTCTTGATATTGCATTCGCTGTCAAAATATGGATTTGTTGTTCTCATGGCAGTGTAGTTTGAGGTGCTTCTTGTGTCCAGATTTATGATAGCCAGACTAGCATCTGCCTTTGGAAGCTTCTTGTGTATTGCTGCAGACAGAAATTTCATCTCTCGAGAGTTTGTCCTGGCAGCTTTAGCAAAGATTGCAGCATACTTGACTTCCAGAGACTCATCTGAGTCTCCCTCCTGAGGTTCAGCTGAACTGGCTTCTGAGTCAGAGGAAGATGTGGCATTTTCAGCTTCTTTTTCAGAATCTTCTTCTTCAACATCTTCTTCCATACCCTCACATTCTTCATCTGAATCATCTGGCTTTTGTTTCTTCCTGCGAGGAGAGGGAGGATGAGGGTCACTTGGGCTCGAGTAAGAGTCATCTGATCCATCTGACTGAGACTCAGCTGATTCAGCCTGAGACTCAGTTGGCTCTTTTGGTGCAGACTCTGGTGCTGAAGATGTCACTGCTCTCTCTTGATCAGTGAGCTCTTGGTCTCCTTGAGCAGGTACTAAATCAGATAGGGACTGGAAGACTGATCCCATGCTTACTGATATTCCAGCTGAGGGATCGGCTTGAGACACAGGTGGATTAGCATCAAAGGATGTTCTGAGCTGGGTCATAGAATCATCTAGATTCTTTTCTAGCTGCTTTCCACTGGAATCTAGCTCTGCAAGGATTTCTTCTATAGATTCAAGAGCAGCTTTCTGTTGGATTTCTACTTCTGTGGGAACAATCTCTAGCCCAGCTGAGGATACTGCCTGAGACTCAGCTGGCACACTCGGCTGAAGGGCAGGAGCACTTTCTTGATGTAGAGGGACTGCTGAGATAGGAGCAGTTGAACAATCTAACCTGTTAATCCTCAAATTGACTGCAGCTATCTCATCCTGCAAGACCTTCTTACGAGCTTCATCTGAGCAGGAGATCAATTCCATTGTGAAGGCATCTATCCTTCTTTGCAGCTTGTTATCATGATATTTGCGCCATAACTGTTTGTACTGCAATGAGAGCTGAGATACAAGGAGTTCCATTTGCAGAATCAGAGCTGTTTTCTCATCTCCTACAGCTTTCTCTTCTCTTCTCAGCAACTCATGAAGCTCTTCATTGATTGCCTTGTCTTTCTTCCATATATCCTTTTGAACTGAGACATCTTTAGGAACATCAGAAGAGTCAAAGATTACTTTCTTGATATCTTGAATTCTTGAATTTAGAGCATCTCTTTCGGCTCCTGAAGTAGCCGGCAACATCCCAACTAAACTCATGCAATTTTATGGCTAGAGCACTGTGAGATTTTCTCTTCTCAGCTTCGGCTCTCCATGCAGCCTCTTCTTCTTCTTGCTGCTGTTTCTTACTCTTGCTGGTTTCAATTACAGTTTCTGACCGAGGCTTCTTAGGAACTTTGCTCAAAGATAGGTCAGCTGGTCCACCAGCAGCTCTGGTTCTCTTGAGGGTGTCCACAACTGGTGCCCTCATAGCTTTGATGGCTGCATCTTTGGCAGAAGCTTTCTTAGCTTTCTCCTCTGCCTTCTTCTTCTTAGCTTCAGCCATTCTGGCTTTCTTTTCATCTGCAAGCTTCTTTCTCTCCTGTTTTTGCTTTTCCTTCTTTTCAGCTTTTACAGCTTCAAGCTCTTTCATTCTGGAGATGGAATCTTTTACTGCCACATCAAATTGGCGTTTCTCCTCTTCCATGGCTTTCTTCTTGGCTTCCTTCTTGGCCAATTCTGCTGGAGATATGGGGATTATAGCAGCACTCTTGGCTTTCTCCTCAGCGTCAAGTTTCTTAGCAAGTCTTCTTGCTTTCTCTGCCTCCCATTCTTCTTGGTTTTTCTTTTCCAAGATCTGAGTTCTGATGGCAAGGGGAAGATCATCTGTGATATCCTCAGGCTGATTACCAGATCCAGACATCTGCATAGGTAAGATAGGATAAAGAGTAGGTAAGGGGTAATCCTATTGCAGAGAGAAACTGACTGACCAACCTAACTGATACTCAGGAGAGTAAATCAGGTGACACTAGGGAAGGTTTTACAATTTATCTCATGCTACCTGACTTAGCTACCTGAGACACAGGTGAGATAAAGTGCAAAACTCAGGTGTAGAGACAGAGCAACCTAGGTTTATCGAATCTTGCTGAAATCTAGAAATTCAGAACAATGTGCTGCAAGAATTCATTCTGGAGGCTAAAGGAACAACATCTCTATCTAATTCCGCAGCTAAGAGCTACTCGAGAACGTGGAATTCGCATAAAGGCGGAAACCACCCTAGTTCCGTGAAGAACAGCTCGAGGAGACTTACGATGAGGAATTTGGATGGAGATGCAGGCGCTTGATCAACAGAAGAGCTTGAGGGAGCTTCGACGAGCGAAAAGAACGGCGGAGAAGCACGCGATCGTCGAGAATCAATCGGCGGAGAAGTGCGCTAGGGCTTAAGAGACTCTGAAGCGGGTTTAGCGCGGACCGTTGCAGAGTGGGGTATTTATAACCCGAGTGGCCCTATGGCACCTGAGAGACAGCTGGCTACTACCTGAGACTCAGGTAGAACTGAATAACTGAGCAGAGCTCTAAACTTAGTCTATTTCCTCCGGATTTTTGGAAGTGTTCAACTGAAACTCATGTGAAAGACTCAGTTGACAAGTTTTTCAATAGGATTACCAGAGAGAATTCAGAGATAAGAAATGAAAGCAGATTAGAGATTTCTTTTCAAACACAGCTTGCCAAACAATCAACAATACAAAGCTAAAGCTGTGTTGAATTGAAATAGATAATAAAATCCAACTTATTTAGCTCAATGGAAAATCCATGAGTTCAATAAGGTGCAAAAATCAGCATGTTATCTATTAAGACCTATCCCACCTGAGGTTCACCAGAGACTCAGGTGGATGACTCATGTAGAATGCAGAGCATGTAAAATCCAGAAATGCAAACATATGTACACGTGAATCATCATTTCCTCACTGCACGTTCGAGATATCCATGATATTTAGCTCATGCCTAAGGGTGCAGAACCTATTTTCATCTAGAGGCTTGGTGAAAATATCGGCTAGTTGAGCTTCTGTCCTCACATGACACAGCTGGATATCCTTCTTCTCTACATGGTCTCTGAGGAAGTGGTGTCTCACTTCTATGTGTTTGGATCTTTGGTGTTGGACTGGGTTGTTGGCTAACTTAATTGCACTTTCATTATCACAGAGGAGGGGTACTTGAGACATGGATATGTTGAAATCCTTCAAGGTCTGCCTCATCCATAATAATTGAGCACAACAACTACCAGCTGCTATGTATTCGGCTTCTGCTGTGGATAGGGCTACTGAGTTTTGTTTCTTGGAACTCCAGGACACAAGGGAGCGCCCTAGAAATTGGCAAGTACCTGAGGTGCTTTTTCTGTCAACCTTACATCCTGCATAATCGCTATCCGAATAGCCAATTAGCTCAAAGGGTGCACCTTTAGGGTACCATAAACCAAACCCAGAGGTATGAATTAAATATCTCAGTATTCTACGAACAGCAGTGCGATGAATATCTTTAGGATCAGCTTGAAAGCGTGCACACATGCAAACACTCAACATAATATCAGGTCTAGATGCACATAGATATAGCAGAGAACCAATCATAGACCTATACTCTTTCTGATCAGTAGACTTACCTTGTTGGTTTAGATCAAGATGAGCATTTGTTTGCATGGGAGTTGATATAGACTTAGCTTTGTCCATGTCAAACTTCTTGATGATGTCCTTAGCAAACTTCTCTTGGGAGATGAAGGTTCCCTGCTTGAGTTGTCTAATCTGCAGCCCTAGGAAGAACTTCAATTCTCCCACCATGGACATCTCAAACCTTTTGATCATCATCTTGCTGAACTCATCACTTAGCACACGGTTAGTACTACCAAATATTATGTCATCGACATAAATTTGGCATATAAATAAATCCTTGCCCTTAACTTTAGTAAAGAGTGTAGTATCAACAAGCCCAATTTTGAAACCATTATGTATAAGAAACTCCTTCAGAGTGTCATACCAAGCACGAGGGGCTTGTTTAAGGCCATACAAAGCCTTGTGGAGCACATATACATGATGGGGTCTTTTAGGATCCTCAAAACCAGGGGGCTGTTCTACATACACAAGTTCAGCAAGCTTACCTTGGAGGAAGGCACTCTTGACATCCATTTGATAAAGCTTGATGTTGTGATGGTTTGCATAAGCTAGAAGTATCCTGATAGCTTCAAGCCGAGCTACAGGTGCAAAAGTTTCACCAAAATCCAAGCCTTCTATTTGAGTGTAGCCTTGAGCAACCAACCTTGCCTTGTTCCTCACGATTTGGCCGTCTGAGTCTTGCTTGTTGCGAAACACCCACTTGGTTCCTATGACATTGTGATCCTTGGGTCTTTCAACAAGTGACCAGACTTCATTCCTCTCAAATTGGTTCAGCTCTTCATGCATAGCATTAATCCAGTCTGGATCAGATAGAGCTTGACCTACATTCTTGGGCTCAATGGTGGAAACAAAAGAATAGTGAGCACAAAAATTAGCAGTACGAGAACGAGTAGTCACTCCCCTATTAATTTCACCGATGATTTGGTCTACAGGGTGATCCTTCTGCAGCCTGCTGATCACAGGGGGTTCGGGTTCAGCCACCTGAGTCACAGCTGGAGGTGAGTCAGCTGAGGGTATCTGTGACTCAGTTGGCTCTTCCTGAGACTCAGCTGGGTGCATGGAGGCTTCTGAGTCCAGTTGATCATTGGCTGGGTTGTACTCGTACTCAATGCCATGCACTTCATCTTGCTCATCATCTGGGTCAAGTAGCTCAGAGACACCTGATGAAGCTGGTTCCTCAGCTTGAGGCCTAACTTCACCGGTTGACTTGTGAAGAATATCTACTCTCCCTGAAATATCATTAGCAACTTGCCCACCTTGTGAGCCATTAGATTCATCGAATGTCACATCTACAGCTTCTTCAACAACCTTGGTGTTGGTGTTAAAGACTCTGTAAGTGTGAGATTCTGTGCTGTACCCAATAAAAATTCCTTCATCAGATTTGGGTTCAAATTTAGAAAGACGTTTGCCTTTCTTGAGAATGTAACACTTACAACCAAAGACTCTGAAGTAGGAGACATTTGGCTTCTTGTTGGTCAGCAACTCATAAGGTGTTTTCTTCAAGAGTGGATGAAGATACAATCTGTTGATGTTGTGGCAAGCAGTATTGACAGCCTCAGCCCAAAACCTTGCTGGTGTCTTGTATTCACTTAGTAGTGTTCTTGCCATCTCTATCAAGGTTCTGTTCTTCCTCTCCACCACTCCATTTTGCTGAGGTGCATAGGGACCAGAGAACTCATGCTTGATTCCATGCTTGTTCAGGAAAGCTTCAACTCTTGAGTTCTTGAATTCTGTCCCATTGTCACTTCTCACTGCCTTCAGGTTGATATTCCATTCATTTTGGACTCTGACAATGAGATGCTTGAACCTCTTGTACACCTGTGACTTGTCCTTCAAGAAAAATACCCAAGTGAAACGTGACAAGTCATCAACAATAACAAAACCATACTTGTTACCTCCAATGCTCTCATATGTAGTAGGACCAAACAAATCAATATGTATGAGATCAAATGGAGAAGTAGTGGTCATGATATTCTTGGGTGGATGAGGGCTTCCAACTTGCTTCCCAGCTTGACAAGCACAGCATGGCTTGTCCTTGTTGAATTGGATCTGCTTTAGGCCTAGGACATGCTCCTCTTTACTGAGTTTGTTCAGCAGCCTCATCCCTACATGACCTAGCCGCCTGTGCCACAGCCAGCCTAACTGAGCTTTGACCATCAGGCAACATGGCACAGCTGCTTCCTGATCCTGAAAATCTACAAGATATAGCTTATCTACTCGATAGCCTTTGAAAACTTGTAAGTCATCTGTTAGTTTCTGAACATAAACCTCTTTAGGATAAAATGTGACTTTCATGCCAGCATCACATAATTGAGAAACAGATAAGAGGTTATATGAAATAGACTCAACAAGCATTACTTCAGTAAGAGAGTGTTCCTGAGAGATAGCAATTTTACCACAACCTAATACCTTGCCTTTTGAATCATCAGCATAGTTGACATACTTGCAAGGGAGGTTGTCTCTTCTTATCTCAGTGAACTCCTCTTTGCCTCCAGTCATGTGTTGTGTACAGCCACTGTCCATGACCCATTTAGTTCCACTGGAGGCAGAGCCCTGCATGATTAGTTCTTAGACTTAGGAACCCAAACAGATTTGGTTCCCAAGTTGGCAGGTCTCTTACTATAAGCATCAATAGCAGAAATAAGCTTAACAGATGAGTTCTTAGCAGATATAGCTTTGGAAAGCTTTGAGAACCTCTGAATCTTTCTCAGATTCTTATCTCCTGCAAGCTCAGATGGAAGGGTTAGCACATTTGCATTGCACCTGAGTGAGCCACCTGAGACACAGGTGACTACAGATTTTGGTACCCAGATACTTGGTACTCTTTTGTATTCACTCCAAGGCCCAACATACTTTGCCTCAAGCTTACCATTCTTCCCAGTTCTAAGCACATAGCTGGGGATTGAGGGAATTCTCATATAACCACCTGTTTTCTGGTGATTTCCTGCAAGAGAGTTAGCATCATATTTTCCCATTTGAGGAACAAAGTTGTTCTTCAAGGATTTCTTGTTAGCAGCAGGGGGAATATATGACAATTTATCTTTGCCAAGCACAGGAGTGAAACCAAGTCCCCTTTTACCATTGTTCTTGAGAACTAAGGTGGACTGGAGTCTAGCAAAGTTTTGCATGCCAATGTTAGCACTGCATAAGCCTATTCTCATGAGCCTTTTCAGCTCCTCATGCTCCTCCTTAAGCTCATTAAACTTTGCTGCATCAACAGAGTTAGTAGCAGTTGAAGTACTTGATCCACTGGGTGAATCAGCAACAAACACTGTACTGGAAGTAATAGCATTGATGCGAGATGCACAGTTTAAGCAGGTTTCTACAACATTAGGGGGATTAGCATCAGGAATAACAATAGAGCAAGCTGAATGGGTTTCCTTAAGCTTATCATGCTCAGAAGTTAGAAGCTCATGTGATAACTTGAGCTTATCATGAGCCACCTGCAGCAAGTAAACTTCTTCATCAAGATCAGCTTTAGCATCTTGAGCATTATCAAGGGACACCTGCATATCAGTTAGTTTGTCCCTGAGAGAGATGTTTTCCTTTCTCTCTTTCCGAAGAAGCTTTTCTGTCCTGTCAAGAATGTCCATTAGCTGAACATAATCAGGGAAGTCATCCTCAGTTAATACCTTGTTGCCTTTAGCCATAAGGCATAGGGCTGGAGTCTCAGCAGATGAAGGATCGGCGTCCTTGTCGAAGAGAGAGTCTGACTCAGGTGTGCAACTGAGTGACCTAACTGAGCCATCGCCTGACTCAGCTGGGCTACTGAGTGATCCATCTGAGACACAGATGGCTAACCCAGCTAGCTCAGTTTCTTCTTCTGATTCTTCTTCAGACTCTGAATCATCTGAGACCCAAGCTTGTCCCACATACGCTCTGGCAGCAGAGGTCTTCTTCTTTCTGAAGGTAGGTGGCTTCCCTTCCTTGTATTTCTTCTTGACAATGACCTCCTTCTTCTTGTACTTGCCCTCTTCTGGTTTCTTGCTCTTCTTGGGGCAATCAGCAATGAAATGTCCTGAGTCACCACACTCAAAACATTTCTTGTCGTTGAGCTGCTTCTTCCCTTTGAATCTTTCAGCAGAACCAGAGAACTTCTTTCTTCTGTAGAACTTTCTGAAATTGCGAGTGAGCATAGCAAGTTCAGTTTCTTCATCAGTGGACATCTCTTCATCCAAATCTTCTTCATCACTGGAGTCCTTGAGACTGCCCACTATGTTGAGAGCTATGTCCTTGTTCTTGCCAGAAGTAGCAGCATGCTTCTTAGAGTGATTCAGCTCCATCTCATGAGTAAGCATCCTACCAAGCACATCAGTGGGCTTCATCCTGTCGAAGCCGTCCTTTTCCTTCATCATCAGACGCAGAGTATGATAGGGCTTGGGAAGGACAAAAAGGAACTTCTTGATCACATCTTCATCTTCAACTCTGGTTGATCCAAGGGCCTTCAGCTGATTTGTGATCATTGTAAGCCTTGTGAAGATGGAGTTGATGTCCTCTCCAGGTTGATAGTGGAAGTTGTCAAGATCATGCTCTAACACATCCTTCTTGGACCTCTTCAAGGTATCACTGCCTTCATGAATGGCCTGAAGGGTGTTCCAGATATCATGGGCTGCATCAAAGGTGCTGACACGGTTGAAATCATGTTCCTGCAGCCCCATATAGATAGCATTGGCAGCCCTAGCATTGTTCTTGATGTTGATCTTGTCTTGATCAGTAGGGGTGCTCTCATTCTCTACTTTAAGACCTGTCACGACAATGTTCCAGACATCTGGGTCCAATGCAGTAAGGTGCATTTGCATCTTCCGCTTCCAAAAAGCATAGTTAGTGCCATCAAACATGGGAATTCTACCCTCGTAGTTCGACATCCCTTAACTCTGGCTGTTAAGCCAATATGAGCAACGAGGCTCTGATACCACTTGAAAGGATCTCAGGAGTCGACTAGAGGGGGGGTGAATAGGTCGGCTCTATAAAATTAAAACCTAATTGGCTTTACTTAAGGTAAATGGGCCAATCCTAAGCAACTGAGTCAGGCAACTGACTCTCAGATGGATAACTCAGATAAATGCAATCAGTGCAGAGCAGAGACAATTATGTGCCAACTGAGTCTCAGGTGAGTGACTCAGCTGGGTGCAACAGATAGACAAAATAGTAAAGGAGACAACTTGTTCTAAGTGTCAACTGAGTCTCAGGTGGGAAACTCAGTTGTGTGCAGCAGTGAGTGAACAATGTATCAGCAAAGTGAACACAATGAACAATGTATACAGCACAAGTGAACACAAACCAAACAAATATGCAAGAAGACACAAGGGTTTGTTTTACCGAAGTTCCCACTTGAGCAAGTGGTACGTCTCCGTTGAGGAAGCTGCTTTCACAGCCGGCACTGAATCGTGCTCTTTCCTCGTTCACTTATCTTGTGTGGAATCCTTTTGATCTCACCGCAGCGAGACAGGCAGACCCAAATCGCCTTCACAAACGCTTGGAGGCAGCCACACAAGACTTGGCTTGCTCACCAACGGCTCCAACTTCCCGGTCTTGGAGCAGACGAACTCCAAGAGCTCTCTCAGACTCTTGGAGGAACCAGTACCATGAACTCTCTCAGTTCTGAAGCACTCAGGATGCAAAGCAACTCTCTCTCACTGTGGATGCACGCAGGCAACACTCTCTCGGAGACTAAGAGCTCTTTCTTCCGACAGCAGGGTGCTTTCTATGGTAGAGGTAAAGGTTGAGGTCGAAACCTCCCCAGGTTCCCTATTTATAGGGTCCCTGGCAGCTAGCCGTTACCCTCATGCCACGTCAGACAAAGAGCCACCAGACACACCTATCTGAGACTCAGCTAACATACACTAGGTAACCTACTAGCCACGGCTGAGCTACCCACCTGAGTCTCAGATGCCAAACTCAGGTGGACTCGGTTGCCTCAGGCAGCACCTGAGCACAACACTGGCCGGCTCACTACAAGCCTAAAACTGATTCAGGAAGACAATGGACTCACCACTGCCACTGACCAGCTCGCTCAGAATCTTGGCACTGGTTCCAAGCTAACAATCTGAAGACGACAGCCCTTGAAGACGCACAGCGAACCCCTTGACGCAGATCCACCAGCTTCCTAGCTCCTCCAGGTCTTATCCAGCTTGCAGTCACGGTCCTTGAACTCCATCAAGCTACCATCACCTCGCTTGCCCTCGAGCACAGCCTCGGCTTCCTCGCAACTGAGCCTCAGGAGACTAGCTCAGCTAGCCCTTCTGACCTTCACGGTTCCTTGCTCTTTTTAGGCCTCATCATCACTCAGATGTTGTCTTGATCGATCACCTGTTCATCTAAACTCCTGTTCACACTCATTGTAAACGTTAGATACAGGTGAGGGTTGCCATTAACCATCAAAACCAAACCTTGGGGCTAGATAATCATCCTCCCACACTCCTTCGGACTGGATGCACTTTCACATTGGAGGCTCGTGATTACATGAATACGGAGACCGAAGAAGCCTAATTAAAGATATGAATGAAACCCAGACTGTATGGATGACAATCCAAAAACCATCTGTAAAGGTCGGACCTTCACCCGGACTGTACAGATAGCAGTTCAAAAACCATCTGTAAGACCCAGAACTTCATCTAGACCCTCACCCGGAGGGTCTCGGTACCTGTAAGGTTCGGGTCCTCACCCGAAGGGTCAGGGTGTGTGGGTACCTGGTTTTAAGGCCAGATAATCTCTTGTGTTTACTGTATCGGTCCCATGATCAGAAGCTGGTACACACAAGTTAACCTGTATATCATTGTCATACACGCATATTTCAGTACATGAGATATAAATAGACCATCGAGGTCAAGATCTTATACCTATAGCCCAACGGCTAGAATCTTGCAGTGGAAAAATCAAGTGGTGATGTTAAGAATAGATTTCAAAAGCATTTCTGAAAGAAAGCCCGTCTCTGACGGGTTAGTATCTGGTGCCAGAAGTTACATCCAGGCAATCGTCAACTAGAGGCCGATAACCCTTGTATCGCCTCAGGCAATCCTTAAAGCCTTCCCATGCTATCATCTCTCAGCATGAGCTAGGTTTCACTCCTGCAGTTCCTCACTACCCGCCTGTAGCTCAAACTGCACACTGTAGACACATCATGCCCACGTCTTTAACTCCATTTCCCATATTTCAAAACCAAAACTTAGTCTAACCAGTGTGTGGCCTTTCCAAGTTGTGTCCATAACCGAGGACTCAGCTATTCGAATAGATTTTAACACTCTGCAGAAGTTGTATGACTTTACCCACAAGATGTAAATCTCCTTAGTTGCCGAACGTTAACGGATACACTTCATGAGGTGTATTGATAGGGTCATTACAACGAGATATTTCCCCAATTTTCGTATTAGAGCTGGACCCACTAGATGAGATCTACCTAGTATTCGCTTATGTTCGGCGGTCCCCGACACACAACCCGAAGTGAACTCACCTTTGTGTCGAACAACTCCCTACATAGCCACGCGGAGGTCCTCTAGGGATAACAATCCACCTAGCACGTACTTCCTACTGCCCACGGGTCCAAGCACTAGCACTCGATAAGGTAATTAGCCAAGTCCTTCCCACAAAGGACATGTGGACGTATGAGGTAAACTTGGTCGAGCGGCACTTAGGCTCAATCCTTAATTGATTCGAGCAAGACTGTGCATCTTCACCTCTAAGCCATGTCCCTACTGCTACAATCATTCCTCTGATCTCCACTCACTATTCTCACCCGAATCAAAATCATTCTCTATTTTGTTTTGGGGTTTTGACAAACATCACTTTCAAACATTCGCCCCGGGAGGTACACGCCTTCCCAAGGGTTTTAATCCCATAACCAAGGGGTGGTTCACGTGAGTTGGAAAAAAATTAGGTTTTCCTCTATAGCAGTTCTAAGCATGGCTATCGCCTATATTCCTATATACATTGCTGGACGTACGATGAGCAGCAAATAATACTAGGGTTACAAGGATTGATTTACCAGACCAATGTCATGTGCAACTACAGGGAGTAGCTAGGTCTAGCATAAAATATCATTGATACTCACATAGCATGCAGAGTTGCAAATAAAGTAATTAAGTTTTCACACATATGGGATTCAACATGACCAAGGTGGGAATGCTTGCCTGCCAGCGTTCACCGATTCTCGAACTTGAACTTGATACGACAAGCGTCCGAGATCCTTCGTGCAAGGTCTCGCAACGTCGTATCTACATGTCGGAAGACATCAAATAAACAACGATGCGATGAAGAACCAAATAAGAACCAACATACACACATCAATTTAAGATATGTGCTCTAGACCTAGCTGTTTATTAGGGTTTGCAGAATGGCGAGAAGGAATTAGCTTCACATGAAAATAAAGGTTTTTCATTGAATCGGAAACCCTAGCTCAAGGACGTAATAACACTTGGGATGATCTCGTTTTTCATATTTTAGTTGGATCCGGAGGGTAGATAAGTCTATTGAAATATTATGGAAATTTTATTAACAAGGCTTTTGGGGTAATGTATTAAGATATAGTTATTTGGGAGAATGGGATATGTAGGGTTTTTTATACCCTTTTATGGTACTAATGTGTGATACTGGATTCAAAATGTTTTACCTGGTTCTATATGTTGTTTGGAAAAACAATCATGTCATTTGGAGGGGTATAGGGGGAAATAGGTATATTAGAGCTATATATGAGAGGATATGCTTAAGCTACTTAAAATTGAAGTATATTCAATCTGGATGTTCAAATAGTTACTAAACTTTATGAAAGCGGTACTGATAAGTAAGGGTGCAATCGGTTCGGATACGGTCGGATACTTCGTAAACCATATTTGTTTTCATATTTTTATTCGAATACGGTATCGGAGCGGATAGTATCGGATACGAATACGGACACGGATAATATCGGTAACGAATACGATACAAATACCTTCCAAATACGGTACGATAACGAATATCATATCGGATATGACATGAAAGATATAATTCATATAACATGCACATAGAACATATATTATATCGGACATGGTATGACTGTGTGAAAGATATAATTCATATAACACGCATATAGTAATATAGAACATAGCATAATTAACCATGAGGTCAATACATTATAAAATAACAAAAGATAAATTCAAAAAGTGCATCAATGATAGACAATAATACAGAGTACGACATATAACTATTTCATCCAAAATGACAACACAAAAATAGTTCCATGAGTGACTGCGACGCGACAAATTATCATATAACTAAGATAACAATGGAATTGCCGCGGTTCTTCACACTTTGCAAGCCACTCAGTCACTCTCGTCCTAGGGTTGACTCATCACCTCGTCCTCGGGCTCACTCATCACCTCATGGTCCCTATCCTGGTCCTGAAAATAATATTTGAACAAACCCAATCATACTTCATAGTGCTAGTGTAAAATTGATCACATGCTAGTTCATCTTATTTATACTCGATCTTGACATTCATAGTGTAATGATACTTCAATTTTCTTTTCTTATCTACCATGGAAACTACAATTGTCAGGTGGCAATTAATTGCTACTATATATTCTTGTTATCCTAGTCCATGTGGAAGAAAAAAGGGCTAAGAAAATGATCAATTATAACAAGGTCACTAGATGTAAGGGTGAACTAGATGAGTAGATGGTCACTAACCTTAGACTGCAGCGGCAACACGTCTAAATCATCTATGAGGGATGCAATCTTCTCCTTAGAAGCTGAAAATTCACATTTCACAATTGCAATAATATATGAATTATTGGAAGAATAAATGAAAATGCATGATGTGTGAAGGAAATGACTTAATAAACTATTATTACCTCTTTTCCCCGCAGCTGTCCAGTCCTTAATACAAATAAGTGCTTCAACCACCTCGGGGTCCAGATGAGTATGGAATGGATCAAGAACACGCCCACCAGCACTAAATGCTGACTCTGAAGCAACGGTCGACACTTGAATAGATAACACATCATGAGCTAGCTGTGAAAGAATAGGATAAATCCCTTGTTTAGCCCTCCACCATGACAATATATCAAATGGCCCATCAATCCACCGTATTGGTGCCTCTCCCATGTATCTTTCCAACTCTGATTTCTCACCAACATGGCTAAATTCATCATCATACAAGAAGTCATCAATGTCATGGTCTAAATCATCATCATCATGTGGCTGAAAACCCTCGCTAGCTCTTGCAACACATGATTTATGAATTTCTTGTGTGCTAGACTTGTAAGCTCTGAACAACTTGTTAACCACAGCCATGAACTCATTAATTTCATTCTCATACTCAAATCTGATGGGATAAATCTTCTTAAGAAAATACTCCACAAGTTTATGTTTGTATCTTGGATCAAGAAAGCATCCTACAGCAAGAGCTTTATTGGACTTACCCCAATACTTGTCATATTTCTTTTCCATGGCCTTTGCCATATTGGAAATGACATCATCTTGACTCAGACACCATTCTGCAATAGTTAACTTGATCTCACAAAATTTCCGCCAAAATAGATTATCTGTAGGATATAAACTTCCAGAAAAAAGTTCAGTGGCATCATATAACTTCTTCAAAAGTTTAGTAAGAGTCATTGCCATATCCCACTCTTCATCAGTTGGAGCACATTTCTTGTATCTATTTTTATGCAAAAACAAAAGCTTATCAAAAGCCTTCCTATAGTAAAGAGCATTTGCCAACATTAGATATGTGGAATTCCACCTAGTTGAAACATCCAAAGAAAGACCCTTAGTGACATCCAAACCTTCTTCTGATGCACACTTCTGAAATTCTTCCCATTGCAATGGAGAATTCTTCAAAATTATAGTAGTAGTTCTAATATTACTAACAGAAGATGCAATCACTTTCAAGCCATCTTGAGCAACAAGGTTCAAAATATGACATAAACATCTGACATGAAAAAAGGCACCATCACATATTAAGGGAGAAACCTTGTTTAGTATTGGAACCATTTCTTCAACACATTTTTCATTAGAAGATGCATTGTCCAAAGTGAGAGCAAATAATTTCTTGTCAAGGTTCCATGTCATCACACTCTTAACAAACTCATTGGCTAGCTTTTTTCCTGTATAACTACGTTTGACATGCATGAACTTAATAATCCTTTTTTGCATCTACCAATTATCATCTATCCAATGCACAGTGATGCACATATAACCTTTATTTTGATTTGATGTCCACATATCCATGGTTGCGGAAAAGCGAGATGAAACAGAATTGAAATGAGCATACAATTTGTCCTTTTCTTCTATGAACATCTCTACTATATTATTTCTTGTGGTTGTGTGACACTTCAATGAAAAGGTAGGGTGCAAAGATTTGATGAAGTCAACAAAGTACTCGTGCTCAACTATATTAAAAGGATAATCATGCATACAAATTGCCAACTGCCACTTCTTAAGGCTAACATCTGCATCATACCTGTGGGTTTGAACGGTTGCAGTGTTGTCTTCACCTCTTACTAAATTGAGTGTTTGTTGTCCAGTCTCCACATTGTGCTTCAATCGCAAATGATTCTTAAATGCCGATGTGCCCTTGTTGCTCTCAGCTCGGGATCTGTACGGTTTAGGTCCATTACATTTGAGGCATGTTGACCAAAGTTCTCGCACCTCAATACCATTTTCTTGTTTTGTCTCCCACTTCTTCTTGAAGTAATTCCAAACTTTAGAGGTGGACTTCTTCTGCCTCTTTAGGGGAGGAATGTTTTCTGCACCACATTCTTCTGTATCTGCCTGACTATCAATGTGCACAGGAAAGACATTAGGGCGACCATCAGATCCATCGGCCCCTCCTAGCACTCCACCAGTAGAATTACTTGTACCAAGTGCAGCCCTTGAGGCTGCTGTACTTGTAGTTGCGCCTCTGGATTCCATCACTGCATGTCAAACGAAGGAAACACAAATGATTCATTAACATTTAGATAATCAAAAAACTTCAAAAGTATCACATACAAGAAACAAAAGGGGGTTCGAGTAGTTTGCTACATATATTGGCTACAACTAACTTAATAATATTCATGAAGAACTTGTAAGAAATACTAATGCAGAATAGAATAGATATGGAAACTATCAATATAAGCATCTTTAGGGAAATTTCGATGTACTTTTGGCACTACACAACCATGAGCAGGAATGACACTTCTTATTCACTGTAACTTGTAATACGAAGACCACAGTAGAATGCAGAGTAGCTTTCCTATGAATAGATCCATGAGTTAATAATCACTAACTACAACAATCTATTGCCATTCAAAAAAAACCTACAACAATATATTGATCTTAGCACTTACCACATGATCATTGAATACTACACATGAAGACACTTAGACACCAGTGTTACTGCCCATTCCAAAACCAACTATTTTTTTTAGCAGCAGATATGAAAAGCATTCATTTGGTTTGTGAATATTTGTACATCATGAGATTTGTCCATTATATAGAAAAGAAATCATTGTGTTGTCAACAAAAACAAGCAATTTCTCCAATCTTAGGTACTTCATATTATTAATCACTCAAAATCGAAATCTAAAAGCAGAGGTAAAGAGCAAATATGTAAACTAGCATGAAAATACCTCTAATCTAAGAGCTGACTGCAAAGAGGATACACCAAGATCAAACCGAGCAGCTTACTGACCCTAGACGGACCGTGCAGATGCGGGCTTCGGCGACGGCGAGTAAGCGCAGGCGGCGGCAGCCCTAGGTGCGGGTGGCGGCGGCGGTGGGTGAGGGTCTGGCGTAGCCCCACGGCGGAGGAGGGAGGCGGCAAGGCGCAGGCGACGACGAAGGTCAGAAGGTGGGAGGCGGCACTAGGCACAGATGGCGGCGGGCCGGCGGTGGCCGGTGGGGAGGGTCTGGCGCAGCCCGACAGCGGGGACGGGAGGTGGCGCTAGGTGCAGGCGGCGGGGGCCGGGGGCAGGAGGCGGTGCTAGGCGCCGACGGCGGGGGCGGGAGGCGGCACTAGGCGCAGACGGCGGCGGGCCGGAGGTAGCGGGGGCCCTAGGCCAGGCAGCGGCATGGTCCTGGGAGCTAGGGAGAAAAAGATCAAAAGAACTACCGTCGGTTTTTTCCAAATGTTAGTCATTTTGTGGAATGTTGACCGGCTTAATGGGCCTATGGGCTAATGGGCCTGAGAATATCCTGATAGTATCGGATAATTAACCAAATATTAACCAGACATATACGGATAGTTTCGGATACGGTCGGATACCGGTCAAACCGTATCCATATCCGTATCCGATATATATTATCCGTATTCGATACCGTATCCGACGGTTATCCGAATAGACTATCCAAAATACTATCCAACTCTTTCAGTCCGGATACGGTTCGGATAGTATCCGAACCGATTGCAACCTGACTGATAAGTGGGTTTTGACTTTCCAAGACTATAGGAAAAAAATAACCACTTTAATTGGAATTATATATAAGAAGGTATATAATGTTTAAATTTTGATTATGTTCAAATATCATATTTCAAATAAATTCAAAAATCCCAAAATCTAGTGCTGTTAGCAAAATTATGAAATTTTACGACTTTAGGAAAAAGAATCGATCAATTTGAATGAGTGGTTTTGGAGATACCGTTGTCCAAAGGGATGGCTATACAATGAACACCCTCTGCTTAACCTGGATTTGTAGTAGAGGGTGATGTCGATGGCGTAAAAGGTGAACACGCCTTCCCCATACTGAATGCGAGATTTAGAGGAAGGCCCGGAAGACAATACGCCTTGTGGCAAGGAATACGTATTGGGGAAGGAGAGCAATGGAAATATGTTTTCAGAGGCAGAAAGTGTATCCGGGTTTCATGCAGGCACTTGAACTAGGAGTAGGCCGTGACGTCAGCGACTGCTCGTGGATGAAGGACCATCTACACGTGCTTAAGGGAGGGGTTAGGGTTAATCGATTGTTAGCGTGTGTGATTAGGCCTAATCGGGAAAGGGAATATCTAGGAGGAGAGCTAGACGCCAGAGTTGACTACACTGGTGGCCTTACCGATGACGAGATGTGGCACACACGGTGATTGGGGAGCTCACGGGCGATTGGCTGTGGCTGATCTGGGACTAGGACGGCATCAGTGGTGCAAGCGGCGCCCTGAGCAGTGGTGGGGAGGGTAGGCGGACCTGGCTGACTCGCGGTGGCGCCAAGGAGTTTTTCAGTGGGCACGGTAGGTCGGGCGGCCGTGCCAAGCAGGGTGGACAGCTACGGTGGTGCCGTACGCTGGAAGCGAGGGAGATGATGGGGTGCGGAAGGGAAAAGAAAAGAGAGGAGCTCGGTATGGAAGAATAGGCATCACTGGAAGTGAGTAGCTCGAGTGGCTGAGGAGGGGAAGAAGAGGGGAGGAAGCGCTCGGGAGCAACTCAGGAAAAGCGGTGATGGAGCTCGATAGAGGGCCCAGTGCAGAGCACGGCCCGGATAGCAGAGAAGATGGGGAAGAATTAATGTAGAGCTCAAGTAGGGGAGAGGAAGAACGGGAGGTGGGCGCTCGGTGAGCTCAGGTAGATGGCACTGGAGAAGAAGGGAGAAGGCATGTTGGGGTCGGTGATGGTGTTTGGGCTGCCCTGCCCTGGTTAGAAGGAGGAGGGGGTGGCCGGGGTTGGCTACAGTGTCTTGGCAAGGGAGTAAGCCTCGGTCAGTAGCATGAGCAAGAGAGAAGTGGAGAGAATCACAAAGCTTGAGAGATAAGGAGCTCGGGGAAGGAAATGGGGAGTGGGCGGCTAGGGAATGAAGTGTTTGAGCAGCTCGGGAAGCTTGGTCCTAAAGGAGAGCAACAGCAAGAGTATGTAGGCACTCAGGTGAGGAGGAATGGTAGGGAGGAGCTGAGGGCAGCTCGGGTCTGAAGTCTGGGAGCAGCTTAGCAGAGAAGAAATGAGGACATGAGAGAGCTCGGCTTAGCTTGGCAAGGAGAGGGACTCGGGAAGAAGAACTACTGGAGAGGAGGGAAAGAATTGAAGCTCGCTTGTAGGTGAATGGAGAGGAACCAGGAGGTGAGGAGCTCGGGAGGTGGAAGATGTACTTAGAGCCACTCGGGTAGAATATAAAGGAGTAAAAGGAGAAGGTTGGCTAATGCTGCAGAGTTGACAGGAGGTTAGGCACCGACTGCTATAGTTGAGGATGAGGTGGCATGAGGAGCAATGTGCTAGCAGTGTAGGGGAAGAGAGAGGAGCAGAGCTGCCATGCCCTTATACTGGCACGAGGAAGAATTAAAGAAAGAAGACAGGTAGCTAGCAGGTGCTATAGATCAACAGGGAAGGTTGGCACCGAATGCAATGGTGAAGAAAAGGTGGCACAAGGAATAGATGATTTACGTAGAGAAAGAAAAGGAAGGAAGTTCAGCATGAGTATGCACTGCTAAAATTATTCATTTGCAAGTTTGGTCTTGGTTGCACAGATGATGAGACTTGCCGACGAGTGAATTCACGAGGTCAGTTAGGAGCTTCCCTATCTTTTTAATAGAGATTTACGAAGCTAGAGGGAGCACATGAGGTCTCAATTTTTTAGAATCAGCCCTAGAATATTGCTTGAAACCCAAAGATGGAATTGGATTAAGAATGGTGCTCACTAATCATATAGGAGATGACAGATAATTGGATAATCATCTCCTATTTATTATGATTATTATTTTGGTGTCTACTTGGGTGGTGTATGTATATGCATATATACTCACCAATGCGCTGAGGAGAGGACCATGTGGAAAGTTAGGGCCGATAGGGTGAGTTTATGTCACGGATACATTTATAAGTATACATATGCGACTTGATGATTTTGTTACATGAGAAAGGTTTGCTTCGGAGGATATGCCATTATCACCTATAAGGTGCAGGAGGAGGTACTACCCAAACACGAGGCCAAAGTGGGGCACTTAATACCTTGGAACGCTTTTAAATGGTCAAAGGTGAGACGAACCAGAGAGTGGTGGGATTGGGGTTTGTAGTGTGTGTACCCACATACACTTGGAGATTTAATCACATATGTATATATATGTATGTATATATAGAGTTATGACGGCGAATAGGATTTGTTTCTAGGGACACAAGGGAAAGGATAAGTGGGGATTGCCTTACGTCGAGGGTCGCAAGGTTGAGTTGGTGAAAGGATCAAGGTGATAGTGGTTTGAACACATTTGCCAAGTGGACAAGGATTTCACCTGGTAGCTACACTAGACGATGATAAGGTTAGGAGAGAGATAACAAGGTTTTAATTAGGTTTATTTAAGGCAATGTTATTATTAGCGCAGAAAGTTTTCATAAGCCCTAATTTTCAGATTCTGGAAAATCAGGGTGTGACAGGGTGCCGTGCCCGAACAGTCCGGGTCCATTTAGGGTTTTTTGAGTCTGCTTCAGCCTTCGGATCCATTTCCACCCATAAATATCCCCTGACCCCTGTTGTTTTGGTCAGGATTTATTTAGATTAGAGTTTGCCACTTGCAACTTTGCGTCTATCAATTGTGTTCAATAACCAGTTGTCAATACTGCCTTTTGGATCCCTACTTTATCGAATTCATCACTTATATTTGCAATTTTAGGTTTCTTCTTCATATTTCTTGCTTGTTGTTCGATTGCTTGCAAGGAACTGAACCTCGTGTTCAGGTTGGTCGTGCTTTTCACAACGTCTGCTACATACCAGAGTTGATTTAGCAGTTGTTAAGGCGCGTCGCCGTCATACGATGTAGTCAGATCGTCAAAGTTGTCTCTCGAAATCGATTCATATTCTCTTCGAAAGATCGGGATACCCATACGCTTATCACAATTGCCTTTGGGATAAGGACAACTACACGTGGCGCTATCTCAAACTAACTCAATAGTTGGAGATATCTTTACGGTCCCTGCCTCGACAACATTTGGTGCTAAAGGACAAGAAACCACTAGTTGTCTTAGTATATAAGTGTGCCCTATGTGCCATGATAGAAAGGACAATCACACTGACGACGACATAGCACCCGGGTATCGTCAAGGAGGACAAAGCCGGCCCTCTGGACATAGGGTGGGCCGGGCCGACTGCTCGAAGTCCGACTTCTACACGGAGGCGCATCATCAACTTAGAGTACAAGACATAAATATGTACCTACCCGATATCTCGGGTTCTAGTTGTAACTGATTATACATCCTCTTTTGATCCAACTTCCTCTAGAGGCACAGATACTATGCGAGCAAATAAACCCAATCTAATACAAAGAGCCATTCATCCAGATACAACTACAATTGTGAAGACAATGGATAGTAACAGGTGTTGCTATCCACTGCACCAGATCATTCCTACAATGGAGTACTGAAGGAAGGACATCTAGCTGGCGAATTGTCTTCAATAGCTCCTCCAAAATTTCGCAGTGCCTACAAAGAAAGTATAAGCACATAAGATGTGATCACATCAGCATGCATCATAAATGTTGCAACATGTGGAAAATGAAGAAAATGATTAACAGGGATGTAGGTTACCCATGAAGTTGGACCCTTGCATGGTGAATTCAAGGGGTCATCTTGTGCAACATTGTGAATCAAATTAGACATGTATAGCTGTGGATCATAAAAACAATGTAAGTTAGAAGGAACAGAAAAAACCATGATAGCTACCTCTACCTTCATGAAAATAACATCAACACAAACTGAACAGAAGTCCTTGCAATGCAATATGTGATGAGCAAAAATATATCTGTCATAGATCAAAAACACCTAAAATTATGAAATTACTTCCATGTGTATACAGTGAGTTGTTAACTTACATCTAGATGTTAGAAAAGTTATTTAGGACTGACAAAAATGTGCATGACGACAATGTTTCATTAAAACGTTGCACTAGAAACAACACAAAGGAAGTGATAAATGTGCTACCATTTCTATATCCAAATCAACCCTGTGGAAGCTTTCGCGAAGTGGCTCAGCTATCTAGTGAAAAGAAAGAGAGCAACCAGATCAATTTAAAACGTTGCACATAATTACAGAGAGTACTAGGAGTTTCTAGAGAGAGAGAAATAGTAGCTTGTATGTGTAACAAACAATAATTTGCATCAATATTTTCACAAAAATAATAATCTTCATGAATATAAAATTATCTCTTAAGTTAATTATTCATACTTGTAAGTTACATCGCAAGTAGTAATAAGTGAGAAGCAACAATTTTTATGTGGAATAAACAACACGTCACCTTCAGAGCTAATCAAATTTGCTCATTTGTCCTTCTTCACTTGGAATAAACAACAACTAATAAAGATGAGAAATAACTACATAAGTGAGCACTAAGAGCACGAAAAAGAGTACATGAATTGGTAAGGAAGAAAGCCATCTCGTAGCACAATACAGTAGCACATCAGCTCCAAATAGCAGCAAATTTACTGTCTAAACAGCAGTACGGCTCCAAATAACAGTACAACATAACTTAAAGCTTGGAGCTGGTCTTACACATTCGTCATCTAAACTCCATCAAACATAAAAGGCAGAAATGGAAAATTAGCACTATGACAAGTTTAATCACATACAATCCCTATATAGCAACCATCCATATATCGTAACCTAACCAACCAAAGTTGCTTCAATCAGTAGGAAACTACATCCACTGTCCAAAATATATACATTATTTTAGTGCTAAACTATGGCCAATATAACATATATACACGCAAAATAAATATGGGGGAATAGATGAGATATGGCGCCACAAAAATCTATGCTAGGGGAAGAGGAGATTAGTGGCAAGGCTAGCACTAGCGAGAAGACCAGCGGCAAGGCTCTAACACTAGGGAGGAAGAGGTTTCTTTAGGATGGGAAGGTCAGCACAATGGATTTGGTGGCTGCTTTGTTATTTCTAGAAAAAAGTTGATGGTGTTTGAGACATGCAAAACTTGGTGCTATTAAAAAAGCAACTGGCAGCATCAACATGATTCCTATTTACATATCCAAATGTAATCCATAGTTACATCGAATATATTCTAATTACATATTATAAAATTCATTCATAGTCGTTACATCTAAATATCTAGTGTTGATGGTGGATTATACAACTGTGGTATCAATATAATCCACTGTCCAAATTAAGTCAACATCAATTAGATGTAATTCACCAATCAAAGTTACATCCTCAAAACATTACTTCCAAACTTGAAATAAATTGATGATTTTAAAAAGATAGAATCTGCAGCGAAACTATTAATGCTAAAAAGTAACTTCCACCTGCTAGACTATTCTATTTATTGCATAAAATTGAATCCCCCACCTCTTAAATTGATCATCAGCTCCTAGAAGCATTAGAAATATCATAAGACGCGTCACATGATGATGAGGACATGACCCCTGTGATACACCTGCTGCCACCTCTACTTCCACTACTTCAACTACATCCGCTGCTCAAGCCATAAAGAATAAAATGAGGTCCGTCAAGATCTTTAAGAACATGCGAGGATTCAAGTTCAAGCTCTCAAGAGGAGGATGGAATGAAGTTCATGTGGCTATGACCATATCCATCATGAATTGGTGTTGTACAAGGAGCCTTCCACATCACTTTTGGACCAAGAAGAGCTAGAGATAGAGTCCCACAAGATCTGGGCTCTGATTCGGATTGCTGAGACAGTTCTGACTTCAAACGTCTTTATCTCGAGCATACAGACTCCGATTTGGGTGATCTTGGACTCTTTGGAAAGCTGATCTCGTGCTCTTTCCAACTTGTCCAACCTCATCTCCAAATTCCTTATTAGTAGACTGTAACTGCCAAAACAATCCAAGACTGCCTTTGTAATAGATCCCCTCTTCTCTTTATATACCCCCTAAGATTCTCACTTTAGTTTTTGGGGTTTTATTGAGTTGTTTAGCTACTGCTACATTATCGCATCTACAAGTCGTGTAGGACTACCGCCTTATTTAGATTGTCAGTGGAATCCCAATACACTTTCTTCTATCTCTTGTGCCAATTTAATACTAGCAATTTCAGATTGTAATTTATCATAGTTCTTGCTGAGTTCTTTGGTTGCTTGCAGGAACTCGAACTTTGTTGTTCAGGTTGATCATGCCTACAGCAAGGCCAATAACCATTGGAGATTGGTTTAGCGATTGCTAAGTCGTATCATCGCGTACGGTACAGTCAGATCGTCAAGGTCAACCTCCACCAAATCGATAGTTACCCTCGTCTCACCGAAAGATCGACCCACCATCTCATCACATGAATTGTGATACTGTTCGAATCTCACCCAAAAAGTTCAGAAAATGTGTCCAACCTGCTGCTGCTTCTCAATTTCAGGATCATTTGAGATAGGCAGTTCAACATGTTTACCCTAGTTAGATAGTTCCACCAAGTGAAATTAGCAATGCATCAGAGAAAAAATTGATCAGACGTGATCTAAGATTATATATATATATATATATATATATATATATATATATATTGTCAGGACCCCAAATTCATAAACAGCTACAGCTGCGATGCGAAGTCTGAGTACCCGAGAAATCGTCCAGCACACCATACGCTTACCAAAATATCGTATGCCTTCACTGCTGGACGATCCGACACCTGACCAACCCATCATACGATTACCACGTCATATGCGCTCACGGTTGGTCAAGCCGGGCAAAGACATACTCATCGCAAATGAAGCTGAAAACAAATTCAAAGTCCAGTAAAGGTTTAATGTTGCTCTTCAGATCACGAAGTAAACCAGATTCGGAGGAGCCCGACAATCGCATCCACACCCTAACCTAGTCCGAAGACTAGTGGGTCGCTCGAAAGCCCGATGCGACTGTCCACACCCTGCCTAGCCGGCACTGCATCTCAGCTAGCGGGTCACTCAACCGAGATTTGTTCACCACGTGAAAGCAAAGAGAAGACATTACTCCTTTACGACCGATTCCATATACTTCAAAACATACACTCACGGTATATGGAACGGTCACAATTAACAACTTTATATGACAAGTCAAACTCTAATAACAAGGAGTTAAAAGATACGTAGCTCGCCTCTGACCCGAAAACACAAATTCACAACTTGAAGGTTGTTTACATGCTACTAAAGCTCAAGAACAGCAGCGGAAACAAACTAAAAACCCTTGGGATGGTAGCCCAACCATCTCCAAAAGAAACACGTAACCCATACGTGCGACCAAGAAGGGCAATTTGTAAACAGCCATCAACTTTTACAAAATCAACATTTTAGAAGACTGCTATTCTAGTCTCACCTACAACAAATTCGGAATTGAATTCCGTAAGTACTTTCGTACTTGCAAGTCACATTTATAGACTCATCTCAAATTAAATTCAGTAAATCTATTAACCGAGAATTAATCACTAACATTACAATTCATCATAGCAAGGTAAACAACAACATGGATAGCATTGATAACACAATATCAATATGTATACGCATGACCAAGTTCACCTGCAAGTTTGAACATATGACAATTCAACCAAGAATTTCATACCTCAATCATCAGATCATGTCAACCAAGACAATTTATTATGAATGAACCAAAACAAGATTCATCCATTAGTTAGGGCCAACCAAAGACAATGGTTGACCAATGTGTAGTCGGGCAAGGCAAGACAAGACTTGCCCAACGCGGGAAATGAATTGAGAAAGTGTAAGTTCAGGGTTGCGCGACCGTGACTTCCCACCTTTCTCACAATCATTCCTGCCGTGGGTGACGGGTAAAGCCCTACGACGACGGTATCGGGCTAGGTTAAACCACCTGCCGATCCATCTGTAGGTGTCGGTACCCCAGCTCTCACAACTCACTTTTAAGGGTTCCATATTTGGTTAGTCCAATTAAGAAGTCTCCACTGACCTTCAACAAGCACTGAACCTAACCATGCTAGTGATTCGCCATCACCAATTCATCACATCATCACAACCATGCAAACTAGCAATTAACCTCAATCAATAGCAAAGCATGAACTCAATTTAAGGGAATCTTAACGAGTCGCTTTGTGAACTTGCCTCATTGCTGTGAGAAGTATAACATGCCGGTGGTCATTTGCAAGAGATCCAGAATGTGTGGCACACCGATAAGAAGCAATTAACCTCCAACAGAGAAAAGCAAACCTAAGAAGCTAGTTTGAGTATGGCGAAGATGCATAGGATGCAAACATGCTGGAAAAATGAAGTACAAGGTTAACATAAGTAATTAAAAATCCTCTTACGTTTCGGTTCAATTTTAGTTGTATTATAGCCTCAATATAAATGAGCTTCTAACATGGATGTATTCGTGCGCCGAGATACGCAACTGAGGTGGATGTCAATACCCTATAACCCAGATTAAATATGCAGGTTCAATAGATTATTATTAATTCATATTAATAAAGTTTGGATTCACACGGTGCTAATATGCATGATGTACACATGGCAATATAAAAGCGCAGGCTAAAATCATAGTGGATTGGCATAAGCGCTAAGTATAAAATTTCAGATTCCACCGCTTTAGAGGTGACAAGAGTTACACTTTAAGATGCCATGGTCATCGACATGATTTAACAGCAAGCATGCTGTGACATTATTAAAATGTCAATAATGTTGTAATGTCAGATATGCGGCATTATTATTAAGATGAAGTCAAGATTCAAGGTATTTTATGCAATGTGACATGTCTGAGATATACACATTTTTAACTATGCAAGTGGTGGTATTAAGTGTTTTAACAAGGTGTGCTTTAAGTTAACAGGGGATTCGGGATGCAATAGGTTTACTGAACTGACATAAATAAATTTACCATTGTTATTAGTAGAATTTCATGGTAATATCTTTCATATAAGATTTTATTGTTTAATTTCATTATAAACATGGCTATTCTTAATAATACAGATTGCAGATCTTACTCAGACCAGTTCTGGACAGCAGGAATCTTTTGACTGTATCTCATAAATGGCTTATCGGAAAAAGGTAAATGACCACTCAAGGTGGCAACGGGTCAGGTTCGGGCGGGTAGAACTCTCCCGAACCTGGCCCCGAACCCGTCAGCCTGCCCAATACCCGCCCGCGAAAATCCCCACGGGGGACAATTTATACCCATACCCGAACCCGCTGGATACCCAGGTACCCACGGATATCCATGGAGACAGCCCAATTCCTCTGATCCTCTCCTCCGCTGCTCGCCTGCCACGCCCAATTCCTCGTCTGCCACGCTAACTCTCGCTCCCGCTCCTCCGCTGCTCGCCATCGCCGACCGGCCCAGTAAGAGCGCTTTGGCTCGCGGTCACCGGCTGCCCGCCATGCCCGGGTGGATGCGGAGGTCGCCACCCCGGGGCGTGGGGTGGATTGCCCTCCATGGTCGCCGCGCCGCCTTGCTGGTGGTGGTGGACTGCCGGTTGGTCAGTGGCGGAGGAGGAGGAGGAGGAGGCGCCGGCGGCCAACGGGATTGGAATGGTGGCGGAGGCCGACAGGATTGGAATGGGGGGCGGAGGCCGGCAGGATTCGAATGGGCGACGGGCGGGATGGAGGCGGGTGGCGGCCGGTGGGATCGGGGGGGCTCACGACTGGCGGCCGGTGGGATCGGGTAGAAGGGAAGGGGATTAGGGAATGGGGGATCAGGGCGAGTGGCGGCTGGAATGGGTGACCGGGTTAGGAAAACTAGGGTTTAGATATTAATTTTTTTATTTTCTACATGGCCCACACGTCAGTGACTATTTTCGGGTAGTCATAGATATCCATGGAGCTATATTTGACTCCATACCCGACCCGTGAGTTCACGGGTATCCGTCCGCAAGGATCCATAGGTCCAATTTGCCCTTAATACCCGAACTCCATGGGCATATTACCCGCGGGTACCCAGATTCGTGGATAAAATTGCCAACTTGAATGACCACTTAAAACGAAGCTAGCGACAGCATCTTCAGATTTTACTTTGGTTTCATCTCATAATAACCATAAGGATACTAAATTGAGCTCGGAAACTCTCAGCCCTATGCAGTCCTATAGCATATAACTAATCGAGATTATGGTGAAATCATAGCATGTTAACTACAAACCATTAGTATTTTAAGAATGTCAAATCAAATTTTAGTATTTTCTGACCTCTTCTTGGTAAAGATTATCTGATTAAATATCTTCATACTAACTTGAAATAATTCTACTGAGAAAGATATGTGAGGTCAAATAGATATATCTCTTCGTCAAATAGATATATCTCTTCGTCTCCCCTATTGTTATAGGTAGCTAAGGAAGATTAGACAATTTTAGCTTTAGAGAGGAATCCAATGCCTTTAATATATCATATTAAAGTTTTTAGGTGGAAGTGGCGACAATTTGATGAACCTACGATATGCATGCATACAGGAGGGGTAGTATGCACGGGGAAAATGCTAATTATACAATTAAGGGTGAGGCTCACTTCGATACTGTATCGTGTTTAAACTTCAGATGGCATGTTAACAACATCTGTGGGACCCAATTGGTATTTTAAATATGCCGATCTTGTTGGTGTAAGTTAAGGCAAGGTCTTATAGATTAAAATAGCATTCATGATTTAAAGTTTTTCATACTGATGGTATGTCCGAGTTAGGTGTTAGTGACAGAATTAATAACAGGGGTTGATCCCTTGAACTCCTATACATATATGCAACAAGGTTCATACGATTTCATACTTTAACTTTATCATTAGCATGGAAATTGTAATTAGTTAAGGTTGCGTCTTTTGTTAAAAGAGAAAGCTGAGTAGCAAGGGTATTTTGACCATATCTCATAGATGACTTGTCGGTATAGAGCAAATAATTACTCTATGCGAAGCTACCGCCGGTACCTACACTTTTTATTTTAAGTACATCTCAGGATAACCGTGAGAAGGGCATCAGATCGAGCTCGAAAGCTCTCAGCCCTTCGACAATACCTACAACACAACTAGCAGAAAATGCCCTAATGGCCGCAATCCGTCGCACTACAACCAAGGTATCCGGGAATTTACCCTTGTCGCGTGATTATGAGGAAGATGGTCGACGATGTCGTAGGGATTGCGGATCGAGCTTCGACATGGCGTTCCTCCATTTTCCTCTTCTTGCTTCTTCGCTCCGAGGCAGCGGCGCTATTCAACTTCCTTCGTCTTCGCAATCGGCATCATCCTCGTCGACACGGATTCAACAAGATGTCATCTTCTTCTTTTCCCTTCTTCCCTGTTCCTCACCTTTTCAGCAGCACCTACCATGGAGGAAAGTCCCGGAAGAGCCCAATAGGAAGAGCTCGGGCTGGGGCTCTTGGCCGGCGGGGAGAAGCTGCGGGGATGAGACGGCGCACGGGAAGAGGGAAGCGGCCGGCAGGGAGAATCTCTGAGGCGGCGGCGCAGTGGCCGGAAAAAGGGAGGCAAGGCGGCGACGGATTGGCTGGCGGCGGCAGCTTGCTAGGGTTGCGGGATGCGCGCGCGGGGGCTTGGGGAGGCGGTCCGAGGCGCTCGAGTGTGGCGCTTGGTTTGGTGGCGGGGGCGAGATGACGCGGCGGGAGCAGCCACCGGTGGGGAGGCTCCAAGAAGAGGACGCCGACCACCGGCCTTGGCGAGGTCTGTCGGTATCGGGGCGAGCTCAGGCGATCGGATGAAGGAGAGGTCCGGCGGGACTTGGGAAGAAAGCCGAGGTGCGGCAATGGGAGCACTGGGGAAGAAAGAAAAGGGATTTTTGAGAAATCGGCAGAGCGAGGGGAGAGATGGGGACATGCAGCCTTAGGAAGAAAGGCAAGATGAAGAAGAATAGGGGCGTGCGGTCATGCCTGGCGAGCTTGCTCGGGCCTGGGGTGCTGCGTGGTATACGGAGGTGGGTGGCGGCGTTTGGTGAAGGAGAAGGAGGCCAGTGAGGCAGGGCCCCGGCTGCTGCGCTTGCTGATGGCGGCTGGTCCCGGTGGCGCACGGATGCGAGGCCGGAGGCGTGCGGCAGGGCTGGGGCAAGGGAGTTCCGGGCGGCGTTGAAGAAGGCGGACGCGGTGGGAAGCTCGAGTGCGGAGTCGGGTCGCCGGAGAACGCGAGAGAGAAAAAGGTGGGCAACCTTGGAGAAATCGGGAGGATGAAGAATGAGGAATGGAGAGAGAGAAGAGGCTTGCTGCTGTGCTGCGTGGAGAAGAAAAGGGGCACTACGGTGGTGAGTTGCTTGCCAGGTGGAGAAAGGACATGCAGGTGGGTCCCACGGCATGTAAGAGAGGTGAGGTATTTTGTTTTGTTTTGTTTCTTTTCTATTAGGTTTTGAGCAAAAGAATTTCTAGAACTATTTTAAAGACCTGTAATAATTTGCACATGACTCCTCTTGGCATGTATGCCGTTTAAAAGTCTAATAAACTCATAATAATAATGCCCTATTTTAGTCTCCTTTTTGACTCTTTGGTCATATAGTCTAAAATAGAGTTTGAATTATAGTCAATTATACCAGTCTTCAAATGTTTTCTAAAATACTAGACTTGAGGTCAGGAAGGTAGTTAACTTGTAGATATAAAATAAAATTTTATTATAATTGGAGAAGAGGGGATCAATTGATTAACTTATCTCAATTTTGTTTAAGGAGGCTAGCTTTGGAAAAATAATTCTAGTTTAAATATACAAACGAGCTCTACTTGACTCGCCACAATTTTTAGATAGTTAAGACCTTTAGAACATTTATAAAGTTTTAAGCCATGACATTGGTTTCACCGTTCTATTTCGCATTGATCATAAGGCTCATGTTAGAGTTTTAACTCAGGTCATTTTTGAGCGATCTATATGCATGCATGTAAGTGAAGGAAATTATTTTTTTTGTTTACGATGATCTACACTGATCTCGTGTATTAAGAATGGGGTCATTACACACACACACACACAAACACACACACATATATATATATGAATATCATTGTCCGTGCCCCACTTGGCCTCCTTCCCCATAGAATGCGAGGTGCAAGGTTGTGGAGGACCTCGGTGCCAACGGGATCTCGCAAAGGCGGTGGCCAGAGCTGACGAATCCCAGGGCGGCGGAGCCGGGAGCACGCCACCATCGACGTAGGAGCTTGGCGGAGGATAGATACCGTGGCCGCTATCCTCTGCACGGCCTGATTCTACGGCCACCATGGTTCGTGTCGCCCGATTCTGCGGTAGCCAATGATGGGGAGGACGCGTCCACGGTGGAAGGGAAGGACACATCGAAGGAGAAAATACGTCCATGGTGGTACATCTTAATGGTGGCGACGATACATCTCGACATTGCAAGCAGCAAGGTGAGAGAGAGGGCGAGTCAGCAAGTGGTAGTGTAGCCTGGAGAGACAGAGGGAGATGTGAGTGAGAGCCGAGGTGAGTGGATAAGAAGCACGGTGATATCACACGGAGAAGGGTGCATGCCGTAAGACCAGGCAATGCGCACGCACTTGTTAGATTATACGATCGAGAATTATGTCCATGCTAAATGAATTTAGAATTTCTGTTTCCAATTTCAAAGTAATCGTTTGATACGACCTTATGTCCATACTTTGAAAGTACGAAATTCAAATATTTGTTTCTAAGTTCAAAATAATCGCTTGATACGATTAAATCGTATAAAAAGACATATGCACATGATCCGATGAGGATCCACAAATTTAGGAGATAATTTAACTAACCACTATGTATTTTGGTGTCCTCTCAGATAATAGATCGATATATGAAACTGTAGCATACATTAGAATTTACCAAAAACTTGATTAGTGTGTACGATCATTTACATACATGTCTATTTACGATGAGGATTTGGTCTGTAATTGTAGTTTACAGTAAATTTCCCCTTGACTATAATTACCAAGAATGAGACGGAAGCTTGTATGACCGTGCGGCGTGTGAAGCCTTCTGGTCGCGATAAAAAGAAAAAAAAACTATTTGGAATGCCCCTGGATACGCTGGACACAGATCTCTACTACCGACGCTTTAGTTAGAAATAACGAAAAGAAAAATCGCACTTACCAACCTAGATGTGCAGTCCTCTAGCTAGCATACTACTTCTCTGTGACCGGTTATGTCTCTTCAAACTCATGAAGTTTCGCATCTTTTTAGTTTAAGAGCAAAGCAGCAAAAGAATTTTACTAGAATAAGGGACTGGAAATTTTAGGCGCAACTTTGTTATTCAGGGACAATTATTATAATTATCTGTTCACTAAGAGTTCATGCAAACTGATGCACGGACATAGCAATTTCAAAACAAAATATTGCTTTTCTTTTTAAGGAACAAAACATAGCTCCAGCTAACAATATCCTACAGAACGGAGCAAACAATCGAAGGCAGCAAATGTACGTACAAGCAACACATTTTTCTCCCTTTCTATGTATCGTCTAACAATACGAATGTTAAGCAGGACGGTCACCATACTGATAACAAGAAAGAGGAATTGTTCCCATGTGGAGCTCCATAGCGCCTTATGCAGCTGCCCTTAAATTCTGTGTCTTCATCTTCAATCGTTCCATGAATTGAGCGTTGGCCTTAAGCCTGCCTTTGACATAAGCATTTCTAGCATCATCAGCCAACTCATCAGCTGTCATCGCATTTTCAACTAGAGCATACAGTGTCCTCAAGCAATCTTTTCTGTTCTCTTCCCGATGCTCAAACCTGCAGAAGTAATGGAATAATTATTTACAAGTGGCACCAAATGATGATATCGAAAATCATCTACGTTCGCCAAATCACAAATTTTAAGCATACATAACAAGCTCCTTAAGCTGACATCTATCAGCAAACTTCACTGCCAGGTACAGAAGGCAGAGTGAAAGAGGTAACACTTGAAACACTAGTGTCAAATGTGGCAACCAGAAAATATAGGATTTCAGAACAGAAATAGTTTTCGTTTAACAAAGGAAATATGATGCTAATGGAATATATACTTGTTTAATCGACTATTTTTCATCTGATAATTAACAGTTGCAATTCGTCTAGACAAATGGTTTTTACTTTACCACCTGGATTCGAAATCTGCCCCAAATTTCAAGCATGGATTACAGCCACAGAACCATTAAGGCACAAGAACCATTTTACCTACAGATAGTACATTTTTACGAACAGGACAGACCTTTTGTCCGCAATATTAGTGCTACATGTTACGGACCACAATTAAATGATCCTAATATGAATGATGGAAGCAGGAAATTTGCTGTACCTTTCACTGGTTATCGTGAGCTCATCTTTTCCCGAATTATACCTCTTTCCAACAACCTCACGTAATCGACGGAAAGCATGCCGTGAAAGTCCAAGTTCCTTGACAGTTACACTGAGTTTAACTTTTCTATTTTTGGGATGCCATGCATCGCCACCAGGAGCAAAGACAACGCGTGACTCCCACCTTAGAACAGGCCCCTCACCAGGTGGATCATCCAACTCAACACTATTATTTTCTGTTTCGGCAAATTTATCTACAGTTGGCATCTCAGCCTCCATTAATTCTGTGCACTCTGAGACCATTTTATCTTCAAATTCTTTGAACAACTCATAAGCCTGCTCAGGTTCAAGCTCCCCCCTCTCGCACATGTCTCCCAACTCATTAAATTTCGCCTCCACCTTTTGCTTAATCTCATCTGGATGTAATATATGAAGTAGAAAAGAAGTTAAAATATATCTACCACAGAAAAAAGGTACATGGAAGAACAAAAGGAAACCGACATAGTTTTTACAAACATAACAGCATGCTAAGATATGCAAAGAAAAGAGGATTTCCATACCTAGATACTAACCTGTGCAAGTGAATAGCCAGGTATTTGCAACTATACATCCTACTAGAAGGAAACTAGACATCATGTAAACAAAGGGCCACCTATCAGGTAAAGATTACGTTCTATTGACAGGATATGGAGGTTGCCAGCATGGAAACCTGAATGAATATCAATTTCTATAATAGTAAGTGCAGCATACCAGCAACTCATTACTAATCACTGCCGTGTGCAACTTGTAAGCAAACATGTAAGTGTTTTGCTTCAGTACTAAACCACCCCACTGAAAAAAAGGTTCAAATCTTTTAAAAGAACTATTAGTTGGTAGGTATAAATCAATGCTAATGGTCATTATGTCTATTACCTGCACGTGTGCAGTCAGTAAATTCCTATCCATCAACGCCCAAAGAGGGCCAGCATGATATGCATCAGCCTACTCTGGACACCTAACAACACAATTATTTGCAGATAAAAGTGACATCTCCAATACCAATAATGATGCCCAAGGGCCGAACACATGACACATACTTGGATTTCTGTTGTTGTTTCACCCGAAAGTTTCGACACGAATTACTAGCATCCCTCTCAATATGGGGCTAAAGAATGGTCCATGAAACCCACAAGGCCTTCATACGCACAGTTTTACACAGTAACCAACCGGATACACAATAGGTATCAAGCTGAAACCAGGCAGGTATCAGTTGATTGAATAGGGAGGTGAAAGAGACATGGTACTTGATGAACAATGAGTGCAGCCTCTCATTTTGTTAGGGGTGCCATCTCCAATAGACTAAAAGTTATCCTTTTATCTTGTTAGGGCAAGATGAAAGCTTGTAATAGATAGAAACAAAGTAATAAACTAGATTGAACAAGCTAATGATGAAAATCTATCTCTAATATATCGAAACCTAGTAGATGGAATCATGGAAGCTAATTATCTTCTCTTGCTACCAGAGAGATGCTGCTTCACTGTTGGTTGGGCCTTGCGCCACCAGAGACATGGCCTCAAATAGGTGAAACAGAATGTGAGAATGTTCTACGAATCTGAGGACGTGTTTGAAAGATTTGGGCAATGTAAGATGTCTTCAAGCAGAATAAGATGGAGGGAAGAATTTGTGATCATATATGGTCGGAATTGGATGAATTGCTTCAATGTCTAGGCTTGGGGGATGAAGTGACTATCCACCCCAAATGCCTTCAGAAATTATTGGTTGTTAGCTGTGCAGTCCAGGGAGCTCGCCGTACAGTAACTCATGAAGGAGTATTTCAAAGCCCGTGCACTTATGTGTTGGATTTGTGATGTTATGAAAATTGTGTGTCTGCAATAGGGTACTTACATAAAGAGTATCCTCTATAACAAGTCATCCACTTCAATAACAAGAGCCTGAATACAATGAGCAGGACTGATCAACCATGTCAAAAAGAAAAGGAGAGACCAGCAAAGTTCCTTGCAGCCAAACTAAGAAATATGACATGCATGTAACCCCAGCTGGTTGACCATAACATATATTGGACGAGGTCCGAGCTAGAATATAAATGGGTCCAAATGTTCTCAGTGGCAGTACAAAGACAATAAAGCAATGCATCACCCAACAGAAACAAAAGGAAGCATGATCACTTTAACTTCATTTGGCTTCATATTCTTCTAGAGGTTCTCAAATTGAAGAGGATATATACATACATACATATACATACATACATACATATATATATACGCACACATATACACATACCAAATGAAAAATTAATTGATAATTATTACTTAGTGGCATACTTGAGCAGTTAAGTTACAGATGAATTGAGAAAGTCAAGCCCATCTTTGCTGTTTACATAAATAAAGATGAGAACTCAAATCTCAGTGTATTGCATAATATAAAATTTATAGGTGATCTCATTAAACAATATTCACCTCATCAATTTTGTGAAATTTTGCCCCAACTTAAGAAAATACCCACAAGAATTTCAAACAGCTTAGAAGAAAAGCAAATCCAAAGAATCTAACTATCACGGACTAATAATTATCAAGGGGTAGAAGGAGACATAGGTTCCACTGACCTGGTAGTAGCTTGTCCCAGTGGAGCATGTCCTCGAGGATATCCTCGCACTCCTTCATGTTACTCAGGTGCCCCTTCTCCGTAGCTTCCTTGATCATCCCATCCCACTTGGTGTCATCCATGTTAAAGAACTCATCCGTCTTCATCTTTTTCTCAACATACTGCCTCGCGTTGTATAGGTCGTTCAGCTCCTCATCGGTATCGTGCATCTCCTCGAAGTCGGACTCAAAGTCCCCGATCACGGACCTGAGGCAGCGGCTTGTTGCGCAGCTCCTCAATAAGGTCATCGTCCGTCTCACTATGCGCATCTGCAAGCTTCCGCTCAAGAACAGCCTTGGCGACAGACGGTAGCTCCAACTCATCATCCACCTTGTAGTACGTCTCCAACCTCTGCTTCAACTCTGCAATTAGAGGATCATTAAAACAGATCAAGAAGATTGTTTCCACATGATACATATGCCATAGCGCTGAAAGAGCAGAGATTTTTCATGCATGGGGGCGAAGTGTTTCTAGGCGCGGCATTTGGTCGAACAGATGGCATGCTAGCAACTGTGTCCTTCCGCACGTGGCAATTGTGCTGGGTAAGCGAGGAGTGCGAGCGGCAAGAGCATCACTACAGGTGGTGCATTGGTCGAGGAGGCGGTGTGTGCGCGAGCATTTTGATCTCTCCAAGAAGATGATGATGCGCGAGTCGGGACAGGTGTAAATGCGTGTTCTTGCACTCTGTGGTGCGGCATTTGGTCGAGCAGCTGGTGTTCGTGCATCCGTTGGGTTAAGAGGGCGGAGATGTTTGAAGAAAGTACCTTCGTTTGGGACATCGGCGGCGGACGGGGGAGGGGGAGGCAGTGGCGCGGCGGCGGGGGGCGAGGCGTCGTCGGAGAGGACGCGACGGGAGAGGAGGAAGGGGAGGTTGTTGTTGGTGGCGGGATGAAGAGACGGAGGCCGGGGCGGGAGGAGGCGGTGCGAGTGGCGGTGGATGTGGGTGAGGAAGCGCCTCATCGCGGCGGCCGGGCGAGGGAGAAGAGGGCGGTCGGAGTGTGTGTTTTTTGGGGCGGAAGGGGGTTCTAGGGTTTCAAGTGGGGCCGAGTTGGCAGTCCAATGGAGGTTCAACGCACTTACAGGGGGGTCCCGTTGATCCCGTGGAACAAACCTTTTCGACGTGGCTGAACCGTTGGGACCGCGCGTCCGCGAAAGACGATGGCCTCACTGACCTCCGATCCAGAGACAGTACGGGGTGAAAGCGGTATAGATATTCTTTTCTAAACAACCCAAAAAATCATACGTTCAAAGTCAGGGCAAAGTTACAACATTATGACAAACTATAGAGTTAAGCAAGAGGGAGCATCTCCCCAAGCATGATAACAAAAGAGGAACATAAAAACCACGCATCGGTCACTAAAGGCGACAATGAAAGTAGAAGTTAGTGACTTGGTCAGTTCAGATTTCTGTCTCAAAATCACCATCAAAATCTTCAAGGACCTCATTTGTATCGATCAGTTACAGTCTCATCAGCGGCTTTACCGATAATCGCTCCGGCATATACACTTGAGGTATACAAGGGCTAACCTAAAGATACTGTATACGCTTCACTAAATTCAATCGTAGATACCCAACCTTGCCTTCACTAGTACTAAATGATCAAAATGTCAATCTAGAGGAGAGGGTGAATATGTGACTAAATAGTTTTAATCAATTTTAAACTTTTCTTGCAATTATGCGAAAACAAATATTGTTTAATACAAGAACTATATGAGCATCGTTAGATACTTGTCAACAAACAAGTATAAGGCCCTGTTTAGTTGGGCTTCTAGCCAGCTTTCCATTGGGAAAAGCCAAAGCCCAACCAAACACCCGGCTTCCGGCCGGCTTTTTCCAACAGCAGCTTATGCGTTCGCATGTTAAACGGGCTGTCCAGAGAAGCTGCGTCGGGCCAGCTTCCCGCAATCCTCCCGCACTGTGCACTTAACGCACCACGTAACTGCCCTTCAAGTTGAAACAAATCACACCGAATTGCCCTTTCCCTATCCCCTTCTCAACGAACGCAGAGCACAACCCGGCGGCAAAGGGACCGAGGGGAAGCTGGGAGTGGCGCCGGTGGCCAGGGCCTGGGGTTGCCGAGGGGCGGAGCTGACGCGGCGCCAGGGGAGGGGGTCGCCGGGGGAGGGCGCGCGGATGGGGAGGAGGTGGAGGACCGGCGGAGCTTCACGACCGGATGCGGAGGGGGAGGAGGAGGCGGAGGACCAGCAGAGGAGGAGCTCGCCTCCGGTGCTGGCCGAGCGGCGGCGGTGGGCAGAGGCCTGCGGATCCGGACGAGGAGGGAGAAGCTGCTCGGGGGGGAGGGAGCTTAGGGGAGGGGGTTGCCGCCGGCGGAGACGTGAAGGGGGAGGCGGGGAAGGAGATGAATGGGGCGGCCATGGGGGAGGGAGAAGCGGCCGGGGGGAGGGAGAGGCGGAGGTCGATGGGTCGCCGGCCGTGAGCGAGGCGACGGCGAGCACGGAGAAGAGCACGACGGGGAGCTCGGCGGGGGTGAAGAAGACGGGAGGCCCGCTGGTGGTGGCGGCGAGCTTGCCCACGGCATCGGGGAGCCGGTGGATTAGAGCGGCGGGGAGGAGAGGAGACAAGGCGGCAGTGGCGGAGGAGGGCCACGGTGACGGCGAGCCCGAGCCCAACCACTAGGCTCAAGGTGGCGGCTCATCCAGGGCGAAAGAAGGCGGTGGACGGAGGGGAGCACCGCGAGGCCCTCGCCGGGGGAGGAGGGAGACCAGGAGAGCTCCAAGGGAGGCCGGCGGTGAGCTCTGGGGCAGGGGAGCTCTCGGTCGGGGGAGGTGGTGGTGCGGCGTGGGTGCGGGTGAGAAGAAGACGACATTGAGGAGTCCGACTTTGGAGAAATCAATTGGAGGAGAAGAATTGAGGAGAGAAGAAGAAGGAAATGGGGAACAGGACATACGTGGTGAGCTGCCTGGGGTACGTGGAAGGAGGGAGCTACCAGCGGGACCCGCAGATAGAAAATGAGAATTGAGATTTTTTTAGAATTTTTCTTATTTTTTTCAGATTTTTTGAGGTTTTCATGATTTTTTATTCACAAAATTATAAAATATACACTCTTACAACTTTAGGGACATTTTAGATATTTCCTCATATAACAGCCAACAGCCACAGCCCAACCAAACACACATGTTCACATACTCACGTGCCAACAGCTATAGCCATTTCTCCAAACAGCCAGCTAACAGTCGCTTTTCTAACAGCCACAACCCAACCAAAAACTCCCTAATAATAATACTTGCGAAAGTTAAGGGTGGAACGAAATAACCAAGGGAGACACGATGATTTTTTTGCCGAAGTTCAGATCCTTGGGGGATCCTACGTCTCCGTTTAGTGAGCTCGACCACTTTGCTCTAGAGTCGGCTTCTTCTCAAGCACCTCTTGAGGACGCACTTTGCATCTCCTCGATCTCTTCTTGGTGATCTTTCCCTTAACAAAGGTGGATCCTAATATTCACAAATTTCTTGAGGCTCACCACAACTTGTTTCAAGGTTCTCAAGAACTCCTAGCCGTCTAGGTGACCCTAATCCCCAAGAGTAAAATGCACGTTAAAGATTTGGAGATGAATTCAATGCTCTAGTGCTCAACTACCAACAATCTCACACTCAATCTTGATCTTCAACCAAAGGATTTTGTCTTGAGGAATGTGGGAGAAGTTTTCTTAAATGCAGGATTCCAAAGTAGCAAAGAGTTATGCTTGGATGGGAGAGTGGGGTATAAATAGCCAACTTAAGAAAACTAATTGTTAGCTACAGAAAAGCACACAAGAGTATTCAAGTCGAGGCCCAATGTATATAGTCATTTAAAATTCAACGGCTATTAAGTCCCTCGCAAACTCTCACACAGTGTTTGGGCTCACTAGCACCCGGTGAAAGAGCATCTAGGCCCCTAAGTGGTTTTGATGGTTAATGGCAACTCAATCTGGGATCTAATGTTTACAATGAGTGTAAGCAGGTTAAATAGGTTCCAGGAAGAAGGGTCATGAAGAGAATGATGATCACCAAAAAGGTACAATGGTGGTTTCCAGGACAAGGGAATGGCTGTGCTAGGCAACTGTGTCACAGCTGTGAAGAAGCCGGTACTGTGCAAGGAGTTGCAAGCAAGGTGATGATGGCTTGATGCGTCAAGGGCCGTGAATACAGTTGGTGGTAGGTAAAGCCTAGATTTGCTAGTTTCTTTGAGTCCATAGGAAACACCCGTACTATCAAGAGGGATGAAGTAGTAATAATCTGTGGAGGATCTTTTGCTCAATGCTCAGGATGTTGAACAGTAGCACGATGCTTTGAGGTCAGTAGCCCTGTGTCAACAGTTTTGCACAAGTGTGAAACTGGTTTGTGTCAGCACTTTGCAGTAGAAAAACCCTAGGGGTTAGAGTCACCGGTGTGACACAGCTGTGTTACAGATGGTCTAGCGCTCTATGTCTCAGGTGCATCTCTGTACCAGGAGAGAGCTTGTAAATGCTAAGAGACCTGCACTGTGATGGTTTGTCTGCTGAGTCAGAAGATTGTCGGATGTTCTCTCCTTATTAGGGATCAGAGTAGTTGTATGCTGAGGGCATGTCATGTGCCAAGACCGGGCTGAGTAGTGCTGCTACGTCAGTTAAGGGTTCACATATGTCAGCCTTCGGTGACACAGGTGTCGGTCTACCCGAACTAGTTATAGGTTGGGCGTAGTGTGTAGCTGTGTCACCGGTGCCTATCACCGGTGGCTCACTTAATCCTACGTGGCAACAGTGTAACGGTCGGGTCGCTGCGAACCCTATATATAGGGGACCAAGGGAGGTCTTCGACCTCAACCAACCATCCAAGCTAGCTCAAACTAGAAAAGCATATTCGATCGTTGCAAGTCTCTTTCACTCGGAACAAAAGCAAACCTTCCTAAGAGAGTTAGAGTCCTTGAGCAGAAAAGCATTTGGTTCCTCCAAGATTCGTTGCTGCTGAATCTATTACTCTTGGAGTGTCTACTCCTAGACGGGCGTAGGAGTTGCTGGTATCACCCAACCTTGTGTGAGCTGAACCAGTAGTTTGTGAAGGTGATCTGAAGTCTACCTGCTGCAAGGCAAAAGGACTTCCACAAGCAAAGCGAGAGGCCTGATCGTCAGGTACTTAGAGAACAAGCACGATTCAGTGCTGGCTATCTCCTCGGAGTAGTCTCTCCAACAGAGACGTACCTCTTTGAGAAGAGCAGGGCACTTCGGTGAAAAACATCTTGTCTCTGAGTACTTACTGCATTACTTATAGTACTTGCTATTCTTGCATGCTTGTGTGATCTTAAACTTATTCTGTTAATCTATTGTAGATCACCTTTTTACCTGTGCTATCTTAGCTGTGTCTCAGTTGCTATTGATCATATCTCTTACCTTGTTAGCTACCTGTTACACAGCCAGTTAGGTTGCACATTATTTCTAAGTCTTTAGCTCACCTGTGTTAGCCATCTGTGTGACAGCTACTTGTTAAATCATACATAATATCTTACTTATGCTATTCACCTGTTACACAGTTAGCTCACCCTGCAACTAACTAAGTCTTAATCTGTTCAACAAAGTTGAAAGAAGTAATTTTGAATTAGCCTCCTATTCACCCCCCTCTAGTTGGCACCTTCGGTCCTTTTAATTGGTATCAGAGCAGGTTGCTCTTTGATTTGGCCTAACAACCAGTGTTAAATGATGTCGGGCTATAAGGGTAAAATACCTGTCTTTAATGGGACTAATTATGCATTCTGGAAAAGAAAGATACAAATGCATCTTATTGCCATTGACCCAGATGTATGGGAAGTTGTCTGTACAGGCTACAGGTTAGAAGACAATATCATGCCTACCATAAACGACAAGAGAAACATTCAGAACAATACTAGAGCTGCCACAGCAATCTTCATGGGTCTACAGGAGCATGACTTCAACAGAGTCAGCACTATGGATTCTGCCAAGGATATCTGGGATACTATGGAGCAGATCTATGAGGACAGTGATACTCTAAAGAAGTCAAAGAGAAGCCTTTTGGAATCAACATTGGAGAGATTCGAGTATGAGCATGGTGAGGACATCAACTCCCTATTCTCAAGACTCACAATCATCACCAACCAGCTGAAGGCCCTAGGCTCCAAACGGGTAGATGATGAAGATGTGGTGAAGAAGTTCTTGTCAGTACTTTCCAAAGCTTACAGAACTCTTGTACTCATGCTGAAGGAGAAAGATGGGTTCGACAAGATGAAGCCCACAGAAGTGTTAGGAAGGATCCTAACACATGAGATAGAACTCAAGCAAGAAGGCAAACAAAGCTCTTCCCCAGTAGCTAAGAAGAATATCGCCTTGAAGACCACTGCTTCAACGTCACAACCTGAGAGTGACAGCAGTGAGGAACTCAATGAGGAGATGACCAGTGGAGAAGAGAGTGAACTCATCCTCCTCACAAGAAATTTCAGAAAGTTCTACAAGAAGAAGAAGCAGTTTGAGTCCAGTGACAGATTTAAAGGGAAGAGGCTGTCCAAAGACAACAAGTGCTTCGAGTGTGACAAGGAATGCCACTTTGCTGCTGATTGTCCAAGCAAGAAGAAGGACAATAGTCAGTACAGGAAGAAGAAGGACTTCCATGGAAAGAAGAAGACCTTCAACAGCAAGCATCCAACCTACTCCAAAAACAAAGCCACTGCTAGAGCTTATGTTGGACAAGTTTGGGTGTCTGAGGATTCAGGCTCAGAGGAAGAGTCTGAAGATGAAGATCAAGTCGCTAGGATTGCCATCAGCATGGCTGATATACCCAGCTGTGACACAGCCAGGTCACACAGCTCTGAGATCAATGCTGAAGCTGATCAACTGCCATCCACTTCTGCCCCTTTGTGTCTCATGGCCAAAGGATCAAAGTTACTTACTGAAGATGACTTTCCTGATTATGCTGAACTAATGGGCATTCTTGAAAGCACAGATAAGGCCTATGGTAAGGAGAGGAAGGAGAACATATCCTTAAGGGATAAACTCAGGGAACTGAGAGAATCATATGATGAGGTTACAGATGACAGGGAAAATCTCAGGCTGGACCAGGAAAACCTGGAAATAGCTCATGAAAAGCTCAAGGCAGCTCATGAGTTTCTCATTAAGGAGCATGAGGAGCTTAAGGCAAAGCATTCTATGTGCACTTTTTATATGTACTGATGCATCTTTGCCTGCTCTTGCTATCATTGAGACATGCTTAAACTGTGCTAGTCATATAAATGTTCTAACATCCACAGGTTGTGCTATTGATAACTCTAAAGAGGCTTCAACCTCTACTGCTACTAACTCTGTGGATGCAGCTAAACATAACAAGCTCAAGGAGGAGCTTGAAGAGCTTAAGAGGCTCATGAGAAAAGGCCTATGCACTGCCATTATTGGCATGCAAAATTATTAGCTGATTAGAGCTGAGATGCTGAGAAAGAATGATGGCCGAAAAGGCCTGGGTTATAATTCCTCTGCAAATAAAGATAAACTGCCTGCTGTCACTAACTCTTATCTTGCAGCTAAATTTGTGAGACAGGCAGGTACTAGTGACAATAAATTTGTTGGTCACATGCAGAGAAATAGAAATGCAGTAAACATTCCATCTAACCCATCCTATGTCCTGCAGAAGGATAAAAAAGGGAAAATTGTGGCCAAGTATGTTGGTCGCAAACCCCTGACAAAGTGGTTACCTGCTATCTGGGTTCCAAAGGTAACAGTTGCCTGTGTCACAGGTACTACACAGCTGTGTATCCATCGGTGTCACCGGCAACTCACATAGCCAGCTAACCTCTTTGTCTAAGGTTGCAGGTGACAGACAGCCCAAGAGGATTCATGTTATATCATCTGTTGCTAAGGCTGTAAATGTTAGAAACAGATATGCTAACCCATTAACTGCTGTTTCTGCATATGGTAAATCTGCTAAGGGAGCCAAACATGTTTGGATCCCTAAATCCCATAACTAATCTTGCAGGATACTGCCTCCAGTGGATCTGACTGGGTTGTGGACAGTGGATGTACACAACATATGACTGGAGGCAGAGAGAAGTTTGTAGAGATCACAAGTGAAAATCTTCCAAGCAAATATGTGATCTATGCAGATAACTCAAAGGGAAAGGTAAATGGCATTGGTAAAGTTACCATATCTGAAAATCACTCTTTATCTAATGTAATGCTTGTGGATCAGATAGGCTACAATCTGATGTCTGTGTCACAGCTGTGTGACACAGGTATGAAAGTTACTTTCTATCCTGATGAGGTCATAGCCTCTAAGCTATCTGATGATTCTCAAGTATTCAAAGGATACAGGTCTGGAAAACTGTACATTGTCAACTTCAATGAACAGCCTGTAGCAACTCTATGGTGCCTCATGGCCAAGACCGGTGCTGGCTGGCTGTGGCACAGGCGGCTAGGACATGCAGGGATGAAGCTTCTCAACAAACTCAGCAAGCATGACTATGCCACAGGCTTAGAAAAAGTGAAGTTTGAGAAGGACAAACCCTGCAGCTCTTGTCAAGCCGGCAAACAGGTTGGAGCTGCTCATCGTTCCAAGAATGTCATGACCACCACCAAACCTTTTGAGCTCATACACATTGACCTTTTCGGTCCTACTACATATGAGAGCTTGGGAGGTAACAAGTATGGATTTGTCATTGTAGATGATTTTTCTCGCTATACTTCAAGCTTTACCAAATGGATGTGAAGTCTGCCTTCCTCAATGGTAAACTTTCTGAACTTGTATATGTAGAACAGCCACCAGGCTTTGAAGATGCTAGGAAATCTTACCGTGTTTATAAACTGCACAAAGCACTTTATGGCCTAAAGCAAGCACCTAGAGCATGGTATGACACACTAAAAGAATTTCTGATCAAGAATGGTTTTAAAATGGGCTTAGTAGATAGAACTCTATTCACTAAGAAAAATGAAAGAATTTATTTGTTTGCCAAATATATGTCGATGGCATAATATTTGGCAGTACTAACCGCTCCATGAGTGATGAGTTTAGCCAGATGATGACCAAGAGATTTGAGATGTCCCTGGACGGTGAACTCAAGTACTTTCTAGGACTTCAGATCAAACAACTCAAGGAATGTACTTTTATCTCTCAAGAAAAATTCACCAAGGACATCATCACCAAGTTAAGCATGAAGGATGTAAAATCTATTCATACTCCGATGCAAACTAATGATCATCTGGATTTAAACACTGAAGGTAAACCTGCTGATCAGAAAGAGTTTAGATCCATGATAGGCTCCTTGCTATACTTATGTGCATCTAGGCCTGATATTATGTTGAGTGTATGCATGTGTGCTAGATTCCAAGCTAACCCTAAGGATTGTCATAGAGTGGCAGTACGCAGCATACTGAGATATTTGATTCAAACCATAGGGTTTGGTTTATGGTATGCTAAAGGTATAAATTTTGAGCTAGTTGGCTATTCTGATAGTGACTATGCAGGTTGTAAGGTTGACCAAAAGAGCACCTCGGGTACTTGTCAATTCCTAGAGCATTCCTTAGTGTCCTGGTCATCCAAGAAATAAAATTCAGTAGCCCTATCCACTGCAGAAGCTGACTATATAGCTGCTGGTAGTTGTTGTGCTCAATTATTATGGATGAGGCAGACCTTGAAAGATTTCAATGTATCTTTTAATCAAGTACCCCTCTTTTGTGATAATGAAAGTGCAATCAAGTTAGCCAACAACCCAGTACGCCACCAAAGATCCAAACACATAGAAGTGAGGCACCACTTCCTAAGAGACCATGTTGAGAAGGGAGATATACAGCTGTGCCATGTAAGGACTGAAAAACAATTAGCTGATATATTCACCAAGCCTTTAGATGAGACTAGGTTCTGTGCTCTAAGGAGTGAATTGAATATCATTGATGTCTCTAACTTGCAATAAAAAGTTTAGCTTGGTGTCTAGCTTATATGTTTTTGCTGTTTATGCTTCTTACTTGAACACCTGTGTTACTCACCGGTGTCACAGGTATGTGCTATACTTAGAATTAAGAATATCTCTTGAGCTATATGAGTGCACATTCCTGTGTACAAAATGTTTCTAATCAACTCCGGTCAACTTTAGCTCTGCTTGATTGTATTTCTGGCAAGCTGATATTGAGAAGATTCTATAAGGACATTCAGATAGTGTTCTAATGCTTTCTCTCTCATCTCAGTCTCTCAGTCTTGGTGCTCTATAGTTGAAATACTTGTCACCTGAGTCATCCATCTGTGTCTCAGGTGAATGCTTTTAAAATCCGTAGGTCTTAGGGTATCTTTTCTTACTCACCTGTGTCATAGGTCCATCCCTCAGCTGTGACACAACCACCAGATACCCCTTCGGCCTATATAAGACGTCGATACGTTCTCCAACAGAATCCACGTTCAACTCTAAACCCCAACTTCCGCCGTGCGCCAAAACCTCAAGTTTTCGATGACTTCGCGGTTTCCGCCCCACGCAATCTCTTCAATGCTTCGGAAAAGGCTTTCCATCGTGCTCAAGCTTCATCTCCTCCGTGCATTATCAATTCTTTGATCAAAGTAAGCTTCCGCAAGCCCTACTTTGCGCCTTTTCTTCATCGAGCTCGTGAACTTGCTCTAAAATCTAATCCAACAGCGCATCGTAAGTGTTTAGGATTGGTTTAGCTCTTGATCATCCCCCACAACCCATCTTGCTCAGAATTGATCGGCTAAAACCTGTAAAACCCTAGTTTTCTAAAATCTGCCTTCCACCTCAGCACGTAGCTGTGTCACCGCTAGGGTCTCACCTGTCACACAAGCAAGCCTATTCAACAGGCAGAGACCTCGATTGTTGCTAAGTCCTCACCTGTGTCTTCTCATCCTCACTCAGGTGTCTCACACAGCTACTACCTTTCGCATCTTAGGAGCACCTCTTACCTACCTTCTTCTCATCTATCTTGTTTCTTCAGATGTCTTCAGGGTCTGAAAAAGCTGACAGTGGGATGAAGTGGTCTGATCCAGAAAAGTCAAGCCTTGAGCTCACAATTTCATATTTAGATCAAGAAAGATAAAGGCTGAGACAGAAAGCTGCAGCGACTAAGAAGAAAAAGGCAAAGAGCTGTCAGGGAGAGGAAAGCAGCTGCCGAGAAAGCTAGTCAATCCAGCTCTGCAAAAAGGGTTCTTGCCAAGAGAACAAGATCCTCATCAGCTGTTGAGCATACTTCCTTGGGCAAGGAGGCAGCCAAGAAAGAAAAGAAAATAGTAAAGAAGATTGCTAGGCCATCTATTGAAGATGTGGTGTTGCCAAGGGGCACACTTACCATCAGAGAGCCTGCTCCAGAGCCTCAAGTGTCTTAAGAAGACCTTGAACATGATAAGTATATCCTTGATGAATTGGATGCTTTGGTAGCGAGGATCAGTGAAGCCACAGATGAGAAAACCAAGAAACAGTTGACAACGATTTACACTGCCAAAAGCCTAGAGCTTTCAGATTTGTCAATGCCAGTGTTTATGGCCATTCCAGAGCCATCTGATCAAGATAGAGCCTTATCAAATGAAATTGAAGAGTTACACAAGAAGCTGAAGTCAGCTACTTCCTATGATGTGGAAGTTGAGCTAAGAAAGCAAATAATTGAGAAACAGAAGCTATTCTCTAACAGCTCTCTAGCAGCCCCAACTCAAAAACCTGTAGAGCTAAGTCACACTGATGCCAGAGATAGGCATCTCATTTATCAGATAGATGAGCTGATCAAGAAAGCACAAACACTGCCAAGAGGTCTTGAGAGATAATCTATGTATGCTGAGATCAGGATTAAGAGAGGTTAACTCTCTGCAGATTTTAGAAAACCTACAGTTTCAGGTCCAGCTCAAAGCACACAGCAACCAGGGCTCAGTCGAGATGATAGAGAAAGAATCATTCTTCAAAAGATCAATGAGCTATTGGGCAAGATAAAGAACTTGCCACCAGGAGTTGAGAAAAATGCCTTGCGTGCTGAACTCAGAATCAAACAAGGCATGCTTTCTGGTGCCATCAAACCAGTCTCTGCAGCTCCATCTGCTCCAAGCATCAAGAGAAAGAGATTTGACATTGTTATCATCAGTGAAGAACCTTCAGTAAAGAAGCAGCCAAAACCAGAGGTTGAAATCATCTCAGAAATCTCTCAGAGTTCCAAGCATTCAATGAAAGATCAGCTGGACCAACAGAAGGAAGCTCTCCAAGAAATTAAGAAGGAGATGCCACCACCTGTGTCATAGATGGCCAGCCCAGCCAAGTCTGACCTACAGACTTACCAGAGGAGGAGCAGAAGAACTCAGAGCTCTACAAGTATAGAATCCCTCTCCTCTCTGGATGTGCAGAAGCAGATGTCTCCATCCCAGTTTCTTGTGTCTGAGGCTGAGGAACAAGCACCAAAAGAGGCCCAAGTGCCTTCATCATTAGTAGAGGCTGGATCTGTGAAGCCTACTGAACCTACCAATCACCAAGTCCACAGCTGTCTTAGCCAGCTGTGCCTCAGGCAGAAGAGGTTCAAGTCCAAGTAACACACCGGACTCCATCACCTGTGCCTCTGGTAGCTGACCCAGTCTCCATTGCTCAAGCACCTGTGTCCTCTCCTGTGGCACAGGCACCTGACGCCGCTGACCAAGAAGAAAGCTCAGAGAGTGAATCAGATGATGGTAGAGCAGTATCAGTAACTCCACCAAGGGCCAGAGAACCTAGGTCTGATTCTGACAAAGAATATCAAGCAGAAAGCTCATCCCCTAGCGCAGAATCAGCCATAGAACTAGAAGAGGAAGAACATGAAGACAGCTCACCCAATCCCTCAGCTGCAGATGATGACTTGGAATCCAAGTATCACTACATATTTTCATATGTTCTAAGGACTGAGGTTAACCAAATGGTATTCATCTCAAGAGCTGCAGCCAAAAAGCTTCCTAAGAGTGATCCAAAGAAGTCCAAGAGCAAAGTTGCCTCAATGAGCACCAGCACATTCATCAAAATGAGGTCATTTTGCCCATACTTCTCTGAAGATAAGGAGTTCAAGGAACCATCTTGCTCAGACCCCAGATTTCACAATGATCATCAACGGGGTGTATATCATGAAATCCTCTCTTCTAAGGGATTTGTTGACTGCAAGGCCATAGACTGGTCTGCCCTAAATGATCCCAGGCTGAGAACCCTACCATCTTTGATTCAAGCCTCAGGCCTAGAGTTTATTTGCAATCTTCAACAGGATTATGACCCAAAGATTCTCAGAGAATTTTATGCCACAGTCTGGGTTGAACAAAGCAACCAAGATGTTATGCTCTAGAAGACTAGAGGTCAACTTCTGTCAATAACAGCCCCAGAGTTTAACAGTTTGTTACATGCACCAGTGGAGTCTGGAATGCCCAATCTTTTCAAGCTAGAGCCAGTCTCCAATGCTGATAGACGGAAGTTCTACCCTAGGACTTTCTCTTTTCCTGCCAAAGCCCCTCCTGAATATGTCTATTTCAAGGGCATCACCATCACAGCTAAGCATCTTGTGAAGATCATCAATGTTACTCTTCAACCCAAGGGAGGCAACACAGATGCTGTGTATAATCCAGTTTGGCAGATCTTGGTGCACATTGCAAAGAACCAGCATTTTGATGTAGCCAGATATATCTTTCATGAGATAGATGCGGTTCAGAAAGACAAGAAAGCAAAGCTGAGGTATGGATCGTACATCATGTACATGATCCTTCAACGCACAGGTCTTCTGGATTCAAACTTCGACATGACAGTGAAGACCATAAAGATCCAGCTCAGGCCTCAGGCTGATGACCATCCTGATGAGGTTGTTGTGCCAGCTCTGTTTGGCGATTCTCCTGATCCAGCTGTGTCTGCCCCCGGTGACACAGCTGCTCCCACAGCTCCTCAAGTGCCTGTCCCTCCGGTGCCAGCGCCTGAAGTCCAAGTGCCTACCGGTGTCACAGCTGAGTCTCCTGAAGCTGACCTAGCTGAGTTAGTGTCTGTGACACAAGTAGCTGAAGATGGCACTCTGTCCTCCTCTCTCATGTCTCAAGCAGCAGCCAGAGCCTACCAGAACAAGGTCATGCTAACACAGTTTACAGCTCTGCGCAGAGAAAATCTTCAGCTCAGAACCAAAATTGACAGCCTGGACTCCAAATTCGATCAGCTGCAGGCTCAACTATCAGAAGTTCTCCAACTGCTGAAGACCAAGTTCCCCTAATTATTTCTTCTCCTCATCCCCTTTCTGGTGTTTTAGTGTCAAAGGGGGAGAGAAAATGGTAGTAATAGTGCAAGGGGGAGAAGTGCTAAAGGGAGAGATATAAGAGAAAGTATTTTGGATATAGGGGGAGTAAACTTTTTTGCTGTATCAAGACTTGTGTTTTAATTTCTGATTCTTTTGTCTTGATTGTAATTAATCTTCGTGATATGCTCTAATTCCATAATGTTCATCTTTAATGAGTCTAAATGAGCTCTGATGCAGTAATGTGAGCCTTATTCAGCTTTGATCTGGTACATATACTTAGTCTGAATAATTGCTCTGATGCTTTGCACATAAATTTACTCTGATTCATATGTCTACTCTAAATTTGTGATCTATTTGTGCTCTGATACACATCTATATGCTCTGTTATCATAACTGGAATGTTCTGATTAAAACTTATATACTCTAGTTATTACAACTGCATCAGAAGAAAAATATATCAGTTCAAATATATCCTTTATGTCGTATGCTCTGATACATATACTCTGAAATGACATATGCTTTGATACACATTCTCTGAATTGATAAAAGAGTAAGTTGTAAGAATATACTGCTCATATCCAAAATTAAAATCTGTGCACTAGCCTGACAAAAGCAAATCTATTATGCACAGCTTCAGGGAGAGTATTTTCTAACAACTTGCACATGTATCTCTCATTCAATCTTTATGTGAATTTGTTGAATGGGTTGCCACTAACCACCAAAAAAGGGGAGATTGAAAGAGCATCTAGGCCCCTAAGTGGTTTTGATAGTTAATGGCAACTCAATCTGGGATCTAATGTTTACAATGAGTGTAAACAGGTTAAATAGGTTCCAGGAAGAAGGGTCATCAAGGGAATGATGACCACCAAAAAGGTACAAAGGTGGTTTCCAGGACAAGGGAATGGCTATGCTAGGCAGCTGTGTCACAACTGTGAAGAAACTGGTGCTGTGCAAGGAGTTGCAAGCAAGGTGATGATGGCTTGATGCGTCAAGGGCCGTGAATACAGTTGGTGGCAGGTAAAGCCTAGATTTGCTAGTTTCTTTGAGTCCATATGAAACACCCATACTATCAAGAGGGATGAAGTAGTAATAATCTGTGGAGGATCTTTTGCTCAATGCTCAGGGTGTTGAACAGTGACACGATGCTTTGAGGTCAGTAGCCCTGTGTCAACAGTTTTGCACAAGTGTAAAACTAGTTTGTGTGAGCACTCTGCAGTGCTAGCAGTAGAAAACCCTAGATTTGTCATGTGCCAAGACTCTGCAGTGCTAGCACTCTGCTGAGGGCATGTCATGTGTCAAGACCGGGCTGATTAGTGCTGCTATATCAGTTAAGGGTTCACCTGTGTCAGCCTTCGGTGACACAGGTGTCGGTCTGCCTGAGCTGGTTATAGGTTGGGCGTAGTGTGTAGCTGTGTCACCGGTGCCTATCACCGGTGGCTCACTTAATCCTACGTGGCAACAGTGTAACGGTCGGGTCCCTGTGAGCCCTATATATAGGGGACCAGGGGAGGTCTTCGACCTCAACCAACCATCCAAGCTAGCTCAAACCAAAAAGCATATTCGACCGTTGCAAGCCTCTTTCACTCAGAACAAAAGCAAACCTTCCTAAGAGAGTTAGAGTCCTTGAGCAGAAGAGCATTTGGTTCCTCCAAGATTCGTTGCTGCTGAATCTATTGCTCTTGGAGTGTCTACTCCTAGACGGGCGTAGGAGTTGCTGGTATCACCCAACCTTGTGTGGACTGAACCAGTAGTTTGTGAAGGTGATCTGAAGTCTACCTGCTGCAAGGCAAAAGGACTTCCACAAGCAAAGCGAGAGGTCTGATCGTCAGGTACTCGGAGAACAAGCACGATTCAATGCTGGCTATCTCCTCGGAGTAGTCTCTCCAACTGAGACGTACCTCTCTGAGAAGAGCAGGGCACTTCGGTGAAAAACATCTTGTCTCTGAGTACTTACTGCATTACTTATAGTACTTGCTATTCTTGCATGCTTGTGTGATCTTAAACTTATTCTGTTAATCTATTGTAGATCACCTTTTTACTTGTGCTATCTTAGCTGTGTCTCAGTTGCTATTGATCATATCTCTTACCTGTGTTAGCTACTTGTTACACAGCCAGTTAGGTTGCACATTATTTCTAAGTCTTTAGCTCACCTGTGTTAGCCATCTGTGTGACAGCTACTTGTTAAATCATACATAATATCTTACCTGTGTTGTTCACCTGTTACGCAGTTAGCTCACCCTGCAACTAGCTAAGTCTTAATCTGTTCAACAAAGTTGAAAGAAGTAATTTTGAAATTAGCCTCCTATTCACCCCCCTCTAGTCGGCACGTTCGGTCCTTTCACCCGGAGTGTCCAGACAAAGCTCAGAGACTCCAAAAAGGTTACAAATAGAGTGGATCTCCTAGAGCCACGTTCAAACACTCTAGCTTGAGTTCCAGCCTAGACATTCCGAGGATTTCACACACTCCAGAGGGAGTAACAAAGAGCAGGTTTCCACGAAATCTCTAGCCTAGAGTCTCCGGCCGATACTCCAGCCAAAACTTAGCTTCTACTATTGCCCTGGATACTCTAGACAAACTCCTGAACACTCCGACTAGTAGATTTTCTCACTTGTTTGCTTGAGAATTTTGGTAGATTCCTTTAGAAAAATAATTCCTAATTGAGCATAAAGAGCACTGAAAATTCCTTCCAACCCTAGAGTACACCCCGCTTCATTGTACAGCTATTCCTATACTCAAGGTTACTTTCCGAGTCATTAAAACTAGGAAATGACGCATAGTCTTTACCGAATCCTTGCCGTTATAGCTTTCCTTTTTTAGGGATCGCGAACGTCGGTTGGATCAATCATATGGGACTAACACCTCTTCATATACTTGACATGCACGTTAGTCCCTTAATCTTTTGTCATTAACCAATAAAACGCACTTAGGGGCTTAGATGCACTTTCAATCTCCTATTTTTGTCATTTGACAACACGATTAAAGTTTCGATGCTGGATAGAAATAATTTAAAGTTTTGATTTCTTGGATATATATCGAGCTCCTCCCAAATGAGTGCACTAGATATTTTGCATTGAAAACCATGGTGCACATATTTAAAAGGTGAAATTGTGAGAACTCCTTCTATATCCAAGATCTCATAGGAATGCATAAATTTCAATTTAATCATGTGAAATGAAATAACTACATCAATATGAGTAAAGTGCAAGACATGGCATGAGACATAAACAATCTAAATAACTTGTCTTACATCACATGACGTAGTTCAACTCACACTAAGAATGGAATAGAGTTTAAAAGATGAATAAACGTCAAAAGAAGTAGTGACAACAAACATCAAAAGAAGCAACAAGTCTTGTAACTTGCAAACTAGCTACCCTAAGACCCCAAACGCAAACCTGACGATTAGTAGTATAAAACTACTTATACGACGATAGTATCCGTATATGAATGCAGATAGATCTAGGGGTGCCCTAATTACCCAGGAAGATGTGTACCTTAGAGAAGGACTCTAGATCGATAAGGAAACCACCCGTAGCTATCCGGGACTCCTAAGACTAGGTAATTAATCTCAATGTTTAAGGATGCTGGAGTCCTACTCGAAGAAGAATCCATATCCCTTACGATACAGTATACCATCTATAAAAGGACCCCGGAGCCCTATAGAGAAGTAGAAGAGTTTTAATCACTGAATAGCACGAAGACAAGCTTTATCTAATAGAAGCCAGAAGATTAGCATGACAACTTTCGAGCAAGTAGGGAAGATCAGCCTCGACAACCACCTCCTACTAGTTGTAGATCTCATCTAGGACTAGACACACCATCTTGTACCTTATCTCGAGATCAATATAAACCAACAGTATGGTTGTTATCCTGAAGGAGACTCGAACCTGTATAAAAATCTCTCACTAACGGCCAGATTCGTGTTAGCTTCCAGATATGACCCCCTATTCTCTTTTCTCCACAAACTACGTAAGATCGGCGGTTTACTAATCGTCGATGGATGGCGCCGATTGTAGGGATCACGGTTGTTGATTCCTTGCGTCTCCGCCACAAGCTGTGATGAGAATTGGCTTCTCAGATGAGAATTCTACGACAACTTCACCCCTCCGACTGATTAGGAGCCGAAGAATGACCGAGTAGATCTCGACGATCTGTCACCTGACGATGAGTCCGACAACAATGTAGATCAGTTGATGGACAAGTACGCCAGAGCTTACGAGGTCGATTTCCGATCCCATGACCATTAGGGTAATCGCACTATCGGTGTATTATTCCGGCAATACTACTTATGGGGCGGTGTGAGCACAGCAAATCTGGATGGATGCACACGGGAGACAAGATTTAGACAGGTTCAGGCCCTCCCGGAGAGGTAATACCCTACGTCCTGTGTTTGGTGGCTGGTATTGCGTGTATCCCGAGTGCCGCAAGCCCTAGAAAATCGATCTCGAGGGGACTTGTGGTATGAAACAATGGAGACTAGGTCAGATGAAATCAGATACCGATCGGAGGTCCCCTACCGGGCCTTATAGAGTCGGCCGGGATAGGGTTACAGGAGTCCGGATCGGTTAACAGATATGTTTCCTAATCGGTTACAACAGATTCCGGGTATGCCGGATCGGTAATAGTCCTTGTCTTGTACTTCACGCTGACGAGGTGCCCCCGTGCTGTAGTCGGACTCCGAGTAGTCGGCCCGGCCCACCCCGTGGCCGGGAGGCCGGATTCATCCTCCTTGATGATACCCGGGTGCCATGTCACCATCAGTAGCCCCCGAGTCCTTCACGATCTCACCGCTGCCGGTCTTTGCCTCTGGATGATCTTCCCGACTGACTTCGGCTGACTGGGAGATTGCGAAAGGCTAATGGAACTCCTGCAAACAAGACAATTAGAGCTAAATAACACTCACCCGTAAGGCAGGAATGTTAAGGCGAATGAGCTGTTAACGGGTAGTCTCTGGTGGCACTCGGTCCATCCCTAGGGACAGGGACCGACTGATAACCCGGCGTGGGGCATGCCATGAATCCCGACTGAATTCCCGAGTAGCACCCGGCCTCCCCAAGAGGGTTAAGGCCAGCTGGAGTCCCCTGAAGGAATGCCTCCGAAATTCTTGTCCGAACCAGAGAAAACAGACATGGCGCATAGGTTCCCAAGTTTCGAAGTCTTATACCGGGTCATTCCACTGAAACTGGGGATCCCAGTTACCAGGGCCTTCGAGATTCAAGTGCTCGATAGGTCTGGGAGGAGAATCCAGTAGCTCCGAGTTGCTCAGCGTCCAACTTGTGGCCCACGGAGGGCACGCCATTACTGTCCCTCACTCGGGTGTACTTAGTCGACTGCGTTCTTGCTTGAGGCCAGCCTCTGATACCCTTCGCAGCCAAAGCGCCCGGCGCCGACTCTTTCCGGCAGCCGGCTAGTGATTTACGGGAAATACGCTTTAGTCGCAGTGTAGCGGAGACGCACTCCGTCGGGTTTTTAGCCTGAAAGGCCAACCGTCGGATGTCCCTTCATTAAACCGCACGAATCGCGGCGCCGCCAGGTCGTGGGCGCGAAATGAGCGCGACGTGTCCCGCGGGATGCGCGCGGGAATCCGGAGAGACGCGTAGTGGGACGCAGCAGATTCAGACACGTGTGCGCGTGGGGGAGCCGAACCGTCGGCCCGTCTTTTAATACCCCGAAAAGGTCGCGGGTTCGACCCACGCACCCACTCGCCTTCGTCTTCCTCCTCGAGCGTCCGCGCTTGCTCCTTGGCGGCGTCCAAGTCCCGGGCGCGAGTCGTCATCACCTCGAGCTCCGCCCTCAGCCTCGCAACCTCTTCCTCGGCGGCTGCAAAAGACAACGCGTCAGCAAGACAAAAATACGACAGAGGAGAGGCCACAAACAACTCGGCTCACTCACCTCGGGACTTGGCCATCTCCTGCGAAAGGCCCGCCTGCAGGCCGGTAATTTCCGCCCCACGCTTGCGGGCCACGTCCTCCGCCGACTGCCGGCTCGCGGTCAGCTTGTCCCATTCGGACTTCCGCAGCTCCAGCCGTTCGATCACCGGCAGCCGGTCTTGGAGGAAGGCGGTCTTGTCCTGCGACCGCTTGTTCAGATTCTGCATAAAGGAAATGGACATACATTAAAGTCACCCGGGAAGATTGTTGTAACCCTCCACTCGGTCCCAAGGACCCAGCGGAGGCTCGGGGGCTACACCCTCTGGGTGCACTGTTCGTGCACCCAGAGTCAGACTGAAAAAAGACAACTACACCCTCCGCCCGACTATCCTAGTCGAACGCAGGCTCGGGGGCTACACCCTCTGGGTGCACTGTTCGCGCACCCAGAGTGAAGACTACAAAGAGAAAAGCAAAGGGCCCCTCCCGCCCGACTGACTTAGTCGGGCAGAGGCCCGGGGGCTACTCCCTACGGACATACTCCTACAAGGGGGGAAAAGTCAGCTTACCTCCATCAAAGGACGCAGCCTGCCATTCAGCAGATTGGCGCCCTCCTTCGCGGCCTTCAGCAAGGCCGGGAGGATCTCTCCGATTTGAGCCGCGGCGTCCGCGGCCGCCTGCCACTCCTTCTCCTCCTCGACGTCGTCAACCGTGGCAGTCGGCGATCCCGGGCCCGTTTCCCGGACTCGGAGAGGTCGGCGCACCAGCTCGGAACACGGCCTCGTAGGCGGGGCCGCGCTGAACTCCTGCATCGGCGAGGGCAAGCCAGGCTCGCCCTCTGCCATCTCCGCGTCCCGGCTGGCGCCCGCAGACCCCACCGGCACCAAAGCTCCCGGGGAGGTTTCCTCCTGAGGAGCGACTGGCGAGGTGGGCTGCACGCCGGGCTGTCCGGAGGACGGCGGGGGAGTGCTCACGGGCTGAGGCGACGGCGGCCGGCGAGATGGAGAAGTCGCCGCAGCCGAAGGTGACGAGGCCCGGGCGTCCGATGCTGGGGGGATCCGCGCCTTGGCTTGACCCCGGGCCACTCGGGGGCGCCTTCGGGATGTCCCCCACCCTCCGAGTCCTGCAGAGGCAAGACCAACCATGTCAGCATGTAAAGAAACAAAGACCGGAAGACAACCGCCGAGGATACTTACTTGGAGGATCGGGGGACCTGGATACGCCTCTTAGGCCCCGCGCCTCGCCCCCCGGGTGCAGCGGCAGTCGGGGCCGCCGAGGCCCCCGGCCCACCTTGCGCCCCAAAGGCGGTGTCGGCATCTCTCTTCTCCCCCCGACTGGGGGGGAGCGTCGTCTTCGGCCGCCCGAGAAGCTTCACTCGGGGCGGCAGCCGGCGCTGTCGGATCAGCGCCAGCGGCGGAGCCCTCCTGCTCCGCCGGCGTAGCTCCCGTGGCGGCCGGCGCCACGGGATCAGCACCAGCGGCGGAGCCCTCCTGCTCCGCCGATGCAGACTCCGTGGCGGCCGGAGCCACGGGATCGGTGCCAGTGGCGGGGTCCTCCTCCCCCGCCTGCGCGGCCCCCGCGGCGGCCGGCGCCACCGGGCTAGCGCCCGCGGCGGAGCCCTCCTGCGCCGCCGCGGGGGACTCGGTAACAGTCGGCGCCACCGGGTCGGCACCAGCGGCGGCGTCCTCCTGTCCCGTCGGCGTGGTCCCTGACGGAGCCGTCGGGCTGGCAGGGGAAGCAGAGCCGCCCCGTTCCGGCGAGGCGGTGCCCCTCACGACGGTGGTTGAGCCCCCCCTCTGGGTGGTGCCCGCCGGCCGCCTCCGCCTCCTCACCAGGTAGGCGCTGATGTCGTCCGAGTCCTCGTCGTCTTCCTCCTGGGCGGGCGTGCTCGGCGGGGGAGGACGAGGTGGAGCGACCGGCGGGGCCTTCGAGGGCCCGGCGCCCTTGAAGACCCGGCGCCCTTTGAGCGGCCGGCGCCGGAAGCAGAAGACCCGGCGCCCTTTGAAGGACGGGCGCCGGAAGCAGAAGACCCGGCGCCCTTTGAAGGACGGGCGCCGGAAGCAGAAGACCCGGCGTCTCCCGAGTGTCCGACGCCAGAAGAAGGAGCCCCGACTGCTCCTGGCGGTGGCGCCCCGCCGCTCGGGACGTCGGCGTATTGCGGCTGGTTCCAAATCTCGTCCTCTGGGAGGGGAGCTTTGGAGTAGAAGCCAAACAATACCTGCAGAAGCACAGAAGCAAATCCCGAATAAGATTCGGTGAAGAAATAGCGAAGAAACCGGAAAGGCGGGACTCGGGTACTTACGTCACTCGGGGGGTTCGCCCGGCTGAAGGGGGCTGGCCGCTCGGGGAAGACCAGACTCGTCCCCTGGGCCAAAAGCCTCTCGAGCCGGCCCTGGATTTCGCTCTCCGTGAGCTCCTCCGCGGACTCCCGAGTCGGGTCGCCTTCACCGGTGTACTCGTACATCGGGTGCGCCCGCAGCTTGGCCGGCTGCACCCGCCAGCGGACGAAGGTCGCGGCGACGACCGCTCCGGTGACCCCGGCCTTCATCGCCGCCTCGAGCTGCGCCATCACCACCGCGACGCTGTCCTGCTCCCTCTCGAGTGGCGGGTCCGACCAGCTCGGCTTGATCACCGGCGGCTGACCCGAGAAGGCCGGCAGCGATGGTTCCGGGTTGGCGCAGTAGAACCAGAAGGCGTGCCAGCCCTTGTTGGACGTCTGCATTGGCGGAGCCGGGTAGCTCTTTGCTGTTCCCGACCTCAGCTGGAACCCGGCGCCGCCCACCACGGCCGGGTTGTCTCTGCTCGGCTGCGGCTTCACCATGAAGAGGTGCTTCCACAGGGCGAAGTGCGGCTGGATGCCGAGGAAGCACTCGCAGAGGGTGATGAAGCAGGAGACGTGGAGGATGCTATTAGGGTTGAGATTGTGGAGCTCCAACCCGTAATAGTAGAGCAGCCCCCGCAAGAATGGGTGCGCTGTACGGAAAACCCCCGCTCGAAGAAGGGGCCGTGGACGACCAACTCGCCGGTGTCTGGGGGTAGGAATGGTCTCCCCGGCGGCGGCGCGCCACCCGACCAACTCCTTCGGCGGTAGATGCCCGAGCCGCGTGAGGATCGTCAGCCGGGTGTCCGTCGCCGTCGACTTCACCCACGGGGCCATCGGACTAGCAGGCGACTCCTCCTCACCCAGCAACTTCCAAACCAGAGCGTCCTCTTCGGCTTCCGTCGGATCGGCTTCCCAATGCGGGGATTGCATCCGAGGTGGTTGAGGCGGCGGTTAGGGTTTCGAATGGAGCGGCGTGCGCGGGTGGATTTGGGAGAAGAAGGCGAAGCGTTCGGGCGCGAGGAGGAAGACGAAGGCGAATGGGTGCGTGGGCGAACCCGCGACCTTTTCGGGGTATTAAAAGACGGGCCGACGTTTGACGCACAAAAAGCGTGAGCCCTATGTTAGGGTTATCACCCCGCATTTCCGACCACCTAGACAGTTCGAAGAAACTTACCAAAGGTTGCCTCTGATGATAGATCTATGATCGATCGAGACACTACTTCCAGCGGATGGTATCCCTGCGAAGTGCTCGCAATCGGGAACGGATCTCAATATCACTCTTCACAGGAGAACGGTGGAGATCTACCCCTGAACCCAAGGAGTTCTCCTCAGTACCCTAGGTACTCCTATCCCGCGAGATGCTGATCTCTTAAAATCAAGGGCTGCTCAACACCTCTCTGGGATTTGACAACAGCTTACACAACCTCATACGATGGATTTGGCTACCCAACAGGGAAACAGGGCTAATCGATATGGAGAACAGTATCCTCTAGGCTCGAGAACAAGCCGAGTCCTCACACCGCGTGGCTATCGGCCATAGTTCCATGAGAGGAAAGACTCGCTCCAAAGCTTCTCGTGAAGAGGCTGATCGTGAAAGACGATCTCGTCGAGAACAACCTTCCCGAGATTTTGTCCCACCGTGTTATTGTAAGAATTCACCCATCCGAGGCCACCTGGTAGATGACCTACGTGAATACCTTACAGAACGAAGGAACTCGAAGACTCCTCCGAATCAGTCTCCTGGTCAGAATACTTCTCGGTATCATGGCCAGGACCGAGGACGATCTCCAGCTCTGAGTGATAGAACGACTCGAGGAGCCATCTATGGTTCCCAAGCTTTCTCTACAGAACTTAGAAGGGTTCGCTAGCCTTCTCGATTCAAACTAGGATCGATTGAGAAGTATGACAGTACGACTGACCCAGTCAAGTTCCTGCAGATCTACACAATAGCCATTGGACCGCAGGAGGGAACAAGAAGGTTATGGTCAACTATCTCCCGACTACCCTCAAAGGACAGCCAAGACTCGGCTTACCAACCTTCTACCCGGGTTGATCCACTCATGGGAACAGCTTTGCAGCCGCTTCTAGGGAAACTTCCAGGGCACGTACATCCCCCACAGAATATTGAACAACATACACAATAAGGGCACAAATTGGTGATATGCAACAGCCCTGTGCACTGGCAATCGACCAACCATAATAGAGATATTGTGAAAAATTTCTCGGAGGAGAGCCTGCGGCGGTACTAAGGAAACTTGAAGAACATAGAGCACCTCACCCCCATATCTGGACAAGCAAGCCAAGAAACCCCCAAAATGCACTCCGGCAGCTGCTTCCTGCTGGTGGCCAATGAAAACAAGTCCCAAAAGCAAAGAGAAAGAAGAGGAAAAGAGGCCACAACACCTGCGAAGCTCACCAATACCGGAGCCTCAAGGGATGGTGAAGGGATTATGAGCCAATGCCTATATTGGCATAGACTTGAGCAAAGGGTCGAGCGCCAGCTAGCCGGAGCACCATGAGAATGAGCAGGAGAAGATGAGCTACCTTTAGCGTGCAACCATGGCAGACTCTCCAGCGAAGATTCGGCAAGCCTCCGTGCAACTATGTTGTGTGTTGTCCAAAAATGTTGGATGGAGCTTATGGATATCTTTGTAGCATGAGCTGAACCAAATCTTATGTAATAGGCTAGTAATCAAAGCACTTTTAATGTACTTGTTGCTGCAATTGAATGGTTCACCTCATGTTGAACAGAATTTCGCTCAAAAACATTGTAATTTGTAGCCGTATGTAAAACCTTGTACACTATCAATGTGACATGTGCTATGTTTCTATCCTTGTGTGCCTTCATCTAAAGACTCATTTTCCATGAAAATGTGGATGAATGATGTGAACTTAATCATGTATTCTTGCTGCCCGTACATGTTTAAATTAATCGTCCGATTTATCCCTGTCTCACCTTGTCAGTTTTCGCTAAGGTCATGCAAGAATGCTTTGATTTCTTTCTTTTCAGCTTCCGCCACCATCCAAATCTAGCAGTGTCCTACTCTTTAAATATGTGAGTATTCTATCACTTCGTCCTACTCTTTGAATACCTAAGTAGATACCGATGCCAAACCAACTCCAGATCCCAAACTATCCTAACACTTGGTCGAAGTTTGCATCGAAGCTATCCCATTCTTTCCACCTCATTCTCTACCCTCTCTACCTCTTTCACATGAATTTTCTGACTATCATGGCATTCCATCCTTAGATCAACCCGGCTCAGAAAAGAGGCTTGGGCATGAATGCAAGGCTGTTAAGACCGATATAAATGAGGTTGAATTTTTGGCAACTTTATCATCCTTAGATCAACGAGTATTGATGTTATCCTCGAAATGAATTGGCTGTCCAAGCACGAGGCAAAAATCAATTGTGCAAAGGTCCATCTCTCTCACTAGCAATGGCAGAAACAAGTCAAAATTGTCCCCAAGCTCATCAAGCCTCAACTATATATATACCATCAGTGGCAATCAAGCTTCATCTATTGAGGAAGTTCCAGTGATATGCAACTTTTTGGATGTCTTTCCTGATGAGTTTATCAAACATGACACCTGATCATGATGTGGAATTTGTCATTGGACTTTCACTTGGAACCACTCCTATCTCAAAATGACTATATCAGATCCTTCCAAGTGAATTGGTCGAAATGAAGAAGCAATTGAAAGAGTTGGAAAGACAAGGGCAAACAGTACAAGATATGGGAGCTCTGATTTCATACCTAGCACATATGTATTCATATCTAGAAAATTTTGTAGGACTTGGAAAGAGCAGTATCCGCTCTATGTATTTGTATCCGACGGAGTATCCAAAGGACACCTGATAAATTGGAAAATCTGTATCAGGAACATTAGTATTATTTAGTATTTGCTATAATTTCCAACCATTGAATCACTTATGATATGATTTTAGGAAGCATTATACATGCATTAGCATATTATATCTTCACTCCTACAAAGATGTCAATCGGTGGCGATATTAGATCTAGTAAAAAATATATATATTTTTAATCCGTAGCAATGCACGGGCACTAAGCTAGTTCAGAGATAGGATTACAAAACGTGAAATAAAAATACAAACTTCTCTCCCAAAAATGGCATAAAACTATTACATCGAAATGTATTACTGTCTGTATCATATATACAATCAACCCTGACCTCTCCCCAGCCAACTATCCTGATCAAAATCTGATGCACAAAATCATGTCAATTAATGAACCACAAAGCAAACTGCGGAAGACCAGAGAGTGAAGAGCGCCCGAAATTTTCAGTGTCATATGGATCCTCCGGTGTCAAGAACATATGCCTTTTGTCTATCTCCCAAGCAGACGGCGGGTTCGAGTGTTTGCTCCCTTGACCCTGAAGTTAAGTTCGTCGAAGTCCTTCTCTGCATGACCCAAATCCTTTGTTTGCCTGAAGCAAAGCAACGTACAAAAAAGCATGTCAGGCTCATGTTCGTCTTAAAGATTGACCCTTAAAATAACAATGTGAACATATAATTACAGAGAATTCAAGATCAGATATTGACAGTGGGAACTATCAGATGGTAAATGATTTTGGAATTTGGAGATACTTTGGTAAAAGCAGTTATTCTTTGCTAGCTGTTACAGTATTTCCATCGGCTACCATTGAAAAGAATGGACAGACAAAATTTATACTGGCTATTAGTATAAAGTCCTACGAATTAGAACATAAAAACATGTACTTCTTGTAAATAACTAGTAACTGCACAAGTGCAATGCACATTTTCACAATTTATAGTGCATGAAATATATACTTACATATGTAAAAAACTACTCGAAGGAAAAAGACGGTGCATTAAGATATGTTCAAAATGTAAGCATTATTTTTTTTTGAATACAGAAATAGCATGTTAAAACAAAGTATACAAATCAAAATTAGGGAGTAATTAGCAATCAATAAGCATAATTAGGAGACAGTGAAGGATCTAATATTTATCCACTACGATTAGATGAAGAATTATTAAATTAGATTGAAAAATTTGGATGGCTCAGATTGAAAGTATCATAATCTAACTCATGCTTTTTATATTATATAGATATAGATATAGAATTATAGAATAGATATAGATAGTATAGTTAATCTGGAAAAGGTGCCTATAGGCCATTAGTCTATAATGACGATATAAGAGTCAAGTGCGACATTTACCCGTCAATTTCAGAGCCTATGTCAATGGCCATGCCTTTCAACTCGGTAAGTATGTTGCTAAGATCAGATAGGGCATCGTCCTGCTTTGCCTTCTCCACCTGCACAAAACAACCATATGATGAGGAAATGCACAATTCGAAATCAAATCATTTCCAGGCATGATCCTGAGCGGAAATTTTTAGGTATTCACAGCCATTCTATGTACCTCGACTTTCTCAAGCCCTGATGTTGGTTCAGATAGGAATTGGCGTGCATTGTATCGAGGTGGATGATCTGACAGGCCCCAATTTCTGCCTTTGCTCCAAATGGCTGCCCTTCATTATGAAGGAATCATCTGCATCCATGTCATTCCATCCATCAGTAACAAGCAGCACAGAACAGATACGAGAGTTCAAGTTTCTTCCGTCAGAAATTGTTCTTGCAGTCTAGTTTAAGATTACAATGGAAATTACCTCTACGTAGCATAGGACCCCTTATTGCACCATTCTTCTTTGGCTTCCACTTCTTCGAAAACATACCCCCAAGATCACCTAGTAGCTTTTCACCCTGAAAAAAGATTGGAGAACCATCCCTTTCAGCCTTTGTCACAAACAATTCGCCAATCTGGCACCAAAAACTTGTCACTACATGTCACAATCTAAAGTATCCTCAGTTACTAGTTCCAGGTTCAACATTTCCGAAGCCAGTTTTTTCCTTTCTTTTAGAGTCTGAGAAAGTAATTTTGGCAGTAATGTCACAACTGCTATTTCAAGTTTCCAACATGATCTCAGTTCAAAGAAAAAGTTTTCAACAGAATAAATTTACTGCTAACCAGTACCAATAACCTGGGAAATTTGGAAAAGGAAAAAAGAAGATCCTGAATTTTTTTTTACCCTAGATAGATCCTGGTCGATGTCGACGGCCATGGCGTGCGTGCGCCTGATCTGCTGTCCCTGCTGGTGGACGGTGACCAGGGTCTTGGAGGCAGTGTCCCTCATCTCCTCGGCGATCCTGACGCAGCCATGTATCTGCTGGGTGGTCTCCTCGGCCTTGTACGCCGCGTAGCCCTCGAGCTCTTGCACAGACTGGCCCTCCACGCCGCCGGCGCCGCGGAAGTCGTTCCTGTAGCGGCTCCCCGCCGCCGACGAGGAGGCGAACCCCGACGGGAGCCTGCTCCTCTCCTCCGCGCCGCCGCCGAAGAGGGAGACCCGCTGGTCGGCCACGACGGTGGGGGGCGGCACGGAGGAGGCCCTCGTCGGATGCTGCTTGTCGCCGTCGTCGGATTCGGAATCGAAGGGATTATGGGAGGTGGCATGGCCGTCGGTGGCCTTCTTCTTGGACGTGAAGAACGACGACCTCTTGGCGCTCATGGCGAAATCTTGGTGCCTAACCGAGATCGCTAGTTATATTTTGCAGCAATCCAGTTCCTGTGGAGGATCGAGACACCGTAGAGTTGGTCAAGATCAAATCCCAACTCCAAGAACTAGAATCAACGAGGAGTTAATGAACAAGAAAAAGGAGGAAAAACCATAGCAAGAATCATACCAAGTTCTTTGTATGAATTGGATTGTACCTCGGCAGAGAGATCGAATCAACGGCCTCGAATTGGGCAAGAAGAAGAATCCAGAGCGAGACGAGGAAGACTGACGGCGGCTCGCTATATAACAGTAAGTTTACAGCACACCAAAGAAGGAACCGGTCGCTTTAATTGCGTTGTCGCGTTCGTCTTGACCGGCTCCCTTCCCTCCCCACGGCTGTACAAGCAAGCACACGCGCTTCTTGCTGGGAAAAACCAGCAAGATCAGGAAAGGAAATAAACTAGATTGATGGCGACCTGCGTTTCCTTATCTACGCGGTGGTGCTGGGTCAAGGACGGACGGGAAGCGACGGGGGTGGTAGGAAATCTGGGCAAAGTTACTTGCGCTGCCTGCGTCGTGTGAGATTGCTGGTGGATTTGGCAGAGGAAGGAGCCGAGAAGTTGGCGAAAGAGATAGTACGGAGTTCGTGCCGCGCGGAGGTTCTTGGACTTCTAGAACATTTGACATGTAGATGTCTACTTGCGCGAACTTGAAACGGAAATTGGCATTAGCGCTTGCGCCCGCACGTCGCGCATCGTCTCTCACGTTGATTCGGTAGGAGGAAAGATCACATACACTTCAAAAATATATCTAGCTATAAAGACATACATGCCCACATGGTATTAAGCTTCACCCCTTTACTAGGTGCACTTGATGTGTACATCTAGCAAAGATTAGTTAATAAGCAATTAAAGAAAATCTGCTACCAGCATTTAGATGGAGTTTGGTTCAGTTTAAAAGCTCATCACCCGACAGGATAAAACTCGATGTCAGTGCTTATAAAAGGCCATACAGCTTCTTGCCCACGGTGATCCAATGGCGCAGGCATTCATAAGCTGCTTTTTATTTGTACTAGTAAACGTGCACGTGCAGCACACGTCTCGACTAATATTGCAATCAGTTATGAAAATTCTCTCTCTCTCTCTGTGCGGATGTGCATGTACCGACCGCCATACCACTCGTTGATTCCCTTATTCATGTCTACTTTACAGTAGTACAAGGCATTTGTTTTGAACCTACTTTTTTCTCCGCTATGCTTTTGGCTTTTTCATCACCCTCTAACCGCCGCACCTCCCTTTGATTCCCTTTCTTCATTCATGTATCCTCTGGCCCATCATCACCCAAGCTTTTCAAACTCTAATAATCTTCATCATGGTTCCATGGTATTGCAGACAATGTATAAAGTATACATTAGGTGGACTCGCACCAATGGTGACACTCGTCCCTCGCATTCGGCAATGGCGGCGAGAGTGACACCGACTGCGTAGCCAGCAAACACATGCATCTCCATAAGGTTCTTCAACCATTCTTTCAACTTCACATGGTACCTAATACCAACATCCAAACAGTGCCCCCCGCAAAAAAAACATCCAAACAATGTTAAAATAACATAAGTATAGTACTGCTAGGATTTCTCAAATAATCCAAAAAATACCGGTTTGAGATTGTTTGCGCAAAAATTTTTTGATAGCTTTCCATCCGCGACAACATAATAATTGATATTTAAAAAAAGATAAATTTTAAGATACACCTTAATTGATATGAGCCGTTCATTCCAAATGATCAAACCGCTGGCAATACTATTACCTCTTGGTAGGTAAGAGGCTGACACCGTGATTACAAGGCTAATATAGACTTTGGACTCCCAACAAATAAGGAAATCAATGATTTTGTCATTAAAACACAATGATAAATAAGGATAGTAGAATAATGTTAGTTAATGGCCTTCCTAACTTCGATTCTTTTTTCTTTTATTATATTCCGTAAGTTCAAATAATAGAGTCATTTTTTACGTGGTACCAAACTTTGGTTTTCGAGAGGAGACATGGTAGCATATCTACTTCTAATAATAATGCGTACATGCATTAATTGCAACCGCAAACACTAAAATAACATATACTCATTACGGAAATTTGATAAATAATCTACCATGCAGAAAAATAATAATTTCTTATTTGCTGCTAAAAACTCAAGTTTTTATTTCTCTACCATCCATGTCAACTTAGAGTTTACCGAGGCTAATGTGATATAAGAACCATAGTGTATGTATCATATTGGAAATGATCCTTATAAAACGTTGCACGTATGGTATGAAATAGAATTTTTTTGTTCTATTAATCGTTGGTAGAATAGGAAATCGTTGGTAGAATAGGAAAAACCATATAAATATTTCCTTTATACAGATAATACAAACTTGCCGTAGGTGAAAAACCTGTATTATCAAACTTACCCTTCATCAATGGATGGCTAGGCTCAAATACTTACCTGGTAAGAGGTAAGAGGGAGCATCTTAAAAGAGCTCTTAAGAAAATAAATATGGATACTGGAAACTGCTACAAGCAAATTGCAAAGTAAAATTAGGCTGAAGATGTTAAAACAAACACAGGAGTCTCGTGTTGACTGTTGAGAGCTCAGTTAGTAACCATTGTAACAGTCGAATATTGGTTTCCTCGTAAGGTTTATTGCAAGATCCACTTGACCAAGTAGAACTACAAATGAGTACAAGATAGAACAAACAAGTCTATCATTCTTACCCCCTCAGGTTGCGTAGAGAGATACTGGCTCACATCCCTTGATTACACCTAAACAATGCATGTTTTTGGTTACACAAGAACTGGAATTTATTGTCTGATAAAAGAAGGTACCGGTTATATACAGTTCCTTAAAGAGTACCATGACCATGTTGCCTATGATAGGTTGGGCCATACAAAATACTTAATTAGATCCATAGAGTGCAAAGAAACAAATGATTATCTTCACATTGGTTGAAAAAAGTAACTACTGACCTTTGTACTCTGAAGAATTAACAGCTAGCAGATCAATGTTTTTCCAATCAAACCAGCGATGAAAGTATGAAAAACTTCTTAACACCAGGACATTGCAGATCAAAATGTTAAAGGTTCTGCACTATTTAATATATCTAGCTCTAAGTTTTTTTTAGCAAGGGAGAGAACAATATCTTAATATAAGTTGGACCAACAAAATATATATTCATCACAAAGTAAGATTGTGAACTGATATAATGTTGTATGTTCGAAGAACAGGTGGCGAAAACCTCCTAGAAGAAAGAAAGATATGCTTTGCCCTCCCGCTCAGCACAACCATTTGTCGAGCATGCCTCCTCATGTCTCATCTCTGCCAGTTGAGACTATGTCCAATTTTGAATTAGTGCAATGGAAAAAAAAACACCATAATAGAAGAAAAAAACTGCTTTCATGAAGCTTATCTGGCTTGCAGGACCATTTGTCAGATGTTGCAGATTACACCCATCAAGGGGAAATGCTTGCATAATCCAAACCTGAAGCATCTTATGAGTCTCCAAAAGGTTCCATAACTGAAACCAAATTGTAGTTTCAGTCCAAACGCATCGATACGTACAGACACACCCCATAAACATTGCTCTACTGATGTGAGAGTGTAGTAGGCACCACCGAGGCACTTGCAAAATCACATGTGATCCAAAACCTAAGGCACAGTTAGGGTCCAAACCTGAACATCTTATGATTCTCCGGCGCTCCACCTACATGGCTCGAGCAACCGGCCAACCGCGTCCTCCTCTTCCCCTCTCCCCGACAGCTGCATCCGCCTCTCCCTCCTCCTCTCTTCCTGCAAAAACAGAAGACCACTCAAGTCACCCGATGGGGGAAGGGGAGCCAACGATGGGGGAGGGGGAGGCAGCACTGAAGGAAGTGGGGGCGGCAGAAGGGTAGGCTAGGCTGGTAGCTAGATTGCGTTGGGGCGCCGGAGGGTGCGACAGAGGCCACGAAGTCGGCGGACAGATGCGCGGGGGACGCCGGCGGGCGCGGCAGAGGCCACGAAGGTGGTGGGCGCAGGCGCAGGCGGGGCGGCAGTTCACGGCTGGCGCTGGGGCCACGCGTGGTTTGGGCATGCGAACGTGATTGATTTCAAAACTTTCCTAATTACGGCTTGATTCCTAATTATGGTGTTTTGACTGATGAGATACATCACCTCATCATCTGAAGGATCTGGTTCATTGGTTTTTGTGAATGGATGGGTAGGATTTGTTGGATTCACTAAACTTGTGCTTTTATTAGTAGTGGAGATAAATTGCTTATTAATTTGCACAAATTATTTTTAATTTATAAGATTTGCTTTTCATAGTGTGAAGCTATATCGTCTTTCTCGTGCCAGTGAGTTGTTTTTTTTATTTTGCATTACGGGAATTTTTTTTAGTGTGGTTAAACATTTACTCTCACCGTTCCACGATACTTGTCATCCAGACTTTTAAATTTTGTTCCACAATACATGTCATCCTACTATTTCAAGGTGATTTTCACCATTTTTTTCCTCTATACCCCTCCCCGTCATTAATGCCATGTTATTATGATTTACTTTCCTCAAACACAAGTAGTCATGGCATTGGTTACATATAGCATGCATGCATGATTCTAGGGATGCAACAGCATTGATTAGGCTAATTAATAAATTAATTGAGGGTAGTTTAGTCCTTTTAATGAATCCTTGGTGGAAGTGTAAAATGTTAGGATGACAAGTATTATGGAACAGAGGGAGTAATGTTTATCTTTTATTTTTGTGAAAGTTGCTTTTTCTAATATGTGCATGTCATTTCTTATTTTGTAAGCACTTTTTTATATTTAAGAGAATTGATATTTTTAGTGTGGTTAAGCATTTAATGTTTGCCTTTTATTTTCGTGTGAGTTGATTTTCTAATATTTGTAAGTTGTTTTTTATGCTCTTCTCTAATTTTCTTTTCAGATGTATTTGTACTAAGTAATCTTGCCTTTCGATTTTGTGCAAGTTTCTTATTTCATTCGCTTAAATTATTTTCTGTGTCATGTTGAATTGATTGTCTTTTTATGGTTTTTATATTGCTTAAATTGCTTTTTATGTTAGGCACAAGAAAGCAATATTGAATATATACAAGAGACAAATTCTACAATAATACCAAAACGAAAAGTTTTCAACTGCTTATTTTGTCATGTAGTGAAAAATAGGTGAACATGCTATAAGGACTAAAATATGCACGTGCAATCTTTAACAACATCCATGAAGAAATTGAGGTAAGAAATTACGTAGCAACACTTCCGTCAAACAAATGAGATGTTTTCTTCAGTCCATGTCAGAAAATTTCAGACTTGACAAGCCGTTCCAACTCAACTTATTATAATATTGGCTTGAAACTTATACAAGCCAAGCTTAAAAGGTCCTGAGCCAGACAAACTTGAGTTCGAATATGTTGATAAAGCTCAATAAAATGTAGCATGTGGTCGTTGACACATAACTCAAGCTGGGCACTTTAAACCGAAAACCGAAACACCGAACCGGAAAACCTGAAATAGGTGGTTAATTCGGTTTTCTATTCATATTTCAGTTTTTAAAAATAAAAGACCGAACAACTTTCGGTTATTTTGGTTTTTAGGTCTAATTGACCGAAATAACCATGTCTCTAGCCCAGGCCGGCCCAACACAACCATCTAACAGCCTACCCCACTCCCCTAAGGCCACCCTTACAGGCTAATAAGCCCCTAACTGGCGCACTCCTGCCGCCGCCAACCGCACTTCCCGTCTCCTGCATTCCCGCCGGCTGCCGCCGCTAGCCGCACTCCCCATCTCCTGCACTCCCGCCGTCGCCAGCAGCACTCCTCGCCTCCCCGTCTCCCGCAGCGGCACAGCCGCCTCGCTTCCTAGCATCAGCTTCTGGAACCAGTGGGCGGCGACAGCGACCAGCGAGTCCTAAAGCCCTACACATCCAGCCGTCCCCTATGGCGCTGCGCTTGGAGGCAAGCCGTGAGCGCCGTATCTCGGATTGGAGGCGGCGAGGGGAGGCAGCAGCATTATGACTTCGGTGGCAACGAGGCAGCGAGAAGGTGGCAAGGGGAGGTGGTAGTAGTAGCAGCACCAGCGACGAGGCGAGGAGGTGACAGCCAACAGGGGCGGGACTCGGCGGTAGCACCATAGCGCACGACTTCGGTGACAAGGGGCCACGGAAGCACGGCAAGGAGGCAACAGGGACGCATCCGGCGGCAGCAAGACAAGTCCACGATGGTGACATCAAAGCATTCTTGCAATATATCATATGCTATTTCTTCATGGATCTTATTTGCCCCATTGCATCTGGTACACAATACATGCTTGTGAGTTGTGATGATTTAACTTTGAATAATATGTGATGATTTAGCAGTGTGTTTTTTTCTTCTCACATAACGTAAAGACTCAGAGCAAATACTTCGTTTTGATTTGGTGCCACGTGAAAGTGATAGGTGCAAAATCAAATGGTGTCGTTTGGTGATAGATTTGATTGTCTCTCCATTTTTTTTCAAATTGTGCTATGCATATGCATAGCACTAATCTAGGGAAAACAATTATGGGTTAGTGATATGCTTATTGTGGCCATCTACACCTCAATGATCTGGGACACATCATGTTTTCTTCTAATGAAAAACAAAAAATTTGATTCTGACATATTGTTCATTGCTCTTTTCTGTAGATGTCTAAACCAAATGACAACAATGGTAATTGAGATATTGTCACGGTTCAAACTGACAATGTATCCAAGGAGGGTGAGTAGCGGCAACAACAAGAGAATGAAGAGGTCAAGGGAATGGTGGGAAGAAAAGAGATGGCACCAAGATCAGACATGTGGCAACACTTCATCAAGATCAAGGTCGATAGTGTTTTGAAGTCAGGCAAGTGCAACAATTGTCACCATGACATCAAGGCTGATCGAAACTATTAATGGTATCCGCCTGCGCAAACACTTTAATATTTGCAAGCGTAATCCTCATGTTCATAATAAGGATCCGAAGTAAGGTAGTTTGCAAGTAAGTCAGGAGATAGCGTTAGCACTTGGAAGTTTGATCCTGAATTAATTAGGAATGCGTTTACACAAATGGTAATTGAAGATGAGCTTCCTTTTGCTTTTGCTGAAAAGTTAGGATTTAAAAGATTTATGTCTATAGCTTGCCCGCGTTTTTATGTGCCATCTAGAAGAACAACCACCAGAGACACCGTTCACAGTTACTTTGAAGAGAAAGCAAAGCTAAATATATTTTTTAAAGATTCTTGTGAAAGAGTTTGCCTCACAACTGATTGTTGGACTTCTCAACAATAAGATGGTTACATGACTGTGAAGGCACATTTCATTGATAATGATTAGAAACTACACAAAAAAGTCATTAGTTTTTTCATGGTTAAGGGCCATAAATGAGAGGATATTGGGAAAAACTTGCAAAGATGCGTGCTTGAATAAGATCTAGAGAAAGTTATGACAATAACAGTTGATAATGCTAACTCTAATGATGATGCTATTAGTTACATGAGAGAGTAAATGAATAATGCAAAAACTAGCATAGCTAGAGGCAAATATCTTCACATGAGATGTGTTGCCCATATTATTAATTTGATTGTGAGTGATTTCCTAAAAGAAGTGGACATTTCAGTGAAGCATGTCCGTGCTGTTGTTCGGTTTATCAAAAATTCTTCTTCTAGACTGGCCAAATTTAAGGAATGTGCTTAGAGAAGGTGGATAGCAAGACATTCTTGAACCTAGATATATGCACTAGATGGAACTCGGCATATCTTTATGTTAAAAGCTACAATCACTTATGAGAAAGTATTTGTAAGGTATGAAGAAGAAGACCTTCACTATTTACTTGATTTGTGTGGTGAGAAAGGCCATGGAGTACCAGAGGAAAAAGATTGGGAGAATGCAAAGAAGATGGCTGAATTTCTTGAGCATTTTTATGATTTCACACTCTCTGTTTTCTCCACACTACATGTGACTTCTAATAATTTCTTTCATGCTATTGGTGAGGTCAAAATATTGCTACGGGATTAGATAGATAGTGATGATCCATCACGTAGATTAATGGCCAGGAGAATGAAAGATAAGTTTGACAAGTATTGGGGAAATTGGCAAGAGAGTGAGAATGAGAACGAGGATGAGAATGAGAATGGGAATGGGAAGGGGAAGGGGAAGGAGAACATGAACTTGCTGATTTTATTGCAACATTTATTGATCCAAGATACAAACTTTCTGATTACACAAAGTTAGCTATTGAAGAAATGTTTTGTGAGGAAAAAGGAAAGAAAGTTTGTGATGTGGTTAATACCTGTTTCCGTGAGTTGTTTGAAAAGTATATGAAGCTCTGTGCTCCAAGTGATGTAGCATCGCAAGTCAATGATTCCCCAGAACCTAAAGAAAGGGCAGGAGGTATGATGAAGTCCCTAATTGCTAAAAGGATGAGGCTGAGTAGTGGTGCAAGTAGTGCTAATAAATCTGAACTTGAGAAATATCTCGCTGAAGATAATGAAGAGAACACAAATATATTTGATATTCTAGTATGGTGGAAGGCGAATCCTTATAGATTCCCAATATTGGCACGCTTGGCTTGTGATGTGTTAGCTATTCTTATATCGACTGTTGCATCGGAGTCGGCATTTAGCACGGATGGACGTGTCCTAGATGACTTTAGGACATCTCTTATTTATTTATGGTACAAGCTCTTGTTTGTACACAAGATTGGCTTCAATGGTCCACTCTTATCAATATCAAAGAGAACATGGAGGAATTAGCTAAATTGGAACAAGGTAAGACAAAAAATTACTTAAGTGATCATGGTTTCATTTCTTTTATTTATTTCGTTGTTCCCTCATGATTCATGAATAAATTTCTTAATTCATGCTTGCATTGATTTATTTTTAGAATTGACTGAAGAGTATGGTGGCAATGGAAAAGGCAAGTCCATCACGGTCTCTACATCTTAAACATTGATGAGATTACATCTTGCATCTTAAACTTCAACTACTTGTTCACTATTTGTTCTCATTTGTACTTTTTTCATCATCAATAAAAGTTGTTGCTATTTACATTAGCTTGAAGACATGTGTGAATTTATGTGCTTTGCAACAATATAATATAACCAACCTTGTAATCCTCCTCTCTTTATTTTCAGTTAAGAGATTTTAGTGCTGAGAGAGAATGTCAAGAGATTTTAGTGCCTTTGTTCTTAGCTATGTATATTATAAGTTTCACAACTCTCATTCTACGAGCTAACTATACATCATCACATGATTATTAAAAGCCTATTGTTGGAGCCATGCATGCCATCCTTGATCTGTGGCAGCCTGGCAGGAAAGGCCATGCCATGTTTCCCTTTGCCCTAATGTACAAACGAGGCCATAACTAATTAACTATGGAGCCCCACCACAGATCTCCAAGTTTTTGTAATCTGGTATGATGGTAGTAGTGCACTGAGGCATATATGAACTGCATACGAGACATCAAATACAACCAAGTCCTCACACGGGCAGAAGTGCATTTTTCTTTTTCTTTTTTCTAAAGTTACAAGTCCTCATTCATATGGAATTCACTCTTGCTGCTTTTCTTACTCATGATTCTTTTGGATTATCATGAACCTCTTCATCTCTTCGGTCGTCCCGTGCAGTACTGCAGTTTAGTCATGGTTTTTTCATCCTTGAGTCTCCATACTTGTGAACCACTACTGAAAATATTCCTGGTTTGACTGCTGACATGTGGTTTAGATGCACACTGTTCAATCTAAGAGGTTATTTTGTGTGCTACTGAATACCTTCAAGTTTGATGCTATTCTGTGTGCTACTGAAGCTATAGCTTATACTATTATACATGCTGATCCGGATCTTTCAGTTTAGTGTAGTGCTTTGGTCACCGTTGATGCATTATGCTATGATTGCTCTCTAAATATAGTTGTGAACCATTGGTGAATTCCTGGTTTGACTGCTTTGACATGTTGCGTTGTGAACTTTTGAATATGCTTGAGCTTTGACTATTCTTGTCTTGTATGATATATTATTTATAAAGTGCAGTTCAATCTGATTTGAATAGTTCGGTTTTTTTCGGTTTAACTGAAAACCGAACCAAATATTTGGTTAACCAAATTTTTGAATCCCAGAAAAACCTGAGTAAATTTGGTTCCTAAAAGTAAAAACTGAAATTTTTTTAAATAAAAAATCCAAACCAAAAGAACGGAACGCCCAGGCTGACACATAACAGCCCTACAAGCATATGATGTAGCATGGTATTTTCTAGAGTGTTCTTCTATTTAAACGAAAGAGTTCTTTTACGATACCCTAAAAAATGTCGTCCGTTTATTTCTTTTAATCTGATGGATGAGCATAACTAGTACTCCAACATAGTTAGGAGGGAGTACCACCTAAAAGATTAGGGAGTACCTTGAGTTTAAGGGTAAAATGGTAATCAAGTGGATAACTTATTGCTACGTTGACCGGTAAATTTGAAATAGAGCGAATGGACAACTATCCACAGACATTTCACAAAGATTCTTACAAGAAAATAAAATTACAAGGAAGTCTGTACGAGTCTTCTTCTTCCTTGGCCTTCAAAAGTCTCCATGCAATTCGTTTTGCTGGAATCAAAGAGGCTAGGCAGAACAATTCCATGGCAAATAGAATAAGAACCCCAACACATTAGAGAGCCACAACAGAAGGTCTCGTCCAAGACAAAGCCAAAGCGCGCGTGGGCACGGCCAGGCAGAGGCACGGGCAGGTGGTCGGAGGCGGGCGCGGCCGAATGGTGGCACCCGCACGCAGGCGGAGGCGAGGGCGAGGCCAGGCGGAGGCGCAAGCTGGCCGGAGGCCGGTCGATGCACGAGCAGGCGGAGGCGCGGGCAACCGGCCGGAGGCGGGCGAGGACAGGCGGAGGCGAGGTGATGAGAATGGCCCTAGCTCATCCTCATCAATTGACATTCCAATACCCCAAGCTCAACAAGGACCCATGAGAAGGGCAAGAACTCGACTAATCGCTCAACAGGTGAATCTATTCCTTAATAAATACCCACTTGATTTGAACTTGAAAGGTGTGCTACATAATGCTTTGATCATTTGCATACTTAGGTTTGAGGGTAAGGACTTGGAGCATGTTCAAAAACAAGCATTTCAGAGGTTTCCAAGAAATGTCGGAGTCTCCGACATCTATCCCGGAGCCTCCGAACTCAGGCCAGAGCACCCGAGAAGATCTTCAGACAAGATCAGAAGCTGATCTCGGAGCATCCGGAAATCCTCCCGACGCTCACTGATGCCAAAGTCCAAAAGACTAAGTCAGAGCCTCCGACTTCCAAAAGTCGGAGCTACCGACTTGTGACAGAGTGGTACGACAGAAGCATTGCAGCGGTCCATATGGTACAAACATAATTTACAAACTCGAAATACAACGTAAGTCTTACAATACATTCCCAAAAGTACGGGGAATTTAAAACCGTTATTGTTTGGTTACAGCAAAAGTCTTAACTACACCTAACAACTCTTACGACCTACTATTCTACTCGGTGTTGTCTTCGTCGCGGAACTCGACGTAGTAGTCGACGCCTTCGTCCTTCGTCGTCGTCGGCTGATCCTCGGGAACTTCATCGTCGATCTCGACGTAGACCACCTCCTCCTCCGTCGTCGGCTCACAGTCTACTCAAAGGAATTAGATAGAGGGATGAGTACAAAAGGTACTCAACAAGTCCAGGAATAGCAAAGAGGTATTTGATGCACTAACTACTGAGAACGACAACGTTCTCCCAAAAGAAATGCAGTTTTAAAGGTAAGGGAGTCAAGTTTTAATTTAAGAGACTAATGATCTCCTGTCTCACAAGCTGCTAGGATTCCCGATGAATCCCTTTCTTGCCGGGTTCGCAGTTCCAATCGGGAACACGGAGTGACAATGCCACACTTCTATACACTCTGCAGAGGTGCACAACTGTATCCACAAACGATCAATAGTCATGGATTTTATGTCGTCACATGCACTACCAAACCGGCAAATCACAGAGCCGTTTCGCCGCCCGCTCGGTTATACTCCGCGTCGCAGTCCTGCACTACGGGCCAAGACTACCAGTCTCACGTTGATACTCCGGATACAACGTGTTGTGGATAGCCAACGGCTAGCGCCACCTTCCCAATAGCTGATACTCCGGATACAACTATTGAGGTCTTCCTTTCCCGGGGGAGTATAGACCTAGGGTAAAGGGTACTTTAGCTCAGCCCCGCCCATACAGGGTATGTGGTATGCGCGATCACTACGGCTCTTAAGCACAATCGATCATTGGTTGCATTAACCTTATATGAGACTTTCCCGTGTGATGAAATCCACCTTCCCAAATGTGCCATCCGGCACCCATACCAAGATTTCACCACCCACCATGATCACGCTCAAAAACCAGCGATCCAAAACAAAACAACAGTTGATTCATCTTTAGAAAATAGATTTTGTGCATATTGTAGACAAGAGGGAAGTTTTGGAAAAACATTCTCAACGGACATGAACAAGAAACTGGACTTGCCTGGTAATGGATAGGTAGTGGAGTTCGACTGGTCTGCTGGCTGAACTCCGGCTTCTGAAGAAGAAAACCGATAAAGTCTGATAAGGACTTATTCAGAAAATTGCAAATACGAATGCGATGACGTGGTAATGTATGTATGTATGAAAGAATGTAGGGCAATAAGATTTCCCCTAATGAATTTAGATATAAATTTCTTGAACACTATCTCAAGGATTCAGGATTACTTAGGAGAATAACCAAAATTTAATTATTTCTAGGAGTATTATCACAACATTAATCAATCTAGCCTTTGATTTACTGTACTTAATACGTTCCTTTCTTTTATTTCCATTGGTTTAAAAGATCAACTCAAGATCTTTAGAAACTATCTTAGAATTTAACTTCTTTAGAGAGGAACAATGCATCCTATTCAATTTAAGGAGAATCTAGAATTCCAAATAAGTTTAGAGTCTTTTCTTCGAAATTATCTTAAGTTAAGCTACTACTATGGCATTAGATACATGAAATGATGCGTGTATCAATACTTCTAAAGAAATCGAGACTTGGTTCTTTAAGCCTTTTTGCAATAATTCTCAGGTTAGTAACAACTAATTTTTTTGTTATTCTTAAGGTTTATGCCAAGTTAACCTAACTTCTCAACCTATTTCTTCTTGAAGTTTGGCTTATGGTTTTAACTCTTTTCCTCAAGGAAATTATACACTTAACCTAGTTATAATAACTTTTCATGTTGCTTAATCCCTTCTTAAGAGCATCTTAAGTTAAGTGATTACTTCAATTCTTCCTTTATTCTTTAAAGAAACATATATATATATATATACTTCCTCTTTTCCTTCATATTTCTTCTAAGATCCACTTAGTTTAACTCTAATTTTTGCTAAAAGAAACAATTAGAAATCATCTTCAATTTCTACCTTTTCTTCCTTTTCTTTTTCTGTTCTATTAATTCCATTTCCATTCTTTTTCTTTCTTTTTTTTCCTCCTTAACCTCTCTTTGCCATCTCTCCTCACCCGCACCTGGTTCTTTGCCTTTCCTCTCCCTCCAAATCCCTAGCTCCTCTCTCATTTTCTCTCACTCACCCGCACCGCCGGTGCTTTCCCTTTGTCGCCGCCGTGGCCGGCTTCGCCTAAGCCGCCCTCCAACCTCCTCTGTTCCTCTAGGCCGCGCCCAGCACCTCGAGCGCCGCCGCCCTTGGTTAACCATGCCGTCGCCAGGAGCCTAGGGCTTGGCTCCCTCTTGGTCTAGTACCGCCGCCATCATGTCTTCTTCGGGCGCCTTCCTACCGAGCCCCGGCGCCGCCTGCCCGACGCTCCGTCGCCTGAGAGCCGTGCGCCTCGGCCGCCGCCCGGGTTGGCCGTGGCCGGCGTCGCAGCTCCTTCACCGGAGCTCCGCTGGCCCACCTCCCACCGGTAGCGCGCCGCGGTGCTCGGTCACCGACCTCCTCCATCGGTAAGTCTCCTTCCTCTTATCCTCATCTTCTATTTTCCCCCAACTCTTCTATTCCCCATTTTCCCCAATCCTAGGGTTCTTCAATGGCTGGTCCGAAGTCTTGGTTTTGATTGATATATGCCCTAGAACAGATGCTACACTTGATTACTGTTAAGAGCATATGCTATGCTGCTGTGATTAACTCAATTGGAATGTTTTGATATAGCTCATCCGGTTGACTTTTGATATATATATATATATGTTTAAGGTATTTAACATTGATGAGGAGCAGTTGCTACTACTTGATTCTAATATTTTAACTGATGAGAACAACTACACTGGTCTTGGCTGTTTTCTATCTCCTATCTTGATTGATGAGGCAATTGTTACTCTGCTGTTGCCTATTTGATGCCCATTTTTGGGATGGTTGAAATTGAGAAAGAATTGATAATAATAAGAACAGATACTTCACTTGGTCTTTGTCTACACTGATTCTTTGTCTAAAAAGGATTTAGGGAGGGTGTTTACTGATAAGAACAGATTACTCTACACTTGATTTTTAATTAACTGCTGACTACTTCTTCCTTTTTGCATATATCCTTATCTGATTATTAGCTGAGAAGAACAGATGCTAATTTGATTCTTAGCCCTAGTTCTATGATGTTTTGCTTGAGAAGAAAGGTTAGAGACAAGGTATTTTTGATGGGAACAGATTACTACATATGAGGCCTAAATGAAAACCCTGTGATGAATCTAAAAGAATCTGAGAACTTTTGTTTGAGATATTTAGGGTTAATGCTAAGAACAGATAATATTGGAGTCTCTTACAAATTTCTGTGATGAACATTAGATTCTGAGGGTCCTACTCTGCCATTTAACTCCCAGCTATATGCATTTGCAAAGCTGTGATAATCTAGAGGTGTTTACCTTGTTCCTAAGCTGGGCAAGACTTGGTTTCTTTTGGTCTTGCTCTTTTCTTCCCTTGGCTGATCTTCCTCTCACCACAGCCCTTGGTTCATGGTGTTCTCCCCTCTCTTCGGCTGGTTCTCCTCTTGAGCTCCTAATGTTTCCTTAGCCTTACACTCTTTGCTGCTCTTTCTCCTAAACTTCTCTTGTGTTCTATGCTCCTAAGGAACTGGTGGCTCGATGGTGGGTTGCTTTTGTGCTAGTTGATGGTCAACTAGTACTGGTACTACTCTCCTATACCTCTGGTTGCCTTACTCAGGTCTTCTACAGTGGTCTAATATATGAGATGAGGATGACCACCTCATGCTTGGTTTGCCGTTTCAGCTGCTATTTTATTTGAGCTCAGCTGCCTTGCTCGGTAAGGAAATTGACCTTAGTCAATTCCTGAGGCTATTGGAATATTTCTACGGTGGATACTTGTTGCCTTGGTCCATTTTATATTGAATGGCCGCTGGATAACTATTTCAAGTGATACCTTATCCAATGCTTTGCTTTATCTCAGATTTTTGTTTAATAAAACACTTTTCCTTTTCAAGATGAAAACTTATGGAGGCAATTTAGTTGTAGGAAAAATAAAATTATTTCCATACTCTTACCTCTTTTCTCCCTATACGCAATACAATAGATTGAATTGTCCGATGAAGGTCTTAGCCACGTGGCCTTCGGACATTTTTGAAAAACAAAATATTTTACAAAACTATTTTTGAAAACTAAAAATTATTTTAGGTCGTCGGCACTATTTTGCCCCCCGCAGCTAACCCTGCGGACGTCGGTGGAACTGTGCCGATAAGACCACACATATTTCAAAACCGCTTTTCGAAAGTCTTTTGCCTCCTACAGCAACAACACGATTCCCAACGGTCTCGAGTACCCATACTCGATGACCTCGGATGACTGCCAACATTTCCGAAGGACTTCCCCCTTCGGCTCTTGGTGCTTCAACACAACTCAAGACTTGAAGATTTCGAAGACTTGAAGACTCAAGAGTTAGGGTTTAGATAATGTATAGGTAGAAAGAATTCATTATGTAATTTTCTTTCTTCTTCTTCTTCTTTTATTCTTTTGTAATAAGGTTGTATCAAAATATTTGTACTATTTATTTAATCAATAAAGTTTTAGTTTCATCATTGTTATTTCCCGTATATGAATTCTAAATGCCATGCGTTGATGCGGATGACATGTAATTGCACAACAATTTCCTCCCCCTCTCGACACTACTCTCGACGTAGCTCGATAGGTTTGGATCAACTCAGCAGCGCGAGTTGCTCCACGACTTCCACCTCACACCTCTCTCGACTAACGTTAGAATTAGGGTTCTCACACGACTTTCCTCTTAAAATCTTGAAGTCTTCAACCTCCGACTTGAATCCTCAAGACAGAAGCCAAACCCGGAGCTTCCGACTTCCAAAACCGGAGACACCGAGTTTTCCAGACGAAGCAGCGTCCGAGTACAGAAGGCAATCTTGGAGCTTTCGACTTCCAAAACCGGAGACACCGAGTTTCCCAGACGAAACAGCTTCCAAGTACAGAAGGCAATCCCGAAGCTTCCGACTTCCAAACCCGGAGTCACTGACTTTTCTGTCTGTACTCAGATATTTAGGTTCTTTTTACTGTTCCAAACCGAATACTGTACTGTAGCACATGCACTGTAGCAGCCGACGTACTGTAGCTACTAGTTGATATTTTGGTTTTTGTTAGCTTAAGCCTTAAGTCATCAACATCTATATATATGAGGTTGCTTCCTATGTAAAAGGGAGCTAAGAAATTCAGAAATAAAGAGTACACTTGTTCCTCTAGAGAGTGAGCCATTTCCACGTGAAGAGGGATTGGGTGTTATTCTAAGTTGCTACTCTGTTGTTCTTGTGATTACTTCGTGATTACTTGAACGCGTTGCTCCACGTCAGTGAGTAACAAAGGGCCAAAGTGTGCGGTCAGGTGAATCGAGTGCTGCAGGCTTCCGTAATCAAGACGGTGGTTGGCTGTGTCGTTCATCAGGCTTCACAGGCTAGTTATCCCCGGATCCTACATCGTGAAAATCAGGCAAACTTCGGGATTGATCATCCTCCTTCAAGGTAATTCACATCATCTGGTATCAGAGCTCGAGGTTGACACGGTAGGATTTGTATCTTTACTTTGTGTTTTTCTTCCTATCCAGAAAAAGCCACACAAAAATATTGTTCTTCAAACCCGTAGTTTCAATTGAAAATTTCAGTGAGTTTTGCTAGGTTTTAATCCATTAGAATCTTGCTTACTTACTGATCACAAAAATATATCTTTCACTCCAAACCTCTGAATCTTTGAGTAATCACATCATCTATCCATTACTCAATACTTTGCATCCATATAAGGTCTAGCTTACAAAGATTGCTTGGGCTTTGCACATTTGATATCACTCCTAGAACTCAAATTAAGAGTTACTTTTTCTTGTTAAGCCCTTGTTGTAAAATTGACCTTGGTACAAAAGAAAGAAGAGAAAAGAAAAAGAAGGAAAAGAAAAAAAATCAGTATCAATCAAAAGAAGAAAGAGCCTTGGTCAATATCTTTTGGGCATTGCTTACAATTCAAAAGCTAAACTTGTGATCTCATGTGCAAATCTGTAGCCCAATCAAAAGTACAATCAAGCTATTGTCTTTCTCACTTATGCAACACGAGCTATTTTATTCTTCACTTATATCTAGTGTTATAGCTCTTTTCTTCGATTGCATTAAGTCATATCATCTTTAGCGTGAGTTGCTTCGATCTTTCTCTAATATTTTGTGATCGCAACTAAGTATTGAATTTCTAGTGTGGATTATCACTTATCAATACAATACCTAGAATTTCAATTGCATAGGTAATATACTAACTGAAAGGATCTCAGGAGTCGACTAGAGGGGGGGTGAATAGGTCGGCTCTATAAAATTAAAACCTAATTGGCTTTACTTAAAGAAAATGGGCCAATCCTAAGCAACTGAGTCAGGCAACTGACTCTCAGATGGATAACACAGATAAATGCAATCAGTGCAGAGCGAAACACTTATGTGCCAACTGAGTCTCAGGTGAGTGACTCAGCTGGGTGCAACAGATAGGCAAAAAGTAAAGGAGACAACTTGTTCTAAGTGTCAACTGAGTCTCAGGTGGGAAACTCAGTTGTGTGCATCAGTGAATGAACAATGAATATCAGCACAAGTGAACACAAACCAAATAAATATGCAAGAAGACACAAGGGTTTGTTTTACCGAAGTTCCCACTTAAGCAAGTGGTATGTCTCCGTTGAGGAAGCTGCTTTCACAGCCGGCACTGAATCGTGCTCTTTTCTCGTTCACTTATCTTGTGTGGAATCCTTTTGATCTCACCGCAGCGAGACAGGCAGACCCAAATCGCCTTCACAACGCTTGGAGGCAGCCACACAAGACTTGGCTTAGTCACCAACGGCTCCAACTTCCCGGTCTTGGAGCAGACGAACTCCAAGAGCTCTCTCAGACTCTTGGAGGAACCAATACCATGAACTCTCTTAGTTCTGAAGCATTCAGGATGCAAAGCAACTCTCTCTCACTGTGGATGCACGCAGGCAACACTCTCTTGGAGACTAAAAGCTCTTTCTTCCGACAGCAGGGTGCTTTCTATGGTAGAGGTAAAGGTTGAGGTCGAAACCTCCCCAGGTTCTCTATTTATAGGGTCCCTGACAGCTAGCCGTTACCCTCATGCCACGTCAGACAAAGAGCCACCAAACACACCTATCTGAGACTCAGCTAACATACACTAGGTAACCTACTAGCCACGGCTGAGCTACCCACCTGAGTCTCAGATGCCAAACTCAGGTGGACTCGGTTGCCTCAGGCAGCACCTGAGCACAACACTGGCCGGCTCACTACAAGCCTAAAACTGATTCAGGAAGACAGTGGACTCACCACTGCCACTGACCAGCTCGCTCAAAACCTTGGCACTGGTTCCAAGCTAACAATCTGAAGACGACAGCCCTTGAAGACGCACAGCGAACCCCTTGACGCAGATCCACCAGCTTCCTAGCTCTTCCAGGTCTTATCCAGCTTGCAGTCATGGTCCTTGAACTCCATCAAGCCACCATCACCTCGCTTGCCCTCGAGCACAGCCTCGGCTTCCTCGCAACTGAGCCTCAGAAGACTAGCTCAGCTGGCCCTTCTGACCTTCATGGTTCCTTGCTCTTTTTAGGCCTCATCATCACTCAGATGTTGTCTTGATCGATCACCTGTTCATCTAAACTCCTGTTCACACTCATTGTAAACGTTAGATACAGGTGAGGGTTGCCATTAACCATCAAAACCAAACCTTAGGGCTAGATAATCATCCTCCCACACTCCTTGGGACTGGATGCACTTTCACTAACCTTCCAAGCTCCAGCAAAATAGCCATTGTCTTATTATAGCACTTGGGCCTTGATTCACTCGATTCATCACCTTCACCCTTGTACTACTTTTGGAGTACACATTGTTTTTCAATCAAAGAAGCCTTCATAAGAACTTCGGTAAGCAAAAGGTAGGGACTGAGTGAATCCACATCCAAACAATTAATTTGTGCTATTGCTTTGAGCTAACCATGGCAGGAACTGAAGGAAACCCCGCTTTTATCACTCGAACCGACCTCGAGAAGCTCACGAATGACTTCAATGAACAATTGAATGAAAACATGAGCATTCTTTGAAAAGATATTCTCATAGAGGTAGGATCGGAATTGCGCAAGCAATTGGCGGAATTTCACCATAGCACACAAGGTGAACCCAGTGTTCATGGTGAGGAGGAACTAGATGAGACCGACGAAGAAGTTGCGGCACGACTAGCACGGGAAGCTCAGTCCCGAAGACAACGAGCTGCTGTTTCTTCAGCAAAACCTCCTCCAACCGGTCAAGAAAACAACCCTGCTGCCCCTTTCTGCATCTACCGCAATGATGTCTACCAACAAAGATGCTATGATGATCATCATCAAGAAGAAAAATTCGGCAGACTCAAATTTACCATTCCCAGGTTTGAAGGTAATTCTGATCCCGATGCTTATTTGACATGGGAATTAAAGGTAGATAAGATCTTCCAGATGCACAACTACTCAGAGGAGAAGAAGCTTGCAATGGCCCGCCTTGGAATTTGATGGCTATGCTCTTATTTGGTGGGAGCAAGTACAAAATCAGAGAGGAGAATATGGCGAACCACCAATCTCCACATGGGCCGAAATGAAGAAAGAATGAAAACAAGGTTTGTGCCTCTACATTATAAACGTAATTTATTTAACAAACTACAAGCTTTGACACAATGTCCTAGTACTGTAGAGGAATACTATAAAGACATGGAACAAGCCATGATTCGAGCAAGTGTTCGAGAAGACGAAGAGCAAACTCTATCTCGCTTCTTGCATGGTCTTCGCCATGATATAAAACGCATTGTGGTTTACCAACCCTACCACACCGTGGTTGAGTTGGTACACCAAGCAGAAAAGGCCGAACGACAACTGCAAGAAGATGCTAAATATGCCAAGTCAAAATCGACACCATCATTTAGCTTGAAGGCCCTATCATATACACCCAAAGCTCGTTTTGGTTTGGGTAGAGGTACACCTTCACCTAGTAATTCATTTGCTTCTAACACTAGTCCCTCTTCTGTGGTGAAATCAGCACCTTTTCCAAGCAAGGAAAAGCCCACAACCTCCATAACTTCATCAAGTAGATCCACTACTCGGTCAAGAGAGATCATATGCTTCAAATGTCAAGCACGTGGACATATCTCAAGAGAATGTCCCAATAACAGAGTCATGTTGATCAATGAAGATGGGAGAATACATCTCAGGAGATGAAGAAAAGGCAGAACCCACTGCAAATGAGGAAAGAATTGGAGATGCTCAAGAAGAAAGGCAAGACTACACCGGTTGTACCTTTGAGACCAGAAGTGCACTTGTTGTCACTAAAGTCCTTAGCGTGCAACAAAAAGAAGATGAGCATCCACAAAGATCCAATCTCTGTCAAACACAAGCTAAGGTAAATGACAAGGTAATCAAGTTAATTATTGATGGAGGTAGTTATCATAACCTTGCTAGTAAAGAAATGTGTGATAAACTTGGATTGAAATTGACCAAGCATCCCCATCCATACAATTTTCAATGGCTTAGTGATTTTAGCAGTGTCAAAATACAACACATGGTTAATGTCACATTTAAAATTAAAGATTATGTTGAAACCATTACTTGTGATGTTGTACCTATGACTGTATGCCATATACTTTTAGGAAGGCCTTGATTCTATGATAGATATGTCACACATGATGGAAGAGCCAATACCTACATGTTTAAGATAGGAGAAAGAAATATGAAACTGTTTCCTATGACTCCTGATCAAATTCTTGCTCAAAACACGCAAAAGAAAGTGGAAGCAATATTGGGAGATGACAAAATTAATTTGAAAGGAAGAAAAGATAAGGAAGACAAGAAGTTAGTCATGATCACTAATAAACTGGGTATCAAGGAGATGAGAAATAATTCTGAAGTCATGTATGTTGTTCTCATCTACAAGGATAATTTGATTACGACTAACGATCTCACCAATATTCCTAGTGTTGTCTCAAAAGTTTTGCAAGATTATCAAGATGTGTTTCCTAAAGAGATACCTGCAGGACTTCCTCCCATTAGAGGCATTGAGGATCAAATTGATCTCATTCCAGGAGCCTCACTTCCAAACCGTCCTCCATACCGCGTCAATCCGGAGGAAACAAAGGAAATCCAAAGTCAAGTTCAAGGACTACTTGAGAAAGAGTATGTTCGAGAAAGCTTAAGTCCTTGTGCTATTTCCGTAATTTTAGTACCTAAAAAGGATATAACGTGGAGAATGTGCATAGATTGTCGAGCCATTAATAACATAACTGTTAGGTATCGTCATCCTATCCCTAGCTTGATGATATGCTAGATGAACTTAGTGGTTCTAATATTTTCTCTACAATCGATTTAAAAAGTGGGTACCACCAAATTAGAGTTAAACTTGGTGATGAATGGAAGACCGCTTTTAAAACAAAATTTGAATTGTATGAATGGTTAGTTATGCCTTTTGGTTTGACCAATGCCCCTAGTACTTTCATGAGGCTAATGAACCATGTTTTAAGAGCATTCATTAATAGATTTGTTGTAGTGTACTTTGATGACATCTTGATCTATAGCAAATCCATGAAAGAGTATGTTGAACATATAAGACAAGTATTGGAAGTTCTAAGAAAAGAAAATTTATATGCCAATCTTGAGAAATGTAATTTTTGTACAAACAAACTTGTCTTCTTAGGCTTTGTAGTATCAAGTCAAGGAGTTGAAGTAGATGAATCAAAAATAGAAGCTACTAAAAATTGGCCTACTCCTTTGAATGTTAGCCACGTGAGAAGCTTCCATGGTTTAGCTGGTTTCTATCGCCGTTTTGTACAAGATTTTAGTACTATTGCTGCTCCATTAAATGAACTAACTAAAAAGGGAGTACATTTCCAATGGGGTAATCCTCAAGAAAAAGCTTTTCAACAATTAAAGAAGCAGTTAACTGAAGCAACTTTACTTGCATTGCCTGATTTCACTAAAACCTTCAAAATTGAATGTGATGCTAGTGGAATAGGAATTGGAGGTGTCATCATGCAAGAAGGGAAACCAATTGCATACTCTAGTGAAAAACTAAGTGGTGCACAATTGAACTATCCTGTTTATGACAAAAAGTTATATGCTTTGGTAAGAGTACTTGAGGTATGGCAACATTATCTATGGCCTAAAGAATTTGTGATACATTCTGATCATGAATCATTGAAATATTTGAAAGGCCAAGCTAAGCTTAATCATAGACATGCTAAATGGGTAGAGTTTATTGAAAGTTTTCCTTATGTTGTCAAGTACAAGAAAGGAAAGGATAACATTGTAGCTGATGCTCTATCAAGGAAACATGCACTATTAACTCAACTAAAGGTAAATGTCCCTGGTTTAGAAAGTTTAAAAGAATTATATGCTAATGATAAAGAATTTTCAGAACCTTTCTCTCATTGTCACAATGGAAAAGGTTGGGACAAGTATCATGTGCATGATGGCTTCTTATTTTACACTAACAAACTATGTGTTCCCGAGTCGTCCGTTCGCTTGCTATTATTGCAGGAATCTCATGCGGGAGGACTAATGGGACACTTTGGAATGGCCAAGACATATGCGATGTTAGCTGGTCATTTCCATTGGCCAAAGATGCGAAGAGACGTCGAACGGTTTGTGCAAAGATGCATAACCTGCCACAAAGCTAAGTCCAAACTTAACCCTCATGGATTATATACTCCTCTTCCAACTCCTCATGTACCTTGGGAAGACATTAGTATGGATTTTGTTCTTGGATTACCAAGGACTAAGAGGGGGAGGGATTCTATATTTGTGGTAGTTACTAATTGATATTTTGGTTTTTGTTAGCTTAAGCCTTAAGTCATCAACCTCTATATATATGAGGTTGCTTCCTATGTAAAAGGGAGCTAAGAAATTCAGAAATAAAGAGAATACTTGTTCCTCTAGAGAGTGAGCCATTTCCACCTTAAAAGGGATTGGGTGTTATTCTGAGTTGCTACTCTATTGTTTTTGTGATTACTTCGTGATTACTTGAACGCGTTGCTCCACGTCAGTGAGTAACAAAGGGCCGAAGTGTGTGGTTGGGTGAATCAAGTGCTGCAGGCTTCCGTAATCAAGACAGTGGTTGGCTGTGTCGTTCATCAGGCTTCACAGGTTAGTTATCCTCGGATCCTACGTCGTGAAAATCGGACAAACTTCAGGATTGATCATCCTCCTTCAGGGTGATTCACATCACGAGGGCCAGCCGGAGGTGCGGGTGCGACCAGGCAGGTCGATGCACACGCGAGCGGAGGCGCAGGCGCGGCTAGGCGGAGGCGCGGGCGCAGGTAGCTGGAGTCGAGGGCCGGTGGAGGCGTGGGCAGGCGGAGGCGGATCGGTTGGAGAGCCGACGGCGCGCTGGATCGGTTGGAGAGGAGAGGAGACGAGTCTCGTGAACATACGCTGCAGTTGTAAGGTCAAAAGTCCTTCTTGCCCTTATGAACGGACGATCAGATTTATTCGATACTCTAATCTCTATTTAGGGAGTATCAAGTTACCGAAAAAAAACTCAAATAAAAAAGGTTTCCTTGTCATTTGATTATACTAGCCCGTAACAGCTTCTTTGTAGTCCCAGTAGTTATTGACTCAATGTTAGCCATCCAGTTATTGTTGTTCCTTTACTGCAGCAGCAGAAACATAACACGGTGGAGTCATTTATCACCTCGCGGCAGAAGAGGTTGGAGCTAGAACAAGTAAAAGAAGGGTTTGTGCTGTGAGCCGAGCAGACGAGTCCCTAACGCCTAACAGCTTGCTTGGCCGGATAGGATAAAAACATTTTTTATGTCACGGGCTCATATGAGCCTAGACCAGCCGAGCTAGAGGCCCGCTCTAGGCTCTTCGAGCCGAGCTCGAGCCTTGATAGGCTGCAGCGTGAGTCAAACCGAGTCTAGGTGTATGCGCTCGAGCTCGGTTTGGTTTAAGCTCTTCTTTTTTGAGACGTGGTTTTGGTTAAAGCGGCTTTGGACTGGTTGTGACCGGAAAGCTGTAATGCTGAAGAACGATAATTTGACTGTTTTAGTTAGCGGTAAGTTGACCATATGAGTTTTGCAATGCTCTTTGGCTTATGAGAGCCTGATTTTGTGCTTGGAAGTTGATCACCTCTTTATATGTTGATTTAGTTATAAATGACCGGTCCAGAAGTTGTATTAGTACTTTAGTACGGATTAGTGCATATGAACTGAGTACATGCTACTAATTGGATAATAGTTCACAAGATTAGTTGTCCATACAATAAAACGACAATACATACACAGTGGCGAGCCCAGAATTTTGACAATGGGTGTACAAAGTTAAAAAAAAGTTGATCAATAATTATTATTTTTAGAGGAGGCAATGCGTGTGTGTGACTGCGTTGCTGCCCTCTGCTTTACTCCGAAAATCAGCTGATTAATGAAATTGGGCTTGAGCTGCCACGCTGCGGAAGTGGAGGAAGTAATTGGGCTTGGGCTGCGGGACAGAATTGGGTTAGTGAGTTGGGTTGCCGGAGATAGGGAGGCCTAGGAGAGTGTAATTGGAATGTTGGGAGCAATTTATCACATATAATTGATATTCCCTCCGTCCCATTTCAGGTATATTTTATTTAGTTAAAATAATGTTTTGACTAATAATTACTCTATTAGTATGTAGTTTATGTGATATAAAATTGATTTCATGATATTTGTATTTAAAAGTACTTGTTTATGATTGTGATTTTGTATCACATAAATTACATATTAATATAATAATTATTAGTCAAAGTCTTGTCTTAACCAAATAAAATATGTCTTACATTTTAAGACGAAGAGAGTATATGATAAGCATTATACGTGGTATATAGTTAACTTTTTGGTGTGTACATCTGTACACCCATGACCCAATGTGGGCCCGCCCATGTACATACATCAATATAGATATCCTGCTCTTGTGCTTATCAAGTGGTTAGCAATTCTTTCACGCTTCATGTTCATGCCACTCTCATCCAGTGCTACCGGAACGTATCATCCTTAATGCTACCGTATCATGTTGGACTCCATGAATGTAGTACTCATTTAGATCACATCGTTCAAACACTTTATCGCCTAACTTGATGTCTCTAGTGAAATCGTGAAGCGCCATGTAAGCACGAATAATACTCTGCTAATGTTTTCATCCTGTAACCTGGCACTTATCGCCATTTGACCTCAAGGTTCTTGTAACCTTGTCACTCAAGCACCCCAGCCTATTACCAGCGATGGTCCCATCTTTACATATGCCACATAAAATCCTAGTGTGATATGCATCTCATATTGCCTTCTCCCTCTATTTCATTCGAATTAAAAAACTTGCTAAATCGACATAGTGATTTCATGATAACACAGACCTGGGAAGAATTCACTAAAATGACATTACAATTACCGAACAAGTCTGCTCTCTTACAAAAGTTGGAAATTAATTGAATACACAAAATAGGATCTAGAGGAACTGATTATCTCTCTGTTCGGATTTAAACTTTTAAGAAACCATGTTTAGCTTATATATGCTTACATTATCACAATGTGGTGGGGCACATGATGAGCTCCCGCACCCCCGCGCTGCTGGCCACTCCGGCCACCGCGACACCACAAACCAACACCCCTCAGCCCCTCTCCCCTGCCACCTATCCCCTCCCAGCAGGTACTCCGCAGGAATGTCTTTTGGAGCTCGAATAATGAGCTGGATCCAGATCCAGAGGAAGTGCCAGATTCCCAGCCCCCCTCCCCGGTTGCTGCATGTTGTGAACCATCTAGGTGCCTTCTGTGCTCGGCTTCCGGCTATCTCGTGCGTTGGTGCCCCAGGGCAAAGCAGCAACCTGCCTCGCTGCGCCTTGTTTCACAAAAGCAGCCGGTAACTTCTAGGCTTGGACCCCCCAAACCTTTCATCACCTGTAGATTGGGTCCCCCAACCTCTGCTCCAGTAGCTCCTACTGCTCCTTCAGGTTCCCAAGCTACAACGGTTCTCGCAGGTCCCACATTTGTTCCCCTAGCGATGGCATACACCCCGTGCTGCTGGGAACGTCGCCCTGCCGCTGCCCCTAGGCACATCCGGTTCTCTGCCAGCACAGCCAAGAGCGAGCGTTCTCTCAACAGGCACTCCCTGCTGATTGTCGTAATCGGCGACAGGCCCAACGACATCTCTTGCACCCTTGCTGAAGGGGTCTGCTAGTTGAAGGGGTGGACCTCAGGTTCAGGTCGTGGTCACAGCAGGTAGCAGCATAAGGCCAAGAGGGAAAACTTCAAAGTTTGGAAGGGATACCACGCCACACGTGGTCATTGAGATCCTTGTAGTAGAGAAATGCAAATCGAACATACACCATCAATCCATCGCACATTTCGGTTCTAAGAGTGCTTACGAGCTGCATATATCTAGCTCATGATACGTTGTCGGTTACCTTTTGTTGCTATCAAAAGAGGTCAAATGACCTTTCATCCAAACTCTTATATGTTATTATCTCAATTACAAGATTGCTACGCACTGTCGCTCGATCGAACTCATGGTGTGTGCACCTCCTCAGGTTCAACAGTCTAATCTTCTCCAGTCTATTTATCCATACAACCTTGTATTGGCATTGCGACAGATCAAGTTTGGAAGGCCCAACGCCTATTATTTTGCCACCATAGAACACTAACAAATCATTCTCCGTACCTGTTTACACGTGAAACATATTTTTAATAACAAATTCTCTGTAAATTTTGAATTCTACTAATTTGTTAATAATTTTTAAACACATAATAAATTCTACATATTATGTACATTTTTTGTGCACCTATATAATTTTTGATTCATTTTTCCAATTTTTGGAATTTAAACATATTTTCTAGATATTTTTGTAATTTTTTATTTTACTATATCGTTAATAATTTTTAACACATGATTATTTGGTACATATTACCTGAACATTTTCACCGTGCCTAAGTTAATTTTTTTACACTATTTTATTTTCTATAATTTTAGCATTATAGTTATCATTTTAATATTATTAAGAGCCCGTTCGGTACTCGCCCAGATCTTAAATCCGTGGTAGGATCCGGCGGAGCGCACCCGAACGAAAAAATATTGCGGAGCCGGAATCAGGGAGCGGAGCGCCTCGCAGTTCATTTTTTCGGAGCAGGCAGTTCCTCACACCGCGGAATCGTCCCCAGGCTGGAGTTGCCCCGCGCCCGTGTCTCGCTCGCCCCCGAGCCCCACCCCTCTCTTCTCCCCGCGCGCTCCCCCCACCACCCGCCCCTCGCCGCCGCTCCCCTCACCACCCGGTCCTCCCACCGCTCCCCCCTTGCCGCCGCTCGCCCGCCCCTCGCCGCCGCCCCCGTCCCCACCCCCCCTTCCCCCCGCGCGCTCCCCCCACCACCCGCCCCTCGCCACCGCTACCCCCTCGCCACCCGCCCCTCACCACCACTCCCCCGACCACCCGCTCGTCGCCACCGCTCCCCCTCGCCGCCGCACCCCCCCTCCGCTGCTCGCCCGCTCCTTCCGGTCCAGATCTACCACCGCAGCACCCCCCTCGCCATCCGCCCCTCGCCACCGCTCCCCCGACCACCCGCTCGTCGCCACCGCTCCCCCTCGCCGCCGCTCGGCCGCCCCTCGCAGCCGCACCGCCGCTCGCCCGCTCCCTCCGGCCCAGATCTACCGGCTGTAGCACGCCCCCGACCTTCGCTGCCGCTCCACCCCCCCCCCTCGCCGCCGCTCCTCCCACCGGCGTTTGTGCCTCTCACCGCCGTGGCGCCTCCTGGACATCCTCGCATCTCGCCGGAGCTGCTGTTCTCGGGGACGGTCGGCTCTGTCCGCCGCCGCTCCTCTCGGCCGCCGTGGGCTGTGTCCGCCGCCTCTCCTCCCAACCGCAGACCTCCCCTGCCGCCGTTCCCCACAGAGCTCGCCCGCCGCCGGTCGACGCAGAGGGAGTACCGGCTGCACACCCCCCCCCGGCCGCCGTCGTTCACCGTGCGTAGACGAGTCCCCGTCAACGCCTCTTTCTGCCGCAACCCCCCCCCCAAGCCGGTGCTCTACTGGAAGGTGAGCTTCGGTCTCCTTCACTTGTTATCGATGTTTCATGTTGGATTGGATGTACCTATGCTTTCGATGCTATACAATTGTGCTGTGAAATGGGTATTTCAATTGTTGTGATCTGGCATTGGGTGTACTCGAAATGTTACAAATATATGTATTGGTTGTACTGAAAATATTACAGATATATGCATTGCTTGCCAATGGAGATGCTTGCGTAGTTGTTAATAAAATGAATTTGTTCCTAACTTGTATAGTATGGCTGCTGAATGGACTGATGAGAATACTCGGATTGTTACCGAGTTGTTTGTCTTTCAAGTGTGGGCTGGTAATCGTCCAAACTCTCACTTGACACCCGCGGCGTTCGAGGATGTGGCAAAGGATTTTCAAAAACCGAACCGGTCTGCAATACAACAGGGCCCAATTAAAGAACAAATGGGATAAATTGAAGATTGATTTCAACACTTTCAAAAAGCTAAAGTTGAGGGAGACTGGAGGTGGGTGGGATTATGAGTTGAACACTGTGAAACAAGATGCTGAGTGGTGGAGAAAGGCAAAGAAAGTGAGTTATCATGTTCATGTTTGTTATATGGTATCGTGAATTCGTCATATCATGTAATGCCAATTACTGTTATCGTTGTTGTAATGCAGGACATTCCAGGATGTGTCAAGTTTCGAAAGCACGGCCTTCGCAATGAGGAGAACTTGCGTATTATGTTTGAAGATATCACAAGTGATGGTACAGATGCTTGGAATCCTGCTTCAGGCACTGCGCCCCCATCTAGTTCAGCATTCCCTTCCATGTTCGATGTTGACACCATTCAAGATGTCGATTTGGACGAGATGGAAGAATAGTCACCTGCTAGTTCAAAGGTGGTTAAGAGGCTTTGTCGGATCATTGAGGATAAGAACAAGAAGCCCAAGACTGTCCAAGTCATGCAGGAGCAGATAACAAAAATTGGTGACATTGCTGAGAGGTCTCAATCTTCATTTGAGTCTTACATGAAACAGGATCAGGGCACCTCAGTCACCGCTGTCATGAATGAAGTTCTTGCATGTGGCGCAACTGAGGATACTGATGAGCACTTCATTGCTACTGAGTTGTTCGTCAAGAGAGATCAGAGGGAGATGTTTCTCCATATAACTCCATCATCTCGATTTGATTGGCTTCGTAGGAAGTATAATGTCAAGTATGGGCGCCAGTAGATGCTATGTTTGGTATTGTAATTTCAATTCGAATAATATGTTTTTCTATCCGTGATAATATATGTTTGGTTTGTAATAACAATTTGAACCATGTTTATGTATTGTACTTTGCTGGCGATGTCCATGGTACTTTTATATGTTGATGCTAACTATTGTTTCATAATTGTATGTTTTTGTTCGTCTAGATGTCTTCTGAAAGTGATAGTGATGAAGACAACCATGACGAAATAAAGAAGATGATGATTTTCCGCCATGCGCAACAAATGTCCAACGTTTATTCAGGTGCGGCAACTATTGCTGGGAAGTATTGTGACAGCTGGGTGATGAAGGCCGAACCTAGGGTATCTATTTTGAGTGGATTTGGATGGTTGCAAGAAACTATTGACACACTAGGAGAGACGTACAGAATGCTAAGAATGAATGCAAGAATATTCTTCGAACTACATGACTTGTTGGTGCAAAGGTATGGGCTCACATCAACCTTTGCAATTAGCAGTTACGAGTCTCTAGCTATGTTCTTGTGGACCTTGGGGGGATGTGAATCAAATAGAAGAACTCAGAACCGTTTCAAGCATGCAGCAGATACTATCCACCGTAAGTTCCACGAGGTTCTTCTATGTGTGATCAGGATGGCAGCTCATTACCTCAAACCTAAGGACCCAAATTTTAGAGTTGTTCATCCAAGGATTATGAATGATAGAAGGGCATATCCATATCTGAAAGACTGCATAGGTGCAATAGATGGGACTCATATTAGGGCTTCTATTCCGGAGGCTCAGAAAGTGAAGTATATTGGAAGAACAGGCGCAACAACTCAGAATGTGTTGACAATATGTGATTTTGATATGTATTTCACTTATGCTTCAATTGGACAACCTGGTTCGATGCATGATACAAGTGTGCTATATCATGCATTGGAGAAGGACAGCGACGCCTTCCCCCATCCTCCAAAGGGTGAGCTTTACACATACACTTTGATCATTTTTGTTGTGAACTCATGGCATCTATGCTACATGTGACACTCAATATTCTTTTGTTTTGTGTAGACAAGTACTATCTCGTAGATGCTGGCTACCCTAACAGGCCAGGTTATCTAGCCCCATACAAAGGAGAAAGATATCATGTACCTGACTTTCACAGGGGTGCAGCGCCAAATACTCCTAAGGAGAAATTCAACAGGATCCACTCTTCCAAGCGCAATGCCATAGAAAGAGCTTTTGGAGTTTTGAAGATGAAATGGCAAATTCTTCTCAAGATGCCAAATTACAGCATTGATGGACAGAAGATGATTGTTGCTACTGCTATGACATTGCACAATTACGTTCATTTTCATAACAAGGAAGATCACTTTGTTAGGTGTGATAGGGATCCAGATTATGTGCCAACCATTCCATCAAGATACCAGAGGTATGCCGTTCCTTCAAATGCATCTGATGCCTCAACTCCAGAGTCAAGCGCTCCTATTATGGACAGGTTTAGGGACGAGCTAACTACTGCTATCGCTCAAGGATGGTGATGCAGGGGAGGGCAAGTCCATTTTCTGATCTTTGTACTGAAAACCTTTATTTATGACTCATTTTTTAATCATATGAGATATTTGACATCTCTGAATCTTTGTTGTTTTTCGTGCGTCAATGTATTTTGAATGATGTGCCTGTTGAACACTGTGAATATATGTGACATTTGAAACAATTAGTAGTTCTATTGAATTGATCTGCCATTTTACAACCTTCTGTACCAAAAAAAAAGAAAAACGATGCAATACAGCCAGGCCAAATCGTCACGCCGATCTGGACCAGGCCCAACCCCACCTCTCCTCTGACCAAGCCCTCAGGCCTCCCTCTCTTGCCTCTCCCCGAGTGGGCTTCAGAGCACTGCTCTAACAGGCCCGGGCCGCCGGCCTGCTCGCTGTGCGTGGGAAGCCGGAGCGGGCTGCCGAACTCCTCGCACCGATCCCGTTTTTTCGAGCGGAGCGGGGAGCCGGGCGCACGGAGCTAGAATTGCGGAGCGGGCCGGCGCGGGCGACTACTGAACGGGGCCTAAATATAGAAATTCCACTTATGTTATACTAATTAATAGCTAATGAACTATTAACTACAGCTATCCATATAAGATATACCATATAAAATAACAGTGCCCTATAGTTCAGCTAACATGTGTAACATAGCCATTTAGCTAACTTTAGGCTAATTAAACAACTAATCATCATCTTGCATGTAAAATTTTTACCTCTAATTACAGATTGCGATCTACAATTTCTTCAACTACTGCAGCCGCTGGTTTGGCCTCCTCCTCTATTACGTTTCTTCTTCTCTAGATAGGAAGTGAGAGTGGGGAGAGGTTTTATTACAACACACGGAAGGATGGAGAGAGCAACATGTGGAGGGAGTTAGACCACGGCACCCTTAAAAAGACCTACAAAGGCCTCTTATCACGCAAGGGAGGCATAGTAACCCCTCCCCCCCTATCGACAGCACTGGTGATAGGACCTACGTGACTTCACGTCACAGGCCTTGCCACCTATCGCACGTCCCACCTTCGATACAACACCCAATTGGCAGGCTAGCCACGCAGAGCACGTGGTATGACTACGCCCGACTATGCGATAGCCAATCTGCTGCAGCCAAAAACATTTGACCCATCCCTATCGCAGGTCTATCACATGTCACCTCTCTGGCCTGTTGTGGGGAGAAATTACCGTTCGGTTTTGAAAGGGGTAGTTTTTGCCATTACTGACGGCTTGGGGCTAAAACAGCCACACACCTATTTATTGTATTCGGTGGTGCATCGTCAGCGTAGCTCAGTCATTCTAAAATGTAATCCGAAACTGAAAGAAAAATAGAAAAACTGCCATGTTTTGACAATCACACAGGGTATTAAGATAAACAAAGAGCGTTTCTACAGAATCCACTTCATTACGTCAACTGAGTAGGATTATTTTTGTAACAACAATTGTGAAATTTACAGAAGTTGAACCACCATAGATCTGCTTATTTCGGTATGGTGTTGCACTATGCAGCTAAAGCTATACATTACAAAATTTACCACAAACTCAATTCCTCTATATATGCATATATTGGAGCGAAAACTGCAAATTATCATATTTTGGCAAGCTTCAAACGGGAAAAGGCAACAGCGTGCTCATACTAGAGTGCTTGATTTTGATATTCGCTGTGCCTCTCCCAAGTCTTCAAGAAATCTGCAATTCATCGGTGACACCATCAATATACATAGTCATAATTTCATCTAAATTCCGAGAAAAATGGTGTGACAAGCAACTGTGCAAAAGTTGCATCGCCACATATTCCACTTGAAGCAAAAAAAGGTGGGTACATCTACCTCCAAATAGAGTTATAAAGACTTATGAAGCATTGTGAGGAAAATGATGGTGAATAGTGCATACCTCTTTGAATTTAGAACCACTGAACCCCCAAGGAAGAAACGAACTCCAGGATTTGCTGCATTATGAAGGGCTACTGATCTTGCCTCCTCATAAGTTGTCCCTCCAACGATGAATATCACCACATCTTGAGGCCTGTGCAGAAAGCCATCAACTCTATAAATTAGCTCATTACGATTCGAAGTAAATAACCCTACTTGATAGAAAAAAAGAGGATCAGAAACTAAACAGAAGCTAAAAAGTACTGATTCAAAAGGTCCCCAGAAACGATTTAGCTTGTTTCACGGGACATGCTCAAGAATGGCAGATTTCACGTCCAAATCAATAGAAGAAGCCTGTGAGTTACATGAATTAGTTTTACAGAGACACAGCACATGTTGGACTAACCTGCCCTGCTGGAAGTGATTGCCAACAAGTGGATAGTCAGCATCTCGTAGTCGCCCCTTCACAATTCCTTCCATGGTTTGGAAGAGCAGAGGCTGGTGTTGAGTGTATACATTCTCAACACCCTGCAACCAAAAAGCTCGTAAGAAAGAAGCTATGAACATGTAACATAACTGCAGAGAAAAACTTATGTGTAAACCTTAAGCCCACGAGCCATGTTGCGAGCGATATTTAATAGGTCCCGATTCCCGTACAAGTCGCCTGTTCTCTTATCAACACCAGCCTGCCTAAGGAGGAATTGAACAAGCTGCATACAGAAGTAGTAACACTAATTAGTCTCAAAAAAACCTCTAGCATAAAACGACCAACCAGCTCTATCTTTTACCTCCAGTATAAAGAAAAAGGCAGCCAACTGAAGGAGGTTCCAGTACTTGTATTCATTGAACATGAGTATAAAGACGATTTCTAAGATTCAAGCCCAATTAACACCAGGTTTAATTCACATCAAGCACAACTGCACAGTCTAACCTAAAGAAATTTTATTTCCTAGAAACTGAGGAACCATGTGTATTATGTATTCTAGAGAACTTCTGTACAATGGAGCTCACATGGTAAAATGAAGATAAATTCATAGTAACTTGTGCTACGAACCATCAAACTTATCTCGTTGGTTCAAGTAGGTTACTAACGTGTTTAAGTCTCTCACACGAGGTCACTAGCAGGCCAACCGGGTATTTGACAACAACATGGAAATGCCAAGTGGCAAAGGGCACATGTGAGCAAGGTACCTTTTGCAATTTAGTACTCCAATTCATATTTATTTTCCACACGTGAATGAATTAAACTCCAAACCAGCCAAATCTCAAACCCCTCTTCCTCAGTGTCAAGATTATGCAACTTGGATCTATTGCACAGCCCAATAGGCATATATATAGTACAAGATGGCTTGGAATACAAGGTAAGTATAGAGTCCAATGCCAATACGAATACAACAGGTAATCAATCCTACTATATCTCTAACACCCCCCCTCAAACTCAGGGTGGATCAACTACACTGAGTTTGGAGAGGTAGAAGCTGTGCTGAACACGAGTCTATGCCTTCGTGAAGAAATCAGCCAACTGAAGCTCGGAAGGCACATACTGAAGAGCAACAACCTGATCCTGTACCTGTGACCGCATATAAGAAGCGTCAACACCAATATGCTTGGTGAGCTCATGCTTCACTGGGTCTCTAGCAATACTGATGGCACCAGTACTGTCAGACAATAGAGGAGTCGGTGTAGTGAGAGAAACACAAAAATCCTCAAGTAGCCACCATAACCACGTAACCTCCGCTGTCAAAAATGCCATAGCTCGCAACTCAGCCTCTGCACTCGAACGGGAAACTACAGTCTGTTTCTTCGTCTTCCAAGCAATGAGAGAACCACCAAGGAAAACACAGTAAGCAGAAAGAGAGCGACGATCAGAGGGATCGCTAGCCCAAGTAGCATCCGAATATGCCTGAAGCTGTAATGAACTGGAGCGTGGAAAGAAAAGACGGCGGGAGATAGTCCCACGAAGATATCGTAGAACCCGAAGAAGGTGACTGCAGTGAATTTGAGTAGGAGAAGAGACGAACTGACTCAGAATGTGAACTGGATAGGATATATCTGGACGAGTGACAGCAAGATAGACAAGACTCCCGACAAGGTGACGATAGCGAGTCGGATCAGAAAAAGGCTCACCATCAGAGGCACGAAGATGAACATTGAGCTCCATCGGAGTCTCAATGGTGCGCTGATCAGTAAGGGAAGCCCGATCAAGAAGATCGTGGATATATTTCTCTTGGGATATATAGAAACCATCAGAAGTAGATGTAACCTCAATCCCAAGAAAGTAGCGAAGAGGACCAAGATCAGACATAAGAAACTAATCACTAAGACGAGCCTTGACAAAGGCAATGTACTCAGAATCATCTCCGGTGATGATCATATCATCCACATACAAAAGAAGAAGAGTCCGACCACGAGACGAAGTGTGGACAAACAGCGCAGGATCATGAGCACTAGCTGAGAAACCAGCAGCAGTGACCACAGAGGCGAAGCGCTCGAACCAAGCACGAGGGGCTTGCTTAAGGCCATAAAGAGAGTGACGAAGGCGACAAACCATGCCCTCAGGAACAGAATACCCAGGCGAGGGGTGCATGTAGGCCTCCTCACGCAACTCACCATTAAGAAAGGCATTCTTGACATCAAGCTGAGAGATAGTCCAGTGGCGAGCAGAGGCCATGGCAAGAAGAGTGCGAACAGTGGTCATGTGCGCGACAGGAGCAAATGTCTCGTCATAGTCACGGCCATGCTCCTGCTGAAAGCCACGTGCCACAAGACGAGCCTTGTAGCGCTCAAGAGAACCATCGGAGCGGGTCTTAACTTTATAGATCCACTTACAAGTGATGAGACGAACACGTGGAGGAAGAGAGACAAGATCCCACGTGCCGGTGCGCTCAAGAGCAGCAAGCTCCTCCGCTATCGCATGCTGCCATTCGGGATGAACAACAGCATCGCGGTAAGAAGTAGGCTCAGCAAGAGTAGCACCAACAAATCCAAAGCGGTCTGGAGGCGGAAGCGGACGAGCGCGGAGGCTATACCTAAGAGGGGGTGGCGAATCCGGAGAAGATGAGGCACCCAGAGAAGGTGACTCATCAGACGGAGATGGCCCAGAAGAAGGAGAAGGCACATCAGAAGGAGGCTCAACACGAGGTCGACGTGTGTAGACGAAAGGATAGGACGAAAGAGGAGAAGGTGCAGGTGGAGCTGTAGGAGATGATAGTGGAGAAGAGTCGACAACAGGAGTAGGTGGAGACTCAGGGAGAGGTGGAGACTCGATAGGACGAGTGAAAGAGGACACAACAGTGATCGGTGTATCAGGAAAGGTCAGAAAAGACAGAGGCTCAACAGGGGAAGGTGAAGGAGAAGCTGGACGCGGAAAGAAAGGACGGGACTCATCGAAGGTCACATCCCGAGAAACCCGCATACGACGAGCAGTGGGATCCCAACAGCGATAGCCCTTATGCTCCAGACTATAGCCTAGAAAGATACACTCAACAGACTGAGCAGTCAGTTTGGTGCGTTCACGGGGAGCTAAAAGAACATAGCAAACGCAGCCAAACAGACGAAGAGTAAAGTAGTCAGGAAGAGAACCAGAAAAGCGCTCAACAGGAATCCCACCCTGAAGGGCAGAAGAGGGCTGAATATTAACAAGATATGTGGCAGTAGAGACAGCCTCAGCCCAAAAATGAGGTGGAATAGTAACGGCAATCATGAGCGCACGAGCAGTCTCAAGAAGGTGACGATGCTTACGCTCAGCAACACCATTCTGAGCATGAGCACCAGGACAAGAGAACTGAGCAAGAGTGCCCTGCTCAGCAAGAAAACCACGAAGATGACGAGAAAGATACTCGCCAGCAGAATCAGCACGAAAGATACGAATGGGAGTGGAGAACTGGGTACGAACCATGGTGGCAAACTGTCTATAGATGGAGAGAACCTCACTACGAGCAGACATAAAGTATATCTAAGTGTGGCGAGAAAAATCATCTATAAAGATAATATAGTATCGATGACCCCCTTTCGAAATGAAGGGGGCTGGACCCCACACATCCGAGTGAACAAGATCAAAAGGAGACACAGACTCACTATGAGGATAAGATAACTGAATTTGTTTACCCAGTTTACAACCCTGACAATCTAAAGACACGTCCCCTGAGACAGACCCCAGAAGACCACGACGAACTAAAGATGATAAACGAGATCCACATAGATGACCAAGTCTGTGATGCTACTGCTGGAAGGAGCCGGTGGACGAAGTGACAGAGGCGGAAAAACCAGTGGCAACGGAGGGACGATGAAGCCAGTCAAGCTCCCAGAGACGCTGAGAATCAAGGCGGCGAGAGCCAGAACCAACCAGAACACCCGTCTGACGATCCTGAACACAACAAGAATCAGAGTCGAGAATAACCCGATCACCAAGATCAGTAATTTGTCCAGCAGAAAGAAGCTGCATGGTAAGACGAGGCACATGAGCAACAGAAGGAATATGAAACAAAGAAGTGCGAAAAGTGCCGCGACTAGAGACAGGAAGAGAAGTACCATCAGCAGTAAGGACATGAACAGGAGAATCGAGAGGTTGAAAGGAAGATAGAGTGGAGGAATCGGAAGTCATATGAAAAGATGCTCCGGAATCAAGAATCCACGGGGAAGTACCTGACTGTGTAGGGGGTGGTTTCTCAGTGCTGGAAGAGGGAGTAGCAGATCCTGCAGAACCTGTCGCAGCTAGTAGACGTCGAAGGCGCGCGATCTCCTGCTCAGTGAACGAGGTGGCGGAAGTAGTCGAAGCAGCTGAAGGAGTCGAGGAAGAAGCTCCAGTGCCCGGTTGAAGAGCGACGTGCAAGGTGACGCTTCTTCTGAAAACAAGTAGACTCAATGTGGCCATCCTTATCACAGTAGGTACAATGAGGACGGCCACCACCCGACGAGGAACGACCACCACCACCTGTGGAGGCCGCTGGGGGAAAACGAGCCTCTGAGGCGGGGAGAAGTAGCCAATGTAGCCGGTGGACGAACAGCAAGCACGGAGGGAAGTAGCAGTAGGCCAGAGCCACGCAGACGAGTCTCCTCCGCACGTGTCTCCATAAGCGCCTCCAGAAGAGAGACACGAGGCTGACGAGCAAGAAGTTGAGTGCGACGCGACTCAAACTCAGGACAAAGCCGCGTCAAAAACTCATATACTCGCTAGAACTCTCGATCAGCACGAGCATCCTGACAGCACTGACGAGAGCCACAACCAGGACGACGAAGAGAATCCAGCTGGCGCCATATAGCAGAACTCTGAGCATAGAACTCGTCAACCGTGGCATCACCCTGCTGGAGAGAGTGCTCCTGGCGAACCACGGACAGGAACAAAGCGTCGCCAGACGGCTCATAACGCTGACGAAGGTGAGTCCACATCTGGGAGGCCGTAGAGAATCCCACAACCTCAGAAGAAAACTGAGGCTGAAGACTGGTGATAAAAACAGCAGCAGCACGAGCATCATCATCAAACCACTGAGTGTACTCAGTCAGCAGAGCACCGTAGGAATCCAGAGCCTCCTGATAAGCGGTGACAGCCGCATCATAGACAGCGCGGTCAGCATCAGTAGGTCAAGCACCAAGCTTAGGCTCAACCGGCGCCACAGGACAGGCCGGACACGGAACATCGCCTAAGAAGACGCCCCATAGACGAAGACCACGCATGTGGATGCGCATACGGGAGACGAAGACATTGTACCTAAGGGTGAAAATTGTTCGGATAGTTCCCGACCGACCGACCGACCGGACTGTCTCGGACGGTATTCGGATAGAAATTCGGATAATTTTTGGATACGGATACGGATTCGGATAGTGATTTTCGGATACGGATACGGATATGGTTTCAGTAATATCCGTCCGTATCCGAAATTATCCGAAATGTGATCGGATAGTATCTCGGATGGTTCCCGGATAGTATCTCGGATAGTTTCAGGATAGTATCTCAGATGGTTCCCGGATAGTATCTCGGATAGTTTCAGGATAGTATTTTGGATGATTTCCGGATAGTATCTCGGATAGTTTCAGGATGGTATTTCGGATAGTTTTAGGATAGTATCTGGATAACTCTCAGTCATTCAATTTTTCAGCCCAACATATCACGGGCTGGCTTCACCTAGCAAAGCAAACCAAGATACCTATGTAATGATGTTAATTTGTTATGTTTAGGTGAACTATCAATGCACTTTAATTATCAATGTAATGAGTTATGACCTACTGTATCTGTGTGGATGAGTCTGTTTACTCTGTCTACATAGTTGTGCGTTCTCTTATCTCATATTATTTCTGACTTTGCGTAATTATGAAATTCATGGATGCATGGTTGGTCGCCGGTAAGTTGGTCTATGTTACGTGTGTGTTATATACGATTTTTATTATTGACGCGACATCCGAGAAAATATCCGCTACCGAAGTGTATTCGCTCCGTATTCGCTCCATATTCGTGACCGATAGATTCCGATTCTGTATTCGTATCCGGACACTATCCGCTCCGACTCCGTATCCGAAAAAAATATGGTTTAGGATATGGTTTGAGCACTATCCGTTCGTATCCGCTCCGATTTCACCCTTAATTGTACCTGTTTTTTTCTTTTTTTTCTTTTTTTTTACCTAATCTACAGCTGCCGGCCGCTCAAAACAGAGCAAACCGAGCAGCAGAAAAGCGGGGCGGCGCACAGGAGGATCCCGCCGGGGACCGGCCGACCGGCGGACGTCGGTGAGCAGCCGGCGGGGGAGGCGGCCCGTCCGGGGCGGAACAGCGGCGGCCGGGCGAGGCGGTGGGGGCGGCCCGATCCAGCGGCGGAGGGCGGCCCGGTCCGGGGAGATGCGAGGCGGGGGAGGCGGCCGGTCCTAGGCAAAGCGGCGGCGGCCCGGAAGGCGGGGCGGCGCCGGGAAGCCAAGACGGCCGTCGGGAGGCCGGGGGAGCGGGAGGCCGGAGGGAGGCCAGCGGACGGGGCGGTCGGCCGGGCCGGGGAGGGCAGCGGGCGGGCGGGCGGAAGGGAATCTGCGGCTGGGCGGAAGCCGACGAGCGGCCGGCGGCCGGAGGGCAAGCGGACGACGGCCGGCGAGCAGAGGGCAGACCAGCACACGGGGAAGAAAAAAAAGTGAGATTAGAGCGCGAGTTGTAGGACGCGGTGGAGAGAAAACCCTAGGACTCTGATACCATGTCAAGATTATGCAACTTGGATCTATTGCACAGCCCAATAGGCATATATATATAGTACAAGATGGCTTGGAATACAAGGCAAGTATAGAGTCCAATGCCAATACGAATACAACAGGTAACCAATCCTTCTATTTATCTCTAACACTCAGTACGTACTCTATCCCAGCTAACTGCACCTAAATCCCTAGGACCATGGTCCCTACCTTCCCAAGCACACTACAAGGCCACCGTTCCCTCCTGAAGTCCTAAACACAGCTTCCCCTCCCTCTCCAAACCTTGTGTCCTGACCATGCCTCCGGCCACGACACAGCCCGACCAAGCGTTGTCCCCCAGTCCAGTGGGACGCAACCTGACCTGCTGTCCCTTAATCTCACCATGCTCGCAGCCGCACATGACCCTCGGCACCAGAAAGCACTCTGGCCCTGCTTTCCTGTGGGACACCATGTGGTCTGGACACCATACGTCCAACCTGACACTATGGATCCGTGATCTTCCTAGGCACGCCACTCCCTTGCTGAAAGCACGTCAAGGCCACCAGCCCCCTTGGCACAGCGCAATGCTGTCGATGTCAACCCGTCCAGACCTGCACGGCTGCTCAGCAACCTGCACTGTGCTCACCTGGAAGCACAGCAAATTTAAGGAGATGCCATCTGTTTTGGAGGAAATCTCCACGTGATGCGATGGAGGTGGAAGTCATGAATATGGAAAGATATCTAATTTAGTGGGTGCACTGAAAAATCCATGGTAGCAGTGCCATATGTCACCATAAACAGGCTGGCCTGCTTGTGAGTAGTGATCACACATGAGACACTTTAACGTGTTTAGTAATCTAAACATGTATTTTTCAAATTTGGTGACCTAGTTGAACCAACGCAACAAGTTCAGTGACCCATAATGCACTTTACTCTAAAAATAAAAACCTAACAATAATTTGTCATGCCCACACCGTGCTTTGTTGTATTTTGTGGCAACTGGTAAGGTAGTCATGACTTAAGGGGACTATTTACCAAATCTAGTAAAATATGACTGTTATGTATAAGAGTGCATGTGCCTTTTTTCGAGAAATAATGGTAGTCAAACCTATTTTCTCTAGGAATCACTACAATTCTAAATGAGCTTTAGTCTTTAATTTCACTAGACATTCTATATGTAAACAGATCCAACAATGGACAGTACTTTCAGTAAACAATGATGAATCGAGGATGGTTTTCAGAAACTGGACTTATAACAAACTTCATAGCCGACAAGTGGAGCTGTCCATTGGCTAGCAATAACAAGGTAATTACTATGCATTGAAGGCACGGTTCAAGGACATCCAAACTGCAATCCTTTAAGCTGTAAAAAGTGCAACCTCTAAAAAAAGAAAGAACAGCATGTGCAATAGAAGAAAACTCTAGAAGAACATGACTATCACAAGACTAGTTAACTTTACATACCCCTGACTTGTATTTAGCAGAGCGAGAAGCCAATTTGTTGAAAAGCTGCATCAACTGAACTGGACTCTCTTTCTCATACCGCAAAGCATAGAGCATTACTAGTCGTAAACGGTCAATATCAGATACACTTTGATTGTTAAGCAAGGAAGTGACAGCCTGCATTAAGTCAACTGGTCAATTTCTGTAATAAAAAAACAAAAATGTGGGTAAACAACTGCATCACATCTGATGAGATAAATGAGTCTAAAGTCATACACAATGTGCTTCCGTCATAATACAAGTCAACTAGATAGGTCAGTAAGGAGATTTACAATTTTGACTCATGCAGTTAATGGTCACGGTCAAAGCAAATGTACAAGTATATTTTCCTTTTACAGAAGGATTAAACTCCTTAAGCCGGGAATTTCCATCATACAACAAAACTTCTGAAGCCCATGGTTCCATCAAATAAGATACCCAATCAAAAGGAATGGAGACAAGTTTTGAAGAAACTTTGGAGATGGTATTAGGCTATTGGCACAAAGCGAGACAATTTTAGTTGGTATTTCTGTATGGGCATGGACCCACACCCGCCATGACACTTTGGACATGTAAGGATACACTCATTCGCAGACCTAACACAATGTAAGCTACAATATTCCACTAAGCTGCCCTTTAGGTTAGGTGTGCCTAATCATATGTGATTCTACTAAAAGAGTAGAATAGGTTCAATATTCACAAGAACGTAGACCTCAATTTCCTAAGTTCATGGAACGCTCAAAAAAAGGGGGTCGGGGGGGGGGTGGTGGGGATACGCTAGTTGCCAAGAACAATAGGAATTTGCATAGATTTTGTCAAAATAATAATCAACCTAGAGTGATTAAGAGTATGGAGTCCCTTAGCCTGCATTGTTTTGAGAAGTGGGGAGGTAGTTTTTAAACGCAACGACAATCAAATCAAGGTTAGTATATTTTCCAGGCTAGTGAACAAAGTGGGATACTCTTTCGAAGAAAACCTGTATTGTTGGAGAATATCTTTAGGTCGGTCCCAATACATTGGCATCTTCTATTCCTGACTCATTCAGGATACATTTTTAACTATCATAACAGATCAATATATTTGATGTAAACAAAACGGAAAGTGTTATCCATCGCAAAAAGCATGAATAGCACAAGCTCATACTTTCATAACTAATTTCAAATTCAACAATTCACACCTTCAGGTGATGAGAAAATTTCACATCAGATATAGTAAGAACAAGTTGTCCCAAAAGGAAATATTTTCTGTGCATCAAATGAATACCTCAAAAGCTGCTGCTTGTCCACTTGTACATGCTAGCTCTTGTTCCGTCTGCGAAACTTGCATAAGCTTTCTTTCGTCCACAATTTTGCTCAACTCGCTCACCAAAGCAACATGCTTTGTTACATTTCCATGTGTCTTTCGATATTCAGGGTAGTTGCTCACAAATTTTGCCATATCACCTAAAATCATCAGCGAATCAGACTTCCAGAGCTTAACACAAACCACAAAACTAATTCTTGACCGAACTACGACACAAAACTGTGCAAAAGATATCTTTATTATTATATATATTTGACTTGGTGGTGATTGGTTCATCTTAGTTAATCCACATCCTCTTCCCATTTTAACCCTTCCGTCTACTAACCATATTCCTAAAAGATATCTAATAAAAAACCAACAAACTAACTACCTTAAATATAGTAAAGACTCCTTTTAATTGAGCCCGAGGCTAGCTACCTCCACACCGCGCGCTCTATCACCGTCCGATCCCTACCGCTCCCGTTCATCCTGCGCCGCCTTTGCCGATCACCACCACCCCTGCCGAACCGCCTCCCCTCCTAGCCAGGCTGCCCTAGCAACTGGCCAAGGGAAGGAAGAGGAGCTTGGTTGGGGGAAGGAGAATGGAGATGGTTGCTTCCAATCACTTGGCAAGCCAAATGTACGTACGGTCTCTCTGTATATATTTGAGTTGGTGATGGTTGGTTCATCCACATTCTCTTCCCATTTTAACTCTTCACTCCACTAACCACATTTCTAAAAAATCTCTAACAACAACAAACTAACTATCTTAGATATAATAAAGATCTAAAAAATCTCTAACAAAAACCAACAAACTAACTACCTTAAATATAATAAAGACTCCTCTCAATTGAGCCCGAGGTCCGCCGCCTCCACGCCGCGCGCTCCATCACCGTCCGATCCCCGCAGCTCCCCTTCATCCTGCGCTGCCTTCGCCGGTCACCGCCGCCCTGGCCGAATCGCCTCCCCTCCTAGCCGGACTGCCCTAACCACTGCCAAGGGGAGGAAGAGGAGCTCGATTGGGGAAGGAGAATGGAGATGGCTGCTTCCAATCACTTGGCAAGCCAAATGTACATACGGTCCCTCTGCATAAGTTTGTTTAATTCTTCATATACCTATGGTTGTTCTTGTTTTCATGTGTGCTAAATATGGTGTGGTTGCACAATATATGCTTCAGGGAGCGCGTACGCTGGAGGCCACCACACAGTTCCAAAAGCTTCTCTTCACATCAGAGAGATTTAATTTTATTTTTATTAGTTGTGGCCCACGTTTATGGAGATTATTTATTGCGTTAGTCTATACTGAGTTTAGCAGGGTGAAATTGGGATGATTTTTGGGTAATTATGGAGTAACAACATGAGGATTTAGCCAATTCTAGATTTGTTTGGGGAGTGAATCGCGTCAAGCTTGTATGAGTCTTAGTTTACTTGTGCATTGAGTGGAGGTGAAATCAATTACTTCTTCCTTCTCCTGAGAAACAGAATCGTATGATTCTTTTTAATACTCTGTTGTTTTTCTGTATCAACTGTCTATCGATGTATCAAATATTTGTTTTAATAATTGTGGTCCTATGATATGCTTATCTCTACTATTACTAGCAGAGTGTCCGTGTATTGCAATGGATATGAATTTTAGAAGAAAATATCGTATCACACTAATTTTGAAAAAGACATGCTATCGCATAACTTGTAAAACAAAATGACCATCATAGTTTGTTTTATGATACTATCTTTCCTTCTAAAATTTTTATCCGTTGCAAAGCACGAGTACTCTGCTAGTTAGCATAATGTTTGAGAATTACGAATATCCCCGCTCTCTTATTTCCTTGTTAACAACACCACCCCCCCCCCAAAATATTCTTAATATGTTTGTTCTGGCTTACGTAGGCTATGTTATATTTGTCGTTACTATTCCTATAACAACTAGTATTGTACTATATTTGTTTTTTCCTGATCCCTGCAACTATGGGAAAATGATAGCTCCATTTGTTGAGGATACGCGTGTTTTAAATCTAAATGTCCAACATCATAAGATAGAAAAATAGGAAAAGAACACATGGACTTCAATACATAGGTGTACTTATTTATAAAAGGAAAAATAAAACCAAAAACTCGCATGATACTAAAGGATATTTAAGAACATTTACAGGACATACAAATCAAACTAGCCTAATAGGTCCAAAAGACCATATTGTTTAAGTAAATAATAGAAAAAAGGGGGTTGTGGAATGCAATAAATAAATAACAGGGTGAATGTACATAATTTCTCCATGATACATTTCTTTCATAGGAAAAAACAAAAGGCAAAAGTCCATACCACTTACCTATACTCTGAAAGTTCTGGCTGCTTTTTGAAAGATGTTGAAAGTCATCTACCATTCTTTTGACATTCATACCAAGGTCCCCAAAATTCTCGAACATGTTAGCTCTAAAAAGTCATCTTGTATGGATGATAGAACCACCTCCTGTATAAATATATTTAACATCGATCAACATTAAATAAAGATTCCATGCATCATTTTATCATAATATGAACAGAAGAAATTCGACATTTCTCAACCTGCTGGTCTTTAGGGACATTAGCAAATTCCTTAAGGTCCACTTTATTGTTCTCAATTCCAATAAGCTCATGAACCATTGCCTGTGAATCCAAACTTGCAAGCAAATTAACAAAAAGGACGTTTGAAACAGGAAAAGAAATATAATTGTTTTACAGAACACCTGATATGTCCACTGGTTAAGTAACGGAGTAACAGGATCATCCCTTCTGTCAATCACCAACAACAAGGAAGAGTTCTCAGTTCGTCTAAAATCAAACAGGCCACTTTCCTGCTCATACATCAATCTCTGCACATTCCAAATTGTAAGTGCTTCAGAACAAGTATTTCAAATAGATTCACAACGGCAGTCATGATAGTTTTTCGTTAAGTAAAATAGGGGATATTTATGATATAGTTACAGGTCTTTTTAGCTACAGAAAAGTTATTCGACCTTCCTCTACATCTATAAATTGCACTTCTTCTCACTCCTGCTTGTAGAATAAGAATTGCACGGTGAAAAAAAAATGATTGTACCAAAGTCAGTCCAGTTGAGATAACTTATAGAAATTAACAAGTGCCACTCCAAAGTACCAAGATAATAAAAATGTCAGTCAAAAACTAGAGCTCCTATGTTTACACCACTCCACCCTTTTGCATGAAAAGAATATAACTATACCCTCATCAAAGAGAAAGTGCAGCAATAACCAAACAAATGGAATATATTGGTTTTGCAATATCAAAAGGCCCATCTAGAAATGAAACTCATGCTACACACCAGACCATTGATAAGAAGTCAAGCTTGCAGCAGGCATGTAAAGTACGTAGCAGAGCTTGACTACACAGAAATCCACTAAGGACTAGCTTGCAGCGGGTGCAGAGATGAACATAACACTTCGGAGGAAGGAGAAGCATGTGTCATTGTACCATCGTGATCAGACAAGAAAGGTACAATCTGAAGGACAAAGGGGATATGGAGTCTCACCATAGGAAGGAGTTATGAATGACAATATAGCATATTCAGGAGGGATGGAAAAAGAAGATTGTGTCTCGGTGACAGGATATAGTTGGTATTGTCTAAAAAAACTGACAGTGTTTCTAACACCTGAAAAAGTGCTAGAGCACCTAAATATAAGAGTTGGTGGTTTTGGAGTAGCAGTTCAAGAGTTTCAGTCTTTGTAATATGTACACAATTTTCTCTACAAAGAAACACAATATATTGGAATTCCTAAAGTTGATGGTTTATGTTCATGGGATCCATATATAATGTTTAACATGGACAGTGGACCCACCGCAGTTTCTCGGGCAATCCTTTTTGCAATATCCGATGTCCTTTGGTATCTAATAACAGGGCGGCGCTTGAGAGCCAGGAAGACAGAAGCAATGCCATCAACAGCTCGATCACAGAAGCTTTGCATACCAGGAGGATCTACCACCGTTGGAAGCATGTAGATGTGGTTATTGTGTATGTTCAGAGTGAAATGGAAATGATCAATGGCGCAAAAGTCAGCATAGAACTCCTGCAAAAACAAAAAACACTCATATACCAATTCCATCCTCTCAACTCTCAAGCACTTCATTCCAATAAGTATATAACACAACATATACCTGAACTTGCTGCACAACCTCCTGATCATCAGAATCAGCTAACACCTGAATCTGTGGAATCTTCAAAATGTTGGAGAAGACTGCAAGGGAACAAACATTAAAAGAACAAAATCAACAAACTCCACTGCACCAAACCGAACAATTGCCCCCCTTTCAGCACCCAGAGCAAACTAAAAAACTATATGACACCAACTCCTACATTGTATTTGTAGTTACGTATAACTTGAAACCTTTATACAGTAAGCAACCAAAAATCATCTAAAAGAGCAACTAGTCTTCAGTTGCTTTAGCATGTTTGTCCCAGACTCCGAGTGAACACCAGCTGTCAAATCCTGCCGATGTTATGTGTTGATTTTGTCGGGATTTAAGCCCCAATCTAAGTTATCTACCAAATTATTTGCAACTCTCATACTGTCTCAACTCTCCGAATTTCTCACAACAAACGCACAGAAGATACAGAAAATGATAATAAAGTAGCTAGTTCTCGAGTTGAATGTAGCAAATGGGCGATTGATTACGCACAGAGGTGGCACTCGGCGAAGCGCGGGGCGGCGAGGTGGCGGCGGAGCTTCTGGACGTTGTCGGAGGATGGGCGGAGGAAGTAGACGGCCTTGAGGTGCGCCATGGACGCCCTGGAGCTGGAGGCGTCGTCGACCGTCTCCACGAGGAACACCTCCTTCCGCAGCAGATCCGACTGGCTGTACACTACGCTCACCATCCCCAACTGGAATGAATCCGCGGATCTGGTCAGAGAAGACCAGATCTCTCGAGCAGGAGCTTAGGGTGCCAGAGTTAGGGTTTTGGGGGCGCGTACGTACGGTTTGGGTGTCGAGGACGAGGACCTTCATGCCGGAGATGTCGTGGAGCATGCGGTCGATGTAGTCGCGGACGAGAGGGATCAGCACCATTGCTGCTACTGCTGTGCCTTCTCCTTCGGTGTGTTGCAGTGAGGTAGGGGCTAGAGCACGGTGGCCGGCGGCGAGGTCTCGCCCGAGTTGGGGTAGGATCGCCAAGCACAAACGACCAGATCACACCGCATGCAGTCGTGTCGTCGACCCCTTGCTAGATGCAGGCAGTCCTGCTAGGTTGTGGCAAGTGGATTTTGCCCACCGACGTGCATTTGATATTCTAACCCGTGGTCTCCATCTCATAGAGGGATATTTTATGCCTCCAATTCGTTTGATTGAAATATGGAAATTGTAATTCATCCTATGCTGACACCCATACTAGGGCTATACGCGGTTCTGTGACGCGTTAACGCACTCAGCCAGCTGCAAACCGCAACTAGGCGGAGGTGTATGAGAGCATCGGCTCTGGATAGCTAAGTGAGAAAAAAAGTCTCTCCAATAGCTTTTCCGTCTCCTTCCGCATCACATCCGGCCCTAAATACTCTCTCCATTGTCCTGAAAACTTGCCTCAGCAACCCCACTCTGGATCCTAGAAAAATGGCATATATGGCTCTCTGACCGCGGTCAATAGCAAATTTAGCTCGGTAGCAAAGGCAATGACGAAAATGGCTCCGCGACGGGCTGGACAGGTGCCGCGTGGCACCGGTCGCGCCGACCGACCGGACGCATGCCTGTCGCCCTTCCCGGACGCGACAGGCAACCTGTCGCTCTCCCCGGGCGTGACAGGAGGACTGCTCCGTCCGCGGTGAAAAAATACTTTCCAAAAAAAATTTATCTCATATCGCGGACTGCGAGCGCGGTAAGTAATTTTTTTGAGCACTGTAGCAGAGCTATTGTGGTACTGTAGCGCGACGCACTGTAGCACTGTAGCAGAATTTTTTAAAATCTCGTATCACGGCTGCGAGCGCGATATGTTAAATTTTTGCGACCACGTGCTATCGCGCCCGGGGAGGGCGACAGGCATGCATCGCGGTCGGTTGACACGACCGGTGCCACGCGGCGCTCGTCCAACCCGTCGTAGAGTTATTTTCGTCATTGCGTTCGCTGCCGAGCTAAATTTACTATTGACCACGGATAAAGAGCCAGCCATTTTTCCTCTGGATCCGTGGGCAACTGCCAGCACGCGCGCTCGGAACCTTCATCCCTGCCCCCTTCGTTTGGCTTGTTTCCCTCCAGCCTGCCTCCCGGTACCGTGTCTCACCGCGCCACCTCTCGGCACCCTCTTGAGCGGCGAGTCGCCGTCATTCCAAGCCCATGGTGATGATCCAGATCCAGATCCATAGCGAGAAGCCCCCTCACCCAAGCGTCCCGTGAAAGAGCAGTGGGTGGTCGTCTCGCCGCCCCTCCGCCTCGTCTCGCCGCGCGCCCTCAAGGAGCAGTGGGTGGTCGTCGGCTAGATCTTCGACGTCCTGCAGTGCAGTTCAGGTACATCTTGCTCTCTCGAGGTGAGCGTCGTCTTCCTCCGGCCAGTAGCGCTTGGCATCGGCTGTCCTCTCTCCGTCGGAGTACTTTGAATCTCCGCCCAACCTTCAATCCCATTCAGCTCCATGTCCTTCTTCAACTCCCTCCTCGATTCCTTTCCTGCAAGGTGATTGTTTTTCTTCTTCTTTAACTCTCTCTGTCGCCTTGGTTCTGGCTCCTTGGAAGAAACAAGAATTGAACTAGTCTTGTATTCAGGTGCTCACATATGAAATATTTTCTTGTTTAGGTGGTTCGATCTGTGTTAGCCGCGGGAAGCAAACTCAGACCAAGGCTGGTGTTGCCTGAGGATTGTGGCTGGTATGGTCCCTATCATTGCTATCTGGCGGTGAGTTTCTTTGCAAATTTGAATTTTGGTTAGTACACAGAGCAACCAAATCGAAACTAGCTAGGAGTGGTGTTCTTGCATGATCTAATAGGAACGTTTATGAAAGAAAAAGAACTGTGAATTACTTGTTATGCATGAAATGAATCCCAGCAGAAATCTACCTTATCTCCTTGATGAAATGTTAATCCTATTGAACATGATCCTTGCTATCTGCTGGTGAGTAGAATTGTCCTTGTTGTCCCTAGCAGATCAAGAGTAGTTGCTGTTGTTTTTGGAGGTTTAAGCTTTGGGAATGTTTTAGGATATGTGTTTTCAGGTAATTTTGTAGGTTATAGAGATAATGTTATGAGATAGTTCATTCCTGGGATACTGTTTAATATTACAGACTTTGTTTGGCCATCACATTATTCATCAGAACCTTGGTTGGGAGATATTTGGTTCAAACTGAGTAGCAAATATTCTCAGGCCATCAAAGCTTTAGGTGCTAGTTTTATCTGGATTCAGTAGCAAACTGAGACAGCGTTCAAACTGACGACTGTTATTTCATTAGGATTCAGTCTCCTGAATTGCTAGTTTTAGGTGCCAGTATACATTGATTTTCCTGAATGTTGCTTATAATGTTAAGCTCCCAGAGAGTTACTGAGATAGCAATGCACAACTAGATGTTGCTGTAGTTTTGATTGGTTAATAGAGTCAGATTTTTTCGATTCTATTAGGTTTGGTTTAATCACTTGTGCTAAGAAGATGGACCATGGAAGGCAGTAGATCTAAATATTCTACTATGTCCTAATGATTCTTAGTCTACATAGGAAGATCTTATATGTATTCTATAAAATCTTTACTGTTAGTTCAATATATAGTGTTGTGGTTATCTAACAGGGATGGCTAAGGATATGTCCAAAATTCGTCGACGATGGGTTTGGACAATTAAAGAAGAGGAGCTAGCAAATGCTTTTAAAAAATTAGCGAAAGATAACTTTTCTTCATGTTCTTGCCCATCCATAGATGATATGAACACAATGATTGGTCAAATCGAAGAACTAGCTGCTACCCTAGATAATGTCGCGTCCCAGTCAACCACATTGCTTGATGATTCTGTTCCTGTGGAGGATGACATCGCTGATGACCTTGGGCCCGAGGATCTTATCCCAGACGACTACGGAGTGATCATAGTGATTTGCTCGATTTCTGGCAGTGGTGTGACAATGAGGGGATTGATTTCGATAGTGATGATTCACATGTTGGTTTAAGCATCTTTTGGAGGTGAAACTATTGTAGTACTGTTGCATTATTAGTGATGTACTATTTAGAATTTGTATGCACTCTATGTAAGAATATTTATATATTGTGGAATGGTTCATACTGTTATATCTATATGGATGTTCGACTTGTTAATTAACTTCTATACAACTTATGTTCTCAGAAAAATTGCAATGGATGGGTTGGAGGGGTTTTACATTAACTTGATAGAAGAGACAAATGATGTCGCCGCTTTGAATGAAGCCCAAACTTTTAGCCCCGTTGGGAGCAACGATCACCAACTGAACAAGTTAGACCATCCAATAAGCCACCTATGAATAAGAGATCAAAGAATTTTAGTGAGAAGGAAGACAGTTTACTAGTGTCCGGATGGCTTAATATCAGTATAGATGTAGCACAAGGTAATGAGCAGACTCACATCACTTATTAGAAGAGAATTCATGATTTCTTCCATGAGTACAAGGACTTTGAGTCTGATTGTAGTCAGGCTTCCCTTATGCATCGTTGGTCAGCTATTCAAGAACATGTCAACAAGTTCTGTGGATGCCATGACCAGATTGAGCACAGAAGGTAAAGTGGATTGACGTAGAAGGATAAGGTAAGATCCCTAATTTGCTTATAACCTATTATGTTTTTAGACATTTTTACTTACTAAGACATATCTATTTTTGTGATTATTCAGGCATGTAGTGTGTACAAGGAAGAAGAGGCCAAAGCTTTCTCATTCTTGTATTGCTGGAACCTTTTGAACAAGCATCCAAAGTGGACTAGAAGATTATCAAACAAGAAACAAAAAGTGATCTCCAGGTCAAGTCCAGGTTCGTCTAGCCTAGCTAGTATGAATTCAATTAATTTGGGAGTTGAAGGGGAGGCTCCTAGTCCAGATAATGAGCCATTGGCAAGGCCAGCTGGTAGGAAGGCCGAGAAAGAATGTTTACACAAAGATAAAAGTTCTAGCGGTAGCACCGGAGGAGATAGCATCTACATGGATGTTTTGGATACTATTTGGTCAAAGAAGAGAGAGGTGGATGTGGAGAAAGAGGTAGAGAAACGAGAACGGTATGAAAGACAGTATGCACTTGAGGTGAGAAAGATAGAAGTTCAGGAAAGAGAGGTAGAACTGAAGAGAATGATGGAAGATGAGATGATCATGAGTTTGGACATTAGTCACATGGGCGAGCTACAACGAGAGTACTATATGCATCAACAGAGCGAGATCATTGCTCGTTAGTGCAATAGGTCGGGTTGAGCTCATTTACATGTGGAAAGCAGTGATTTATTATGTTTTATGTATTTTGTGAACCTTTTTATTTATGTTGTTTTATTCAAGCAACGTTTAGAACTTTATGTACTCCAAACTGAAAAAACAATATCTGATCTAGTACTTATTAAAACGATATGCAATCCATTACTTATTAAAACATAGCCGAACTACATCACAGCATGACGTTCCCATAAGTGTTCGACTAGATCAGCTTGAAGCTGAGAGTGAGCATGCCTATTTCTAATACAATGACGAGTTTGAATAAACTCAAAAGTTCAGACGTATAGTCATGAGAAACTGTTACATTTTCTCCCACTCCGTCATAATTGTAGTCCTGGGGGGCCTTCATCTCACTCGTCTTCTATTACCATGTTATGCATGATGACACAAGCCGTCATGATTTTACGAAGTATATCTTAATCACAGAAATGAGCTAGTCCACAAACAATGGCAAAATGAGCTTAAAGAACTCCGAAGGCTCGTTCGACATCCTTTCTAACTGATTTTTGAGCTTGGGAGAAAAGTTTCTTCTTATTCCCTTGTGGAGATGGTATTGTCTTCACAAATGTCTCCCACGGAGGATATATGCCATCTGCAAGATAGTATCCCATTGTGTAGTCATGGCCGTTGATGGTATAATTGACTTCTGGAGCTTGGCCTTCAGCTAACTTTGCAAAGAGAGGAGAACAATGAAGGACATTAATATCATTATGAGACTCTGGTAAACCAAAGAAGGCATGCCAAATTCAGAGATCATGTAAAGCAGCGGCTTCTAGAATAATTGTCGGCTCATGAACATGGCCGGTATATATGCCTTGCCATGCTACAGGGCAATTTTTCCCATTTCCAATGCATGCAATCTATGTTCCTAAGTATTCCAGGAAAACCTCTTTCCTCTCCAATTAATAGTAATCTAGCAGTATCCTTCTCATTAGGAGATCTCAAATACTCTTCTCCGAAGACTTCAATAATTGCTTTCACAAACCTTTTTAAGCTTTCTATAGCAGTGCTCTCTCCAATCTGAACATAATCACAGTGGCATCGGCTGCTACTCCGTAGGCTAGCATTCGAAATGCTGTGGTTACCTTTTGCAGAGAAGATAAGCTGAGAACTCCAGCACTGTTTCTTTTTTGCACAAAATAGTTATCATGAGCTTATACAGCTTGCAATATGCGAAAAAAATAGAGAACAAGCCATTCTAAACCTACGTGGAAAGAACGAAGAGCCATATAAAGGAGGACGAACTAGTAGGACGGCAAATATTTATTGACTAATTGCAAACCTGCGTCGAAAGAATGTTGGGCCCATAGGTAGGGGAATCTGAAAAGTAGTCGTGGTATAACCTAAAATGGCCAGCTTCTCTATTGCGATGAACCACTCGATGTCCAGGCACGGAACCGCCATGGCATGGAGCACTCATAAGCTCGTGATGTTTCTATAGTAGGTATGCTGTAGTCAAAGCGATTATGTCGTCATCGTCCGACGACGATGAAGAATCGAACAAAGATTGCATGAGTGAGTTTGGAAGATTGACTTTGATGTGGTAGAGAAGGAATAGGTAGGAAGAGGATGAAGGGTAGGGAGAGCATATGGTTGTGCATATATATAGCACAAAAAGATAGCCGTTAGAGAATATAGCCGTTTGAAAATATGACCGTTGGAAATATGACATTCAAAAATATGACCGTTGGAAATATAGCTGTTGAAAATATGACCGTTGAAATATCCGTTCCTAATATAGCCGTTTGAAAATATGACCGTTCGAAATATGACAGTTGAAAATATGACCGTTCAAAATATTACCATTCAAAATATATCCGTTCCTAATATAGCCATTTGAAATAGCCGTTACAAATAGTCGTTACAAATAAAGCCGTTAAAATTATATTATTATTTGCAACATATGGATAAAATATAGGGAAGTGGAATATGGAGAGTAAGTTATAGAGAAGCTGTTGGAGATGGAAGAATTATGGAGAGGGAATCTTTTTAAAGATGGCTCTCCATATGGGGATATGGAGAGTGGATTTTAGAGAAGCTCTTGGAGATGCTTTGAGTAGGGGTGATGCGAGGACATAACCATCGTCCATACAATTATTGTTATGCTTATTTCTACCACTCCACTAGCTGATAAAGCTTACTTCAAAAAAATTGAGAGAAATATCAAGATCAGAAAGAGAAGATACAAGAATATAAGGATGCATGATGTTGCATATTACAATTTATTCACCTATATTGAGATGGTTTAAGAAAAAATGTTGCAACTCTAATTCTATTTATCAATGCTTCACTTATGATGGCAACTTTGGTTGTGATGCTTGTTGTTTGAGCATTTTCCAATTACTGAATCTTATGATATATTGCTTTCAACTAGGTCATGATGTATTTTTTGCTATGTGCTAACTACTGCTAATTCACTACAAAGAGGGGCATATTTGGTATGATATATATATTTATGCTGTGCACACATTGTTTTCTTTCTTAGTTGGTTTTCAGGTTATCCCAAGTAGAGGACGGCTTTATTTTCAAGAAGGGCGGGATGATGAGGACATGACCCCCATTGATACAACCATTGCTACACCTACTTCCACCACTCGACTTGCTGACCAAGCTCATTTCAAGAAGATCAAAAGAAGGATCAAGATTAAGAAGAGAAGATGCAAGAATTCAAGGCTACATGAGAAGAGAACTACATGTGATGGTTTCTGAAGCCACAGAAAACAACTTAGAGAAATTCTTGGCCTCTTCTTCACAAGAGTTTCGACCAAGGCAGGTCCCACCCCAAAGGGGTCTGGTTCCATCCTATCTAGGTGCTATGCACCTTATTCATTGGGCCAATACTATGTAATCTTTCTCTTTTCTTAAGTCTAAGTTTAAAGGAAGATAGAGGCAGAGATGTTGAGGAGGAGGACTCCTAGGTGGATTCAGCCACCCCTTTTCAAGACTGGCCGAACCCTCATTCCTCTCCTTCTTTATATACAAGTCAAGCCTCCTAGATTACTTGGGTTTTGTTTAGTTAAGAATCAACCATGCTATTACTTCAAGTATGTAGATTGTGTCTAACAACCAGTTGTCAAGATCGATTTTTAGAACCCCACATTATTCAGTTCTTAATCTACATTCATAATTCTGATTGCTACTTTCATAATTCTTGCTTGTTCTTCGATTGCTCGCAGGGACTAGAACCTTGTGTTTAGGTTGGCCATGTTTTCGGCAACGTCAATAATCTATCGGAGTTGGTTTAGCGATTACTAAGGTCATTGTACAGTATAGTTAGATTATTAAAGCCGTCTCCACCAAATTGATCGCATCGCTCTCATCGAAAGATCGGGACATCAGAAGTGCTATTGGGTGAAACAGAGTGGAATTTTTGTGTCATTTCCTCAAAAGATGGGAAACAATGAGCCCCAAAAAAACTGAATTTGTCAAAAAGTGTCACAATGAAAACGTACATCGAAAGTTTTCGTCAGAAATGGAAACAAAAATAGAAGCTTTGTTTCCTACCGAAACAGAAAGAAAAGCATAATTTTTGAAAAGTGATTCAACTAAACCCATGGAAAAAAAGAGAAGAGAAAGAGTTGGTACATGGGTCTTTGGCCATTGTTGGGTTAGGGAGGAAAGAGCGATGCATGGTGTCGGCGGGATGGGGCCCAGGGTCCCCCGAACCGCCGGCGGAGGCCAATCAGATGCCGCGGAGCGAGACACGTGGCGGCCGGGTCGGTGTGGTCATAGGCCCCGCTCCGGCTGTCAAGTGAATCCGGCGGTCAAGTCTAAGTGCTTGGGGGCCTTCCTCGTGCATCGCATCCGCGCAAATAACCAGAAAAGGCCTTGGGATCCCGAGAGTTTAAGGCTCAGGAGTCAAGGGAGCGCTCGGGGCCCCTTACCCGAGCGCCCGGCGTCCCGGGAGGTGTGGGGCCCAGGGGAACGCTCGGGATGTCCCCCCGAGCACTTCTCCTAGAGCTCCCCCCCGTAAGGGGCCCCGAGCGGCCCTCCAACAAGTGCTCCCCGAGCGCTCAAGGTCGCCCGGGGGCAGCCTGAGACAGCTGGCGCCCCTCCCAGTTGAAGGAGCTGCTCGGAACCGAAGTGCTCGGGGTTTGTCGTGTCCCCCCGTGGGGCCCTCCTCTAGGCACGTTATCGAGCGGCTAGCTTCTCCAGCAAGCCTCAGCCCTGGCAGAGGCATTGAACACCCGTCATTCCGACAAGAAACCCTAAGCCCTGTGAGGGCATGATGACGGTCAGGCCTGGCCCCACCCGCTCAGGCGAAAGCCCCATTGGCTATCGCCCCTGCCGAGAGGTGGGCCCGACTGACAGGTCTGTTGACCGACCGGGCGCGCCGCACCGCACGTCCCTGTCACTGTCAACCTTTTTATCCCTTGGGACGCATCGCCGCGGGCTCTGTTGCGCGGATTTGGTCGCTGACACTCGGGGCCCAGGAGCGGGTGTCTCACCAACTCTGTCAGAAGAAGCCCGGTAAGTCTCCGTTCGCGGGACCCGCCGGGCATAAAGGTGTCAGAGTCACTGTTCCGAGGCGCAGCGGGGAGACGTCCGGCACGGAAGTCCGTGCTGCGCATTAAGTGTAAGGCATGGGCAGCCCTGTAGTGCCCACGTCTTGAGCAGTGCTGGTACGCAGTGCCCTTCGGCCACTGTGGTAAACCCCCGGGTATATAAGGGGAGAGCCGAGGCCATGCAAAGGGTTAGATCTTTCAGAGAAGAAATCCCCTTGTAAGGAAAAAGGCTCTGGAATATCCAAAGGTCAATACACACACACACAAAAGCAGGACGTAGGGTTTTACACCTCCGAGGTGGCCTGAACCTGGATAAATCTTTGCGTCTCATACATTAGATCCAACTCTCCGAAAATCGTAACCGGCTCACAAGAGAATTCCTACTGCGCCCCCGACCGAATCCCAAAGGGGGTCCAACCGGACCACCGCTAGAGGCATCTCTACGCCGACAGCTGGCGCGCCAGGTAGGGGGCGCTTAGGGTTTTTCGAGCCTACCTCCATGGCGGATTCTCGCCTGCCTCCCGGGGAGGAGAGGTTGAATCTGTCCTTGTCCTCATCTCATTCGGCCTCCCCCAGTCGGGGAGGGCGCCGCAACGAGACCGGTGGTGCGTCGGCGGCCGCTGCCGCTCTGCAGCAGCCACAGCCGCGGGCCCCTGGGTCCGCCGCCGAGTCTTCTCCGCCACCGCCTCGTCGCCGGCGATACTTCAATGAGCCCGGGGAAGTGAGCGCGCTGCAGGCGGCGCAGCTCCTCCTTCGGCATCCTCTCGTCCAGGTGGAAGGTGCGTCCCCCGTGGGCCCATGGATCCAGGACGTCGCCAACTTGGTCGACATCGTCCGCCGTCAAGCGGCGGCCAGGAGCTCCCACACCTCGTCGAGGCGTGGGGGCGCCCGCGCCGGCCCCTCCGCGGTCTCGCCGCTAGTGCCGCCGCATCTACAACGCGGATCAGCCGGTGGCCGGCGCGGTAGATCTCCCCCTCGGTTGGTTCTCCCGCCCGGGGGGACGGCCAGGATCTTCACCACCGCCTTGGCAGACAGAGGGAAGATGAGGACGCGTGCACCACCATCGAGCGTCAGCGCGAGCGCGATAGGGAGGACGAGGGCCAATCCTCCTCTGGCCCTATCCCCAACCGCGTGCGCTCTCCGGCGCACCACCGCGTCCAGTAAGGTGGGAAGACCGGTACCCCCCTCTACGGGACGGGTTGCCAGGCCTTCACTACCGAACTTCGTCGCGTCAATTGGCCGGGCAAGTTCCGGCCAGAGCTGCCGCAGAAGTACGATGGATCTTTCCATCCTGAAGAGTTCCTCCAGATCTACCCCACCGCGGTGCAGGCCGCTGGAGGCGACGAGAAGGTCATGGCCAACTGGTTCCCAATGGCCCTGAAGGGCTCGGCCCGGTCCTGGCTCATGAACCTTCCCCCAGGTTCTGTCGCGTCCTGGGAGGACCTCTGCCACCAGTTCGTGGCGAACTTCCAGGGCACCTTCGAATGCCCTGGCACGGAGAGCGATCTCCACGCTCTCTGACAGTGAAAAGGGGATACGTTGCGGCACTTCATCCAGCGGTTCAGCCAGGTGCGCAACACCATCCCCAAGATATCTGCTCAGGCCGTCATCGTCGCTTTCCGACAGGGAGTCCGCGATGAGAAGATGCTTGAGAAGCTGGGCACTCGGGACATCCAGTCCACCGCGGACTTGTTCGCTGTCGCGGACAAGTGCGCTAAGACGGCTGAAGCCCGTGCTTGGGACGACCCATGCCCCGACCAATCAGCGGTCGACGGTGTCGGCCCTTTTCGCCCCGCTGGAAAGCGGGACAAGAAGGGCAAAAAGCGTAAGTCCAAGCCCGTCGCGGCGGTGGAGGCCAAGCCTCGTAAGCCCCCGCGCGGCGGGGCAAACGGCGGCAAGAAGCCACCCCAAGCTCCCCAGCAGAGCTCGGGCCTGTGGTGCCCTATCCACGAGACCGACCGACACGACCTCTCCGAGTGCCGGACGGTCAAGTTCCTCGCTGAGAGGAACAAGAAGCAGCGGGAGGAGCACCGCGGCGAGAGCGGCGATAATCCCGGCGGACAAGAGGAAGACCTCGGCTTCCAGGAGCCGCAGGCGGTGGCATGCATCAGTGGGGGCGCCTTCACGCCCACCTCACGTAGTCAGTTCAAGCTCTTGGCGCGTGAGGTGTGCTCGGCAACCCCGAGCGCCGATGCATCCCGAGCGCTCAAGTGGTCGGGGTCCCCGATCACTTTCGACCGCTCGGACCACCCCGAGAACATCTCGGGCGTGGGCCGCTTCCCGCTCGTGGTCTCCCCCACCATCTGCAACATAAAGGTAACCCGCATGCTGATCGACGGGGGCGCAGGGCTTAACCTCCTGTCCCCCGAGGTGTTTGGCAAAATGCAGGTACCCCGGGGGGATCTGAAGCCCACGCTGCCGTTCTATGGCGTCTCCCCCGGCCTCACCATGCCTTTGGGCCAGGTGTCCTTGATGGTCACCTTCGGTACCAAGGGCAACCACCGGACCGAAAACATCATCTTTGATGTCTCCGAGTTTGAGCTCCCCTACAACGGCATCCTGGGGCGTCCGGCGCTCGCCAAGTTCATGATGGCGTGCCATTATGCTTACCTGACGATCAAGATGCCGGGCCCCAACGGCACCATCGCCGTGCCGGCCGACATCCAGGGCTCCGTCGCCTGCGCCGAGCAACTCTTCTCCAAGGTTGCCGCTGCCACCGACGACGTCTCCGAGCTCCCCGAGTCCTCGGGTCCGCCCCCGACCAAGGCCAGAGTCGCTGCCGATGACTCCGTCCCTGTGAAGGAGGTGGTCCTTGGAGAGGACGCGTCCAAGACCGTCAAGATCGGCGGCCGCCTGGCCGCCAAATAGGAAGGCGCGCTCATCGCTTTCCTCCGGGCAAACGCCGACGTGTTTGCATGGCAACCGTCCGACATGCCCGGGGTCCCTAGGGAAGTGACTGAGCACCGCCTCGCCGTGCGTCCCGACGCTCGAGCCGATTTGGCAGAAGGTGCGCCGTCAAGCACCAGAACGGCAGGAGTTTGTCCGGGATGAAGTCGACAGGCTCCTCGCAGCCGGCTTCATCCGGGAGGTCCTCCACCCCGAGTGGCTCGCCAACCCAGTTGTCGTGCCCAAAGCCAACGGCAAGCTGAGGATGTGCGTGGACTACACGGACCTCAACAAGGCTTGTCCGAAAGACCCTTTCCCTTTACCTCGCATTGATCAGATAGTAGATTCCACCGCAGGGTGTGATCTTCTCTGTTTTTTAGATGCCTACTCTGGTTATCACCAGATCAGTATGGCTGTAAAGGATGAGGAAAAAACTTCATTTACAACCCCTGCGGGGACGTTTTGTTATGTCCGCATGCCTTTTGGGTTGAAAAACGCTGGCCCGACCTATCAGCGAGCCATGCGTATTACTTTGCAGTCGTAGCTAGGTCGCAACATCGAGGCCTACATCGACGACCTCGTCGTCAAGTCAAGACGCGAGGAGACGCTCATCGAGGATCTCGCCGAGACCTTCAACAGTCTCCGCGGTACTCGCATGAAGCTGAACCCCGAGAAGTGCATCTTCGGGGTTCCATCCGGCAAGCTTCTCGGTTTCTTGGTCTCAAGCCGAGGCATAGAAGCCAACCCCGAGAAGATCCGGGCCATCGACCAGATGCGCCCGCCGGCTCGTCTCAAGGACGTGCAGGGCCTAACGGGCTGCATGGCCGCCTTGGGGCGGTTCATCTCCAAGCTCGGGGAGCGGGGTCTCCCCTTGTTCAAGCTTCTCAAGAAATCGGGCCACTTCGAGTGGACCCCAGAAGCCGAGCAGGCCCTCGAGGGCCTCAAGAAGTACCTCACCTCGCCTCCGGTCTTGGTGGCACCTAGACCCGAGGAGCCCTTGCTCCTCTACCTCTCGGTGACACCCCGGGTGGTGAGCGCCGTCCTCGTCGTCGAGCGGGAAGTCGGGTCCGGGCTCCCAGCATCCCCCGACCAGGCGAAGGCTCTCGGGCCCCTGCTTCCGAGTGGCGACCCCGAGCAGCCAGCAGGAGCCCCCGAGAACGAGCTCCCGAGCGAAAGTCTCGGGGAAGCGGGCAGAGCTCTCGGGTCTGAGTCCCCGAGCGGCAATGTTCCCGAAGAAGACCTTGAGCCCCATCCTCCGAGCAAACCCGAGCAAACCGCCTTGCTCGGGGACGAAGTCAATCGCTCGGGGGCTGGGCCCGAGGAGCCTTCTACCCGGGTGCGCGCCCAGCAGCATCCCGTGTACTTCATCAGTGAAGTATTGCGCGACGCCAGACGCGTTACCCTCAAGCACAGAAGCTACTCTACGCGGTGCTCGTCGCATCGAGAAAGCTTCGGCACTATTTCCAAGCGCACGAGGTCTCGGTGGTTACAGCCTACCCCCTCGAGCGCATCCTCCGCAACCGGGAGGCCACTGGACGAGTTGTCGAGTGGGCCATTGAGCTCGGGGAGTTCAATCTGCGCTTCGTCAGCAACCATGCGGTCAAAAGCAGAGCTCTGGCCGACTTTGTCGCCGAGTGGACGCCGGTGCCCGAAGACGAAAGCGAGCAGCTCTCCGCCAACCCGGGACCAGGAGGAACCGAGCACTGGACTCTGCATTTCGACGGTTCCCTCACGCTCAAGGGCGCGGGGGCTGGAGTGGTTCTCACCTCCCCGACGGGTGAGACACTCCAGTACGCCGTGCAGTTGCTCTTCCGCGCCACCAACAACATGGCAGAGTATGAAGGCCTCCTTGCAGGGTTGCGCGCAGCGGCATCCCTCGGGATCCGCCGTTTACTCGTCAAAGGCGACTCCCAGTTAGTCGTCAATCAGGTGTCGAAGGAGTACCGATGCTCGGACCCTCAAATGTTGGCGTACCTGAGCGAAGTCAGGAGGTTGGAGCGGCGCTTCGATGGGCTGGAGCTCCAGCACATCCCTCGCCGCTACAACGACGTCGCCGACACTCTATCGCGGCTGGCCTCCTCTCGGGAGCCGGTCCCGGCTGGGACCTTTGAAGAAAGGCTCTCTCGGCCGTCCGTCGAGGCCGCCGACCAAGACGAAGGGGGAACCTCGCGCCAAGGCGAGTCTACCCCGGCGGCACCTTCAGTGGGAGATCCTCCCGTCAGGCTGCTGCCGGGTGAGCACCTCGTGCTCGCCACCTGTTCTCAGGGCACCTCCTGGATCTCCGAGATCCGAGGATACCTGAAAGAAAACATCCTTCCCGAAGACGAAGCCGTTGCGGAAAGAATCGCGCGGCAAGCAAAAAGGTACGCGCTCGTAGATGGGGACCTCTACCGGCGTGGTACCAACGGCATTCTCATGAAATGCATCTCCCGGGAAGAAGGCCGCGACGTGCTCGCGGACATCCACGAGGGCGAGTGCGGTAGCCATGCATCGTCTCGCACGCTGGTCGGAAAAGCCTTTCGGCAAGGATTTTACTGGCCGACAGCCCTCGAGGACGCCTTTGAGCTGGTTCGACGCTGCGAGGCGTGTCAATTCCACGCCAAGCAGATACATCAGCCCGCTCAGGCACTCCACACCATCCCCCTCTCGTGGCCTTTCGCGGTCTGGGGGCTGGATATCTTAGGCCCGTTCCCCCGAGCAGTCGGGGGCTACGAGCACCTCTACGTCGCCATCGACAAGTTCACCAAGTGGACGGAAGCTGAGCCGGTCGTCAAGATCAATAAGCAGTCAGCGATCAAGTTCATCCGAGGCATCATGAGCCGGTTCGGGGTGCCTAACCGCATCATCACCGACAACGGCACTCAGTTCACGAGCGATGCCTTCCTCGAGTACTGCCAAGCCCTCGGGACAGAAATTTGCTTCGCCTCTGTCGCGCACCCCCGGGCCAATGGACAGGTCGAGCGTGCTAACGCTCAGGTCCTCCGGGGGCTCAAGACGAGATCTTTCGACAGGCTCAAGAAGTGCGGCGCTGGCTGGATAGAAGAGCTCCCTGCCGTCCTTTGGTCGATCCGGACGTCCCCCAGTCGGGCGACCGGTGAAACCCCTTTCTTCCTCGTTTATGGGGCAGAAGCAGTCCTTCCCTCCGAGCTCGCTTTCCGGTCCCCTCGGGTCGCGGCGTACTCGGAGGAAGATCAAGGTCAGCGCAGGCTCGAAGACGTCAACTTCCTTGAAGAGCATAGGTGCCGAGCTGCCCTCCGCGCCGCCAGATACCAGCAAAGCCTCCGGCGCTATCATCAGCGCCGTGTCAAGCCGCGGTCGCTCGAAGTCAGGGGACTTGGTGCTTCGCCGCGTCCAGACGCGGGAAGGGAAGAACAAGCTCTCCCCCATGTGGGAGGGCCCCTACCGAGTGTCCAGAGTTACCCGGCCAGGCTCGGTGAGGCTGGCTGCCGAGGACGGGATGCCGCTGCCCAACGCCTGGAACATCGAGCTCCTGCGCAAGTTTTCCCCGTGAATGCCCCGGGTAAGTTTTTGCTTTTTAGGGTCAGCTCCCCGAGTGCCAAAGGTGAGTCACGGGAAGTTCCGGGTCCGTCACCCAAGCCCTGGCTGCTCGGCCTGGTTCCTTAACCCCGAGCACCGGTCCGCCAAAGGTCACCCGAGTATCCCACGCGCTCGCGCCCGCACTCGGGGGCTCCTTTGTATCCCAAGCTATTTGAATAGCATTATTATCAATATAAAGATGCATTTTCCCTTTTAAGAATCCCCTGCGCAATGTCAAATTCTCTATTCAATACCAATATCCCCTCGCTAGCTAGCAAAAGAGTCATTTTCCGCGCGGGTACCGGGATCCCAAGTCCCCCACGGTGCAAATAGGTCCCACCTGTCCGGGTACGAGCAGTCGAGCTAATCTGATGTCTGTTCGCGGGCCGTAAGACGCTCGGGTGGTTAGCTGTACCCCGAGCACACCCGAGTCAGGGCAAATAAGCCCCTGACCACTCGTGCTCCGATGGTTAGTAACCCCGAGCGCTACCCAGCTTCATGTCATTCGGGTAGCCTCACTCCTCGTGCTCGGGACAGGTCGGTAGATTCGAAAACCCGTGGGCCGCGACAACAGGCAAGCCCTGGAAGGACCTGCGGAAAAACGTCCCTTTTGCTAAGTAAGCTGTATAATCGCTCATGAAGTGAACAGGTTCACCATGACGAAGTCCCCGGGTACCGCCCGCTGGATCAACGCTAAGTCTCAGGGCGCCAATATACCATGGGGCCTGATCTCCAAGCTAAGCTTTTAATCATGCCTCTATGTTTTTAAAGTCCCCGAGCATTATACGGGCGAATAGTTTTTACTCGCCAATTTTTCCAAGTATCTTCTGTGTTCACGGCGGGGTTGCCTGAAGGTAGCGGCGGGAGTCACGGGGAGTGCTTCGGGTTGTCCGCTCAAAGCCCTGGTGTCCTGCCTGGTTCCTTAACCCCGGACACCAGCCTGGCAAATAAGCCGCCTGAGTACCCTACGCACTTTCGCACGCGCCCGGCGGTTTTCCCAGTAGCGTTCCAGAGACATAAGGAAACATTGCCGCGTAAAAATGAAAGCTGTCAAAAATAAGAAAAATTATATAAATGCAATGGTTAATACGACATATATTAACAACTACTTGTTCCAACAATCGTCCTCGCAAAGACTTGGACAATTTTTGCAGGAAAACAAAGGAGTTAGGAGGAGCTCGGCTCGGGGACACCCTGTGTCCCGAGGGCGGGGCTTCCCTAGCTTCAGCCGCGGCGCGTCCAGCTCTCGGGGGGCTGGGCCCTCGGGGCGACCCGAGGACCGGTTTCCGTTCCTCTCCGAACAAGAGCCAGACGCTTCGCCCGAAGCGACAAGGAAATGAAACCCTTTGGAGTCGCGGCACACCAAGCTCTGGGGGCCCGAGGTGCCCCGAAGCCGTCCCAGCCTTGACAGCACAAGCACAGAGCCACAAAGCACAAAGAAGAAAGCAAGGGACAAAAGGCCCTCGGGCCAGAGTTCTTTGCATAGCAAAAAATCAAACACAAGTTCTTACAAAAGGGCTTCCACGCCCTGGACTAAGAACAGCAAAAAAAGAGATAAAGGAGGAGCTACTCCTCGCCATTGCCGTCGTCATGCCGGCGCCTTCCTCGCGGGCAAAGCGTTGGGCGATTTCTTCGGCCACCCCGCGGACCGCCCTCCGAGCTTCGTCCTCGCCGGCCTCGTCGATTCCCTGCGCGGCTGGTTCCAGGGGGAAGTCCGGGTCGCGGCTGCGGTAGCACGTCAAGGTGTGCTCCGCCACCGCGGCCGCCAGCTCCCGGCCTTCTTCCTCGAGCCGGCGGGTCACGGCTTCGCCAAGCCCGATGAGGCGCTCGGTGATGTCCTGGAAGCCCAGCGCGACGTTCCCGGGGGTCTCCGCGATCCCCCCCGGCAAGGAGGCTCGCCCAAGTCCAGCATCCCGAACGGCGCTTTGTGCACGGGAGAAGATGTCCCTCATCATCTTCGTCGTCTGGCGCCGCTCGTGGATGAGTTCAAGGTTCTTCCTCTCCGCCTCCGTCAGCGCTGCGGCCGATTCTGAAGACTCGCGCCGCCTCGCCTCCTCCACTTCTTGGAGTTTGGCTTGGAGGTTGCGCTTGGACACGCGCGAGTCCTCGAGCCGCTCCCCGACACGCTGGACTTCCGCGCGAAGCTCTGCCATCTCCTTGGCGAGCTCCCCGCAAGCAGCATTGACGCGCGCTTGGACTTCAGCTTCCAGCGAGTTCGATCCCTCTTCGAGGGCTTTCTCGCGTTCGCTGAGTTCCAGCGCCTTCGTCTCAGCTTCCCCTTCGTGAAGAAGGAGCTGCTCTTCGCGGCGGGCGATGTCGGCGGCGCGCTGGTCCAGCTGCGCCTTCTCCTCGCAGGCGTGCTGCTCCCACGCCTCCAAGTCCCGTTCGCGCGGGGCAAGCTGCGAGGCCCGCTCATTGAGGTGATTCTCTTTCTCAATGAGCTCCCTCGCCAGCAGATCCAGGGCCTCCCGCTCCCGAAGGATCTCGGCGGTGTCCCTCTCGTACTCCCACTTGGCGATGCGAGAACGAGCTAAGAAGGACTCCGCCGCGTCCGCGAGCGCGGCCTCCCGATCCTCTAAGGATTTCTCCTTAGAGATGAGATCCTCCTGGACCTTGTCGATCGCAGCGCGCGCGGCGGCAAACATGTCAGGGGGGATCCCCCGAGATGTCTCGCCACGGCGCGCGGCGGGCTGCCCCATGGGCAGAGCGATAACGTCGAAGCACCCGAGCTCCTCTCTTGGGGCTCGGGGCGCTCGGCGATGATCGAGCCGCCGGCCTCTCCCTCGGGCCGGATGCTCTCGGTCCCCTCCATCGGGGCCGCTTCCTGCCCAAGTACCGCCGCCTGCTCCTCGGGCGCGGCGGCACGTGGCTCCTCCTCCTCCGGGACGGCGCTCTCCGTCACCTCCGGCGCCTCCATCACCTCCGGCGCGGCTATTTCCGCGCTCGGGGCAACCTCTTCCCGCAAGGCGGCTTCAGCTCTCGGGCTGGCACCGCGCTCGGGGTTGGGTTTGCGCTCGGGGCGGAAGGCGCGCTCGGGGTCGGGTCCACCGGCTCGCTCGGGGCCGGAAGACCGCCCGGAGCGGCAGCCGTGCTCTGAACCGCAGCCACACTCGGAGCCGCAGGCGTTCTCGGGTCCGCGCCCGCGCTCGGGGTAGATGGAGCCCTCGGGGCGGGAGGCGAGCTCGGGGACTGCCGAGGCCTCTTGGTCTCCCTGAAAAGATTAACACAATCAAGCTTGGATCAGCTCCCGAGCGCAACACTTAGGCATAAGGGAGAGTTTTCGCTTACCGCCACTTGCCCCTCGGGACCTCGAGTCCCGAACCAGGGGGCGCCGGCGGGACCTTTCTCTTCTGTCCGGCGGCGGCGTCCGCGCCCGCCGCCGATGAGCCTCCGGCCGGCGCAGTTCCGGAAGGCCCTCGCCCAGAACTGCCGCCTCCAATCCCCGGCGCCCCAGGGCGCGCGGGCGGAGGAGGCGGCGGAGGCGGCGGTCCGGAGCTGCGCTGCCCGGAGGGCCCTTGCCCGGAACCGCTGCCTCCGACCCCCGGCGCCAGCTGGCCTGCGGGCGGAGGAGGCGGCGGAGGCAAGACCTCGGGGCCGCTCTGGCCAGAGCCGCTCCCCGAGCCTCCCGCCGCTTGCTGCCCCGTGGTCGACGATGCTTGCGGCTTCGGCTTCGACGCTCGTGGCCGCGGTGGCGGGGGCGGAGGAGTGGGGGCTCGCCCCTTGCCCTTCGGGTCGTCGGGATCTTCGACGACGAGCGAGGCGCTCGTTGCCCTGGCAGCCTGCGCCGCCTCCTCATCCGCGGCAATCCGGATGGACCCGGCCGGCCTGCGGTCGCCATCCTTCGGCGGACGTTCGATGCCCTGGGCATCGCACACCGGCATCATGTCCAGAATGGTTTGGCGGTCCACGTGGAAGCAGAGCGGCAAGTCCGGCCGCGGCATCTCGGCGAGCGAGGCGTCCTGGACCCCGAGCAACATCCTCAGGATCGTCGCCACCGCCTCGGGGTCCAAGTTGCCTTCAGCGCCGGTCACCGTCCGGCCGAAGTCCTGGTCCCCGGTATACATCCACGCCGGCCGCCTGCGTTGCCGCAGCGGCGCCAGCCGGCGGCGCAAAAAGTCACCGACGACCATGGTGGCGGTCAGACCCAACTCCCGGAGTTGGGAGATGCGCTCCACCATCATCCATAGATCGCTGTCGTCGCCGGCAAGATACTCCCACGACCGCCGGTGCTCCGCCGGCGCTTTCGGGGATAAGGAGCGACTCCGCCGGATCGGTGTTGATGTAACACCAGTGCTGGCGCCAGTCGTCCCACTTGTTCCGCAAATCTTGCGGAATGTATTGCGAAGCGGCCTTCCCTCGGAGTTGGAAGTTGGCGCTGCCGCTGATCTCCACTCGGGCGGAGCCCCGGCTCTTCCCGACCGAGCGAAGGACGAAGTAATGGCGGAATAGGGCCACCGACGGCATTACCCCCACGAACATCTCGCAGAGGTGGGCGAAGATCGCCAGCACCACGACGGAGTTTGGGGTGAGATGCAGGAGGTGGATCCCATACTCCACCAAAACCGCCATGAAGAATGGCGAGAAAGGTGGAAGAAGCCCAGCCGTAATGAAACTGGTGAAGATCACCGTTTCATTCGGCCGCGGCTCTGGCGGATGCGTCGCCGCCCGCACCACCGTCGGGTCCGGACGGCCCTCCGGCACCGTCAGCATCCGGATCTTGTCCATCGCCTCCTCGTTGAGGAAGCGGGACCTGGGAAGCACGGCGGGCGGGTCCGGGGTCGGGGAGGTGCGGCGACTCTTGCGGCGGGTCATGGCGGCGGCGGAGTGGTGGCGAAGAGAGCTTTCGGGAGGCGAAGAAGGAGGCGGCGAGAGGAAGAAGATGAAGCGAGCGCAAGAGCTTTGGAGGCAGGGCGTTTGCGCAAGATTCGAGAGTTGAAAAGGTGTGGGGTCGTTCTCTTTTAAAGGAGAAAACCGCAGAAGATCAACGCCCGCACCCAGCGGTTTTCGCGTAATCATGGGCTGCCAATTTACTGCCGTTGGCAGTAAAATTGCGGTCGCGCGAAACCCGGAGCACGCAACCGTCTGCGTGCAGTGCGAAAAGCAGCGCGCCTTTCCCGCGCGGGGTGAAGCCCGAAGCGCCGCCGCCGGACGGAGCGCGCGGATTGGACTTCCCCTCCATTCCGCGCGTGCGCGTTAAAGCGCCCCTCCGCAGGGCGCATGAAGATGGGCCGGCATCTTTGCTTGGCCCAAGGAGGAAAGGCCTTATCCCCAGCCGCGGCCCCTCGGGCCGTCGCTGGGGGACAAGGCCGGGGGCTACTGTCGGCGGGATGGGGCCCAGGGTCCCCCGAACCGCCGGCGGAGGCCAATCAGATGCCGCGGAGCGAGACACGTGGCGGCCGGGTCGGTGTGGTCATAGGCCCCGCCCCGGCTGTCAAGTGAATCCGGCGGTCAAGCCTAAGTGCTCGGGGGCCTTCCTCGGGCATCGCATCCGCAAGGGGTAACCAGAAAAGGCCTTGGGCTCCCGAGAGTTTAAGGCTCAGGAGTCAAGGGAGCGCTCGGGGCCCCTTACCCGAGCGCCCGGCGTCCCGGGAGGTGTGGGGCCCAGGGGAGTGCTCGGGATGTCCCCCCGAGCACTCCTCCTGGAGCTCCCCCCGTAAGGGGCCCCGAGCGGCCCTCCAACAAGTGCTCCCCGAGCGCTCGAGGTCGCCCGGGGGCAGCCTGAGACAGCTGGCGCCCCTCCCAGTTGAAGGAGCTGCTCGGAACCGAAGTGCTCGGGGTTTGTCGTGTCCCCCCGTGGGGCCCTCCTCTGGGCATGTTATCGAGCGGCTAGCTTCTCCAACAAGCCTCAGCCCTGGCAGAGGCATTTAACACCCGTCATTCCGACAAGAAACCCTAAGCCCTGTGAGGGCATGATGACGGTCAGGCCGGGCCCCACCCGCTCAGGCGAAAGCCCCGTTGGCTATCGCCCCTGCCGAGAGGTGGGCCCGACTGACAGGTCTGTTGACCGACCGGGCGCGCCGCACCGCACGCCCCTGTCGCTGTCAACCTTTTTACCCCTTGGGACGCGTCGCCGCGCGCTCCGTTGCGCGGGTTTGGTCGCTGACGCTCGGGGCCCAGGAGCGGGTGTCTCACCAACTCTGTCAGAAGAAGCCCGGTAAGTCTCCGTTCGCGGGACCCGCCGGGCATAAAGGTGTCAGAGTCACTGTTCCGAGGCGCAGCGGGGAGACGTCCGGCACGGAAGTCCGCGCTGCGCATTAAGTGTAAGGCATGGGCAGCCCTGTAGTGCCCACGTCTTCAGCAGTGCTGGTACGCAGTACCCTTCGGCCACTGTGGTAAACCCCCGGGTATATAAGGGGAGAGCCGAGGCCATGCAAAGGGTTGAGAGCTTTCGGAGAACATCGAGAGCTCCCCTTGTAAGGAAAAAGGCTCTGGAATTTCCAAAGATCAATACACACACACACAAAAGCAGGACGTAGGGTTTTACACCTCCGAGGTGGCCTGAACCTGGATAAATCTTTGCGTCTCCTGCATTAGATCCAACTCTCCGAAAATCGTAACCGGCTCACAAGAGAATTCCTACTGCGTCCCCGGCCGAATCCCAAGGGGGTCCAACCGGACCACCGCTAGAGGCGTCTCTACGCCGACACATGGGTCTTAGGGGATTTGACCCATTGGAAAATATTAGGAAAATAAATTATTTTCAGATTTAGAAAAGCTCTAAAAAGTAAATAAATCATGAAAAATATCAAATAAACTACAAAATATCGAAAAAAATTTAAGAGGCATATTTTGATATTAAAAGGCCAAATAAAATATTTTCAGGCAAACATGTATGGTTAAGTTAGTCATATTAAAAAAATTAGAATTTTTTTAAAACTTTAACAAAATCTAGATAATCAGTTAAATTCTCTAAAATTATCTATAAAATTCTCACAAAAAGAAGAATTTATGTCAAAGGCTAGAACCTCATGCAACACCTCGTTAGACGGCCTGACACCGAACCAGCATAGCATAGGAACTCGACCTGACCACTTGGTCGTATGTCTCCCTACTGGTCCATCCGGCCAGAAACGAATATCATTCAATAAGTCAAATAGAATTCCAGACACCATGTAGTGTGTTATCACATATCAGCTGCGATGAGAGTCACAATCATAAAGAAGAGCCCGACCTCCGTGTTCACATTCTAACCCAATCGGCCGAAGCACGACTGGTGGGTCACCCAAAGGCCCGACACCGATGTCTACACCTTGCCTAGCCAGCAATCACATCTTAGCTGGCAAGTCCCTCAACTTTATGATCACAAAACTCACACGATAGATTAATGCTAACTCTCTACCGTTTCTCCACACACTTTAAACATATACACACTATATATGGAGGGACGTGGTGAACAATTCGATGTATCATTGCACAAACTCTAAAGGAGGATTTAACAGATAAATAGTTCACATCCCTTAAGTTCAAACAATTACTTAGTTTACAAACAACTGACTCCAAGGTCTTAAGTATAACAAAGTAAACAACGAAAACATGCAAGTTTTACCCAAAGACACAAGCTAGTATCTCAAAGACCCAAAATACCCATCAACAGATCCACAAGCATAAAGCCAACTGAAGTAAACATTCAAGCGTCGTCCTGAAAGTATTCGTCGAGGAAGGGTTCACCTGTTCCTAAGCATGCAACAACTACCAATGAGTACAAATGTGCTCGCAAGTCTTAGTAGTGCTTGGACATGAAAAGTAGCATGACATTAACATGGATTAGAGTAATAACCCTAACATGCTAGTAATATATTCATAAGGACATCCTCATTATGATAACAGATCGACAATCAGGTTAAGCATTAATTCCATAAATATCATCAACACTCAGGATTCATCATCACATGATATGACCCAGTAGATCAACATCATTAATTAAGCATACTAGATATGACCAATAGATCAGCATCATCATTTTAGCAAACTCATGATTTGACCCAATAGATCAATATCAACCAGCATTCAATTAAAGGAGACATTGATCACTTGGCAGCCCCACAGATGTTCCTATGGTCCCTCACATGGGGATAGCTAGTCCCCATTGAGCGGTTGCCAACCAAACGACACATGTGGTCTTCGCATGACTAATACTCATGGATTATCAGGGAACATCATGCAAGGATCGCTTCTGTACCTCCAATTACACTCGATGTAGGGCTCGAGGAACCCTCAACAATGTACAGCCCATCTGACGACCGTGTTCTCACATCTCTCATCTTACTTATTAAAGGATCAAGTTGATTAAGCATCAGGTTAAACTTTGACATGATCATGATAACCAAACACCTGATCGAGACATAGCAGTTCATAAACGTGGCATAAGATAATCTGGTTCCTGATGAGATTCAAAGTGTCGAGGCTCCACTCCCTCGTCATCAACCTCTATCGCAATGCAAAAATTGACGGCGAGAAAAGGAATGACAAAATCAATACTAACTTATAGTGGAATGAAATGAGAAATGCATGACATGCAGTTTAGATGATGGCATTTTTAATTTGAAGATTATTGCAATTGGTTTCATAATATTTGGAATCACATATTAAATTTGTAATTGCAAAGATGACCATTTTAAGCATATGGTGATCATTTTTTAAGAGGTTAACATTTTCTGGGATGGCGACATGCTTAGAATTATTTTCAGTTGATAATGTAAAGCCTGCTGGTCATCTTGGCAAAATTTCACAATTTTTGGACGAAAGGTTAATTTGTTGTGAATTACACCAAGTTAAAGGCAATTTAAATATTTTAAATCTTTCCAGCAATAACACTTAGTTAAAAATATTTTTGGTAGATAATAGATGTTGTCGTGAGCATTTTGACATAAATTTTGCAATTTTTGGACCTAGTATGAATTTATGGTGAATTTAACAAGATTTCAGCAATTTAAATGTTTTCTGTCTTTTTTCGGTAAAGAAAATTAATCCAAACATTTTTATACTCAGCCTAATCTGACTACTGTCACTAACTAGTGGGGCCAAGAGGCTTGGGAGGCCCACTGTGGCATTGGCCTTGGCTTGGCTATCAGGCCTGGTTGGCCAGTCAGACCAGCTAGATTGGTTTGACAAGCCAGTCAGACCGGTTGTCTAGGTGAGGGAGCACGACAGCGAGCTCGCCGGCTCTGCATGTGGGCAGGGGCACTCGGGGAGGACTCTAGGGGGTGATGGAGGAGGGGAGGATGGAAGGGGAGAGCTCACCGGGGTGCGGGCTGGCCGGGGGAACCGAGGTGGCGGAGGTGAGCTTGGTGGTGGTAGAAGAGGAGGTCACCGGGGGGCGCTGTTGTGGTCGGGGACGAAGGAGGAGAGGCGTTGACCGGCAGGGTCATGGTGGAGAGAGACGGTGGAGCTCAGGAAAATAGAGGAGAGAGGGACGGGCGGCTCACCGGAGCGGAGGAAGGGTCTCGCCGGCGTGGAGCTCCGGTTGGCTGGCTTGGGCTTCGGCGGGCTATCTCGAAGAGTAAGGGGGTGGCGGCTGGTCGAGACAGAGCTCTCGATGTGATCGGGGTCACCGTCTCCCGGTCGACGCCGAGAATGTGGCGGGCAGGGCTGGCCGAGTGGGCCCTGCCGACTCGGCCCGAGAGGGGGTTTGTTTTTTATTTTTCTTTTATTTTCCTTTTTCTTTCTCTGCTAAGGGACTTATATAGATAAAAATAGGCTCAACAATATTTAGAAAATTTTGTAAAAATTCAAAGGGGCTTTAAATTATATTATTAAGCTACTGTGAAATTTTGAAGTTAAACAAAAAAGGTTTTGGCTAAATTTCATCCAAATTTCAAATATTGTCCCAAATTGAGTTTGAACTATAGCTAGGTGTTCTAGAATTCCAAATATTATGAAATTTCTACTAGAGGTACATAATGTAGAATAAAGTCCAGATATGTTTTCATAACCTTTCATAGAATTAAACACCATAAAATTTCATATTTACAGTTCTGCTATTTTCATAATTTGGATGGTTTTCTCCTAATTTCAAAATAATTCTTGCTCCAATATTTTAAGTTTCTCCTAGGTGGCAACCCGGGGAAAGGGGGGGGGGTCAGAGACCTACCAGGATGTTTGCTAGGTTTTTGGGTTGAATTTTAGTTGAAAAAATTCAATGATTATAGTTCTAGGTTTTGTTTAATTTGAGAAGAAGTTGGAGGGTGATATAATTAGGGTTAAGGAAATGCATGATTGCAAGTAAGGTGATAAGAGTTCATGCTTAGATGCTTACAAAAAATTTCTTTACACATTGGGATGTTACAATTTATGAACTACCTTTTTATTTTCGTTGTATTTTTTACATGTCTTAAGCGTTCTTTGAGTTCCAACAAATGTTTATATATCTCATTTCGTGATTGGTCCATATCATTTTGAATTTGTGTCCAGCATTATTCGTGTTTATATCTGTTTCTGAGTTTTTCGTTTTTGCTTCATATATGAAATGTGGAAACGAAGATGGTAAAGCCCCTTTCCGGATGTTTCCGCTCTGTCTTCATCCCTAATGTAGAGGTCATGTTGAGGTCACCGCCTACGAGGATAGGATTTGGGGCGGGAATAAAAAGAGATGAGATTTATAAGAGCGAGACGGTGAGGCAGGGGTGAGGGGAAAGCCGACGAGGAAGGGACGAAGGGGAACCATTATGCAAAGATGAGGAAGAGCTTGCGGAGGAATCCAAGGGCAGTTGTGAAGTTGCAGAAAAGCTAGATTGGCTCGAGCGAGGGACGTGGTGAGCCCCACCAAGGTAGGAGGAGAAATGGAGTTAGCATCGAATACAAGGTGGCACTGACATGGAGGATTTGTCACCGGCTGCACCGTGGATACCCTTAGTCAAGTGTGACAATTTAATCATGGATGCGTTCATTCTCTCGAAGGTAAATGCGGTTGATTTGTAACAACAATTCGATCGACTGCTATATATGGTAATCAGTTACAGCGCATAGAATTCTCCATGATTTCTCGAGACATTTTGTTTAGTGTCAAAAGATCATCAATTCCATGCATGTCTCCATGGTTTCTTGGAAAAATCTCCCAATAAAATTGCATGCATTTGAACTCTGCTCGATGTAATTTCATGTTGTCATGTCTCCACGAAGCGAAGAACTGAAAGCTCTATCCTTTGCCTTCATTGCCTGTTTACCCAAGAAAAACACATCGTATGTGTCAACTAGAATAGATGAGATAAAAAACTAGAATAAATGAAACAAATTAATGCATGAAAGTTTAGACTTATGCTAACTTCTTTATCCCAGTTAGTGCCAAACATGAAAATGGCGAGAAGCAAGAGCATCTGCACCACCAGTCCACACAATATTCCAAACCAAAGCCCCTGTCCAGATGGAGCTCAAACCCGTAAAAGACATATCCAATTGAAAATAGCGGAAATTGCAGTCATGAGAAAGCAGAGAAAAGATACCATTCCTCCAAGATGGCAGACAAAGGCGAAAAAGAATGCCGCAGGGATACCAGCTAGGTAGTACGCAGCAAGGTTGACGAAAGCACCCATCTTTTGTTGTCCACAGCCCCTAACAACACCTGCCAAATCAAGCAGCTTCATCTGTGATCGTCATCTTATAGCTATGGTTGTACATTAACTAGATATTCCTTGCTCATCTGGTGCGGTGGTGGCCAGCACCAAGAACTTAATAAATGTATCATTTATTGATGCTACGACAGGCCTGTCTGATCTCCGATGGTTCAGAAAATAGGTCCAAAGTTCATGTGGGCATTAAACCACTCTGCTTCTTTATTGGCACCCCAAATCAGAGAATATAATCTTGCACATGTTCGGAAAGAATATTCTTTTCACATCCAAACCTGAAATTACTTTGCAGAATGGCAAGAGAATGACTTTTTACCTGACAGAACGCACTGGAGGCCGTCGAACAAGATGGACATGGCAAGAATCGGCATCATCCGAGCAGTATACCCAGCCACTTCCTCCTCGTTGCTGTAGGCGTAACCCCATACGTTGCGTACTAGGAGCATCACAAGCCCTTCCGATGCGCCTACCAGCAGCGCAAACAACATGACAACACGGGCCGCCAGACGTGCTGCCTGCGGCCTCCCCGCTCCGAGCTCATTGGATACGCGCGTGCTGCACAGAACAACATTTGGTTGGTTGCCACTAGAATTATTCAAGCGATCACTGTGTGGTTGAAGCTTATGATCGAACCGCAAGCATGATCTAATAATGTTCAGTCTAACCTTATGGCAGCACCAAGTCCAAGCGGGACCATGAATGCGAAGGAATTGGTGTTCAAGCTATAAAAGGGACAGCAGCGAGATTAATCAGAGGAGATACAAAAGGCAATATTTAGTCTTCACCGAAAGAGAAGTGTAGAACATGTACCAGATGGACAGCACGGCCGTCTCGAGCTTGGGATTAGGGAGGAGACCAGAAAGTAGCACCAGTGGCTCAAACGACCACCACTCCATGCTGTAATGCAATACATATATGCATTTGAATTTGAGCAACGAATTAACCTCATAGTCACAGTAAATTTCAGAAGATTAATTGCACTGTTAATTAATTAGAGTGCTACGGTGGAATCAAGCGGCTCACCACACCATCAGAGCAGATGGCACCGCAAGCTTCAAGAACCCGAGGAGGTCGCGAAACGCCTCGCCGGAGAACCCTGTCCAGGTCCTCTTACAGGACGGCGAGAGCCTGACATAGAGAGCCAGGATGGAAAGGTTGGTGAGGAAGGAGATGGCGTTGCCTAGCGCCGCGCCCTTGTTTCCCATGCCAAATTTGTATACCAGTGTCCAGCACACCACCACATGGTTCAGCGCCGTGGCACCGGAGCTGAGTGTCACGCCCTGAAGCAGATCGACAAAATATGACGATGAACAGAACGATTCAAGCTTCAACTGGGCTGTGCCCTTGTGCATATATTGATATATAGTATAAGTTTGCTGTAGATGTTTTAGCACATTAGATAGATGGTAATCGCGATCGGCTACAACCCAGCCTTAAATAGGTATATAACGGCGAAGTTGGTAGATTAACGGCTAACAACTCGTTTAACGGAAAGCAACACACGGCAGCTGTTTTCAGTATGAAAATGTAAAGGAGCTCGGTGAGTCTTCAGTTAACTGTGGCAGCGGAACTGACAATGCCTCCCTCTGAAAAATTCCTTGTCCTCAAGGAACGCTCGCTTGCGTCGCCCAGGATTGGACCGTGTCTTTGAAGAAGCTGGGAAACGTCTGCTTGATGAAGTCGGCGTCTTCCCAGGTGGCTTCGTCTGGAGATAAGTTAGCCCACTATACCAACCATTGCACAACAGCGACATTGTTGCGAGGAATTTGGCGCACTTGGAGAACCAGAGTAGGAGCATTATGAATGGTGCCGTCCGCGTGAATAAGAGGAAGATCGGGGCTTGGGACTGCTTTAAGCCCGAGGTGCTTCTTAAGCTGGCTGACGTGGAAGACGGGGTGAAGTTTGACGCCATCCGGCAACAGGAGTTTATAAGCAACCTTGCCCACACGGCTGAGAATTTTGAAGGGGCCATAGTACTTGCTGTGAAGCTTCAGAGGACTACGAAATCCAAAGGCAGCTAACCGATACGGTTCCATTTTAAGATAAACCATCTCGCCTTCATTAAATTGGCGTTCAGTGCGGTTCAAATCAGCATATTTCTTCATGCGAGATTGGGCGACAAGGAGGTTTTGCTTTAGCTGGCTAAGCATATCTTGTTTAGCCTGTAAGAAATCTTTGGCCTCCAAATCAACAGGACCCGGCACAGAGAGTTCACTAATGAGTGGAGGAGGAAACCCATAGAAAGCTTGAAATGGACAGAGTTTGAGCGCTGTATGAAATGATGAATTGTACCAGAATTCAGCTAGTGATAACCAAGACATCCATTTCTTGGGTGCACTGAAAGTCATGCAGCGTAGATAGGTTTCTAAGCACTGATTGACTCTTTCGGTTTGGCCATCTGATTGAGGGTGGTAGGCAGAAGTGTACCGGAGCTGAACCTGCATGGATTGAAAGATGCTTTTCCACATGCTACTGGTGAAAATACGGTCTCGATCTGAGATTATGAGCAGAGGAGGTCCATGGAGCTTGATAACATTATCAATGAAAGCATTAGCCACCGATTCCACTGAATAAGGATGGGATAAGGGAATGAAATGGGCATATTTAGTAAATCTGTCCACAACTACCATGATTACATCTTTACCCTGAGATTTGGGGAGACCTTCAATGAAATCCATGGAAATATGAGTCCACTCCAAGTCAGGAATTGGGAGTGGATCAAGTAAGCCCGGGTAATGACATTGCTCGTGCTTGGACCGTTGACACACAGGGCAAGTGGAGACCCAGTTTTCCACTGCTTTTTTCAAGCCAGGCCAATAGAAGAGGCGTTTGATTTTCTGGTAAGAAGCACGCATACCCGAGTGACCACCAACTGCTGAAGTGTGCAAGGCTGCAATCAATTTGTCACGAAGGGTAGAATTGTTGCCCACAGCAATTCTGCCTTTATAGCGAATAATGCCAGAAGTGAATGTATAGGGGGAGGAAGGCTCTGGAGAAGCAATCAAAAATTGTTCAAGCAGGGGTTTGAAGTGATCATCTGCGAGGTAGCTATCATATATCTCCTGGATCCATAAAGGTTTCACTTCTGAGATAGCGAGCAAGTGACAGAATTGCCGGGAAAGTGCGTCAGCCACTGTGTTTTCCTTGCCCTTTTTGTATTCAATAGAGAAGTCAAATTCCAGTAATTTGAGCATCAATTTGTGTTGAAGGCCATCGGCAAGGTGCTGGTCAGGATGTATTTAGACTCTGATGATCAGTCTTGATGATGAGTTTGTTTGCCAAAAAGTAATGCCGCCACCGTTTGAGGGCTTCAATGATGGCAAGAGCTTCTTTTCATAAGTTGAGAGGGCTGCGTTTTTAGGGCAGAGAGCAGTGCTGAAGTAAGCAATGGGGTGACCATGTTGCATGATCACAGCACCGATGCCGGTGCCCGAAGCATCAGCCTCTAATTGGAAGGGATCAGAAAAATCGGGGTAGAGCAAGAATCGGTGCAGAGGTTAAAGCTTGTTTAAGGGATTGAAAAGCTTCGTCCTGTAGGACTGTCCACTGAAAGCTGTCTTTCTTGAGCAAATCATGGAGTGGGCGACATATAATCCCAAAGTTTTTGATGAATCAGCGATAATAGCCGGCGAGGCCCAGAAAACTGCGCAATTGAGTAACAGAGGAAGGTGTGGACCAGTTAGCAATGGCACTGATTTTGGCCGGATCAGTAGCTACCCCCTTGCCTGAAATGACATGGCCGAGGTACTCAATTTGGGGCACTCCAAAAACACATTTACTCAATTTAGCCACCAAGTGATGTGAGCGGAGAATAGTAAGAGCAGCGTGCAGATGTTGCAAATGCTTAGGAAAGGACTTGCTGTAAACGAGAATGTCATCGAAAAACACCAAGATAAACTTGCGGAGGTGAGGAGCAAATATTTCATTCATCAATGCTTGAAAAGTGCCCGGTGCATTAGAGAGACTGAAGGGCATCACCAAGTATTCAAAATGCCCGTGGTAGGTACGAAAAGCCGTCTTGTGGATGTCTGGTTCATGCATTCAGATTTGATGGTAGCCGGAACGCAGATCCAGTTTAGAGAAGACGTGAGCTCCATGTAATTCATCCAGTAAGTCCTCAATGACAGGAATTGGGAATTTGTTCTTAATTGTCTGGGCATTCAAGCGGCGGTAGTCCACACAGAGCCGCCAAGAACCATCCTTTTTGCGCACAAGAATCGCTGGGGAGGCATAAGGACTCTGACTTTGGCGGATGACTTTAGTAGCCAGCAAATGAGTGATCTGTGCCTCGAGCTCCTCTTTTTGTGTATGTGGAATCCGGTAAGGGCGCACATGAGGAGGCTGAGCATTGGGTAATAAGGGGATGAGGTGATCACACTGGCGGGGCGGAGGGAGGTCAGAAAGTTCCTGAAAGACATCGGCGAAGTCGTGAAGAAGTCGTTGAATTGAAGCCGAATGCACAGTAGAGCTGGGAACCAGGAGCTGAGGTGTGCAGAGTTGGAAGAGAAAGCCTGATGCACCCTTGTCCAATATGCAGGACAATTCCTCAGAGCCGACTTCCTTGAGCTGGCCATTAGCATTGCAGGTTTTGAAAGTAATGGGGAGATGGCCATGCTTAGTAATGGAAAATTCATTCAATGGAAAGTTGAAAGAAATAGGACTGTGTCGAGCGAGCCAATCACAGCCGAGGATCACCGCATAGGTAGGGAGGTGAAGAACTCGGAAAGGATGTTGAAAGGAGTGCTTCGTGATGGAGAAGGAGCACTCCGGGACATACGAGTCAGACGCCAGAGTACCCCCACCGGCTACTGTAATGCAGCGGGACACATCAGTGCAAATGACACATTGAGATTTCAAAGCGAAAGATTGATCCAGAAACGAGCCAGTACTGCCTGAATCAACGAGAGCGACGGTGGTAATGCCTCCAATTGTAATGGGGATGCAAGGGGATGTGCAAATCAGTAAGCCATGAATCGCTTGCATCGACAGGTGCATGACATGTTCTGTATCTTCAGTGGAATTTTCCTGGCCGACAGGATCCATATCAGGACTAGGTGTGGCGAGGTCCATTGAATTAGAGTGTTCACCTTGTATCATGTTCAGGAGAGGGATTGTATTGCACTTATGCCCTTGTACCCATTTGTCGCCGCAGCGCCAGCAGTCACCCGGTTTGCGTGTCTGAACAGGTGGTTGAGTTGGTGGAGCTGATTGCCATTGTTCAGGGGTGGGCGGGGTGTAAGCTTTAACTTGAGAGGAATTGGGTGTACTGAAACGTTGAAAAACTGGGGTGTAAGGGGGAAATTGCTTGCAGGACGGTTGAGTGTGTTCCATGTCATTGGCAAGCCAAAAAGCTTCAGTTAATGTAGCCGGACGCAAGGGGCGCAGTTGAAACTTAAGGTTGTCGCGCAGACCATTGACGAAGCAACGGACAAACCAAGTTTCAGAAAGGGCAGGATTCTCTTCAGAAATCATAGCCATGAGCTCCTCAAACTTTTCAGCATAAGCAAGTGACAGTCATAGAGTTCTGTTTGAGGGAGTTGAATTGATCGACGAGCTGGTAAGCACTGTGGCCAGAGAAGCGCTGAATGAGCATTTCGCAGAAAGTAGCCCAAGGGGGGGGGAGTGGTGAGGATTTTATAACGGCGTAACCACACGTCAGCACGGCCAGTGATATAAAGCAACGCGAGTGACAGTTTACATTCCTCAGGTGTGCCTGTCATCTGGAAGCATTTTTCACTCTGACGAATCCATTCCATCGGATTATCCCCATTGAAGCGAGGGAACTCAAGGCGAGGACCCTTGTGATGGACTTGAGAAATTGGACGTGCATGTCGTTTTCATAAGTCTGAATGTACTGAGTCCAAGGATCAGGGAGACGATCGTGCGAAGGAAATTGTGAGAGACCCCGAACATGAGCCGAGTCCTGAGGAAGTGGGGCGTGGCCCTGGAATGTAAAACCCGGGGGAGCAGAACGGCGAGCCGAGTGGTGTTGGTGTTGGAGTTGAACCCGGCGTGTGAGCTCCTGTTCAGAAGCCAACTGTCGCCGGAGAGCGTCCAAGTCCCCTGAATGAGCCGGCGCAGTTGGCAGATCCGGTTGCCCAGGGATTGGAGGTGGGAGGGTGTCGTCATGGTCTCGAAGCAGCGCAGAAGTACTGGCAAATCGGTCGTGGACACCGGGTTCAGTGTCTTCAGAACACCCGCCACGCCTAACATCTGTTTGTTCAAATCACCCAGCACTTGATGAATCCCAGCAAGAGACACGCTGAACTGGTCCTAGGTATGAGTGAGAGTCTGCAGATCCGAGCGCAGGTTGAGAATCTCCTGTTGCGAATCAAGAACCTCTTGCTTGAGTAGTTGGAACTCGGCGATGTGATCATCGCCATCAACCGAACTTTTGGTGCCGCGACCCATCACCACGATTGGAACGACGGAGAGGGGATTTTACCACTGGAGAACCGGCAACCAGGCTCCGACGTTCAATCCTGCCGCCGCCGCACACCGCGCCGCCAATAGTGCACCGATCAGCGATGGACTTGGGATTTTACCGCGAGCGAAGGGATCGCTGGCAACCAATCCGCGCTACTGACCTGCACTCGAACAAAATCGCCGCCGCCCAGTCGCCGCTCCGCCGGAACGCGCCGCCGCCGAAAAGGGAGGGATTGGGTGGGATTTTACCAGCTCTTCCCGAGCCAACCACGCCAATTGGAAGCCGCCGCCGAGAAATCGAAGGCAATTTGTCACGCCCTGAAGCAGATCGACAAAATATGACGATGAACAGAACGATTCAGGCTTCAACTGGGCTATGCCCTTGTGCATATATTGATATATAGTATAAGTTTGCTGTAGATGTTTTAGCACATTAGATAGATGGTAATCGCGATCGGCTACAACCCAGCCTTACATAGGTATATAACGGCGAAGTTGGTAGATTAACGGCTAACAACTCGTTTAACGGAAAGCAACACACGGCAGCTGTTTTCAGTATGAAAATGTAAAGGAGCTCGGTGAGTCTTCAGTTAACCGTGGCAGCGGAACTGACACTGAGCATCACCGGCACGACGATGTTCTGCGTCTGCAGAAACCGAACGTGACACTGCAGCGGGCCATACACGAAGAGTGTGGGGATCATCCACCGGATGTAGCTCCCGGCCCCGCCGCGATCTCCGGGTCCTGGCCGAAGAAGAGGAGGATCTCACTGGTGTAGGCCCAGACCGCCGCGATCGGGACGCTCGTCAGGCTGAGCACCAGCATCGCCCTCTGCTTGTAGACGCCCAGCAGGTGGTGCTGCTTTGCTCCGAAGGCTTGGCCGCACAGCGTGTCCAGGCTGCACGCCATGCCGGCCTGACGAGACGAACGCAGATAGTATAGTAGCACTTGGGACACAAGAGAGCATGGATACATTTGAGCCATACAAATTTAATTACCAGCAAGCTGAAGCCGGTGACGCCGGCGAAGGAGGTGGCCATGGAGGCGCTGGAGAGCGCGAGCTCGCCGAGGTGGCCAACGAACATGACGGAGATCATCTGGACGACGTTCTGCAGGAGGCATCCGGCGACGAGAGGCCCGGCAAGGTACACCTGTTTCTTAACCTCGGTCACCACCAAGTTCTCACCTCCTGCCCGCCCGTTCTTCTCGGTGCCCGTGGCAGTGAGGAGCTGCTCCTCCATGTTGCTTCACTGTGTGAGAAGCCGAGAAAAGGCGGCAGCAATGACGGCTGAGCCGCCGGACCTCACTGATTGATCTCCGCTTCTGGTCGAGCTCAGTAATTTTATTTCAAGGCAAATGGGAGAAGAATACGCTAGTCAATTCAGTTGGCCGCCAAGCGCCGAAAGGAAGCGGTCTGGACAAACGACAAAACTAATTGAGATTGTCAGCAAAATTTAATAGAGGTGCGCATGAGAACAATGACTTCGGTGTCTCTCCGTATGTGCAGCAGAAAATAAATGATAGTATAGGCTTATGAGGATGCACAGCCGCATAGCCCGGATCAAAACAATTCGATACATAGGACACCCTTCAATCTTAAAATAGCATATCTTCCCTAACTTAAATCCACCTTTCTAGTTTGTCTGGTTGTAATTGTACACCATGGAACAAAGCTTTTGATTTGAGGTCGCCGATGGGCGTGGGCCACATGTTGGAACATTGGAATACAGTTTAGGAACAAAGATGGGCGCCAAAACTCTCGTGGGGGCTGCGGGCCTGCGGCAGTTTAGGAACATTAAGGACAACTGGGACAACCATAAGGTGGAACAGTCAGTACCACGGACCCAACCTCAGCTGGTCAGAGACGCCTTTGGCTGAGAGCTCCACAAGGGAGATCGATGCCTGTTTGACAATCTCCACTAGCGCAGGCAGCAGGAGTTTATTGGTACTAACCTGGACATCTTGAGGGCCGTCAACACTGGCGCCGGAAGAATCTGGCAGTGGTAAGCCGGGGAAGCAAAAACCTCAACCAACTGGCGGAGCCACCTCCAAACACCAACGGAAAACTCACGAAGGAGAATCGGTGTAGGATCAAGGATGGTGACTACAAGAAGGTGAATAGGCGGTTTTACGATTATTACGTACTAAGCCAAACTCTATCTGAGTTAAACTGATAATTTTTTACAAACTAAATATAAATCAAGCAAGCTCAACTAAATGCACCAACACTCTAATCTAACGCAGAATTGAAATCCTAAGATGACATACGCAATAGCTCAATCGAGATGCAACATATGCAATCTCAATCACCAAATGCAAGAGATACACTTAATCGTCGACACAACTAGTTGGGAGAGTCGATAGGCGGTTTAAGGGGTTATTTGGTTGTTACCCTGAGAGAGACTAGCGGAATTTAAACTAATCATTCTTTCACAAGTTCAAAATCTAAAATAACTAAACTCAACTAAATGCTACGCTAATGATTACAATTCTAAGATACCAGGCAAGCAATTCAATATTAATATAGAATGTGTAAATATAAATGGGATAAGAGGCACAAAAGATGTATACGTCAATATCTTACTTCCTATTGAGAAAGCTTGTCCGACGTCCAAGTTAGCTCCGAATCAAATGCTTTTCTCAAAGACCTTGCTTTTTGCAAGTCCGCTCACTATAGCTAGCTCCTTCTTTCGATCTGAAGATAGCGAATTCCAAAACTACTTACAAATCCTTGAATTTCCTCACAAGCTTTTTTGAAGAGATTACTGAGCTCAACACTGCCAGGCAGACTAAAAGATGGTGCATTAAAAAGTAACAAGCTCTCGCACTCTCACTCGAACGAATTGAACACGAAGAGCTCAAACCAATACAATCTTGTGCAATGAATGCACAGTCGTGTTCCCAAACTTTACCAATGTCAACTCATGCAGTAGAGGCTTTTTAAGTAGAAGCAAGAGCAAGAGGGACTCAATAAATGATTGCGAGGACAACATCAACAACCATCCAAAGTGGGTATTTGTACCCAAACTTCCAAAAGGGGTAGGCGGGTTAGAGCAACTGATCACGAAGTCTAGTTAGACCAACCACACCACCAGCGGTTGGAAAATTGGCCATTGGATAGAAGGTCCGCTACCAACTATTGATCCGAAGGGATCTCTAAGTCATGTCTAAGTACGACAGGTAAAATATTACTTGTCGTTCACACAACTAATATATTGGAATATAACTTTGATTGAATCCGTATCCAAGTGGATTAATGACCTCTAATGTAAGAATCCAATTCCAATATGGACATCTATATAAAGAGAGAAGCGATGGTATTAGAGATGTATCTACTTGCGAATCATCTAGAAACCCTAGCCACTACTTCCACTCTCACAACCCTAAGGATGTTAGTGCTGCAATGCTATGGACAATCCGCAACTCGTGATGGTCGCGAGGTGCTGCTCGAGGGGATTCGTTAATCGACTACCACGACTACGTTGATGCGCGCTTCGTCGGACATGCTTCTCCAACCGCTTTAGCTGCATTGGGCATCAAGTTCTAGTTCTGTGGTTGAGAACTTGCAGTGGTTCCTGATTATTACGGTAGATTTTTATTTATTTTGCACTGGCATAGCCAACCAGTCACTACTGCAGAAACAGCTATAGAAGGCATATTAGCAGTGACGAGCATAGAAAACACACGTCACTGGTAAACCGAAAAGTTACCAGTGGCGGGCGGGAATTGTCACGTGTCACTGGTAAATAATTACCAGTGACGAGCACTAATTAACGCCCGTCACTGGTAACGCAGCAATTACTAGTGGCGGGCTTAAAGAGAAGCTCGTCACTGATATATTACACACCAGTGACGTACAATCCAACGTGCCCGTCACTGCTAATATTTCCCGCCAAACTTGCTCCTGGCCTTCTTACCAGTGGCGGGCTCACGTTCGGCTCGTCACTGCTAGGTGGTTTACCAGTGGCGGGCCTGTACATGTGCCCGTCACTGGTAACCTGCCCTTTAAAAGCATCAGCGAGCTCCCTGCTGGCCAGTCGTACCTCCACTGGCCAGCAGCGAGCTCGCGATCGCCTCGACGTCCGCCGCCGCCGTACACGCCGTAGGAGGATTCTTAGCCCTCCAAACTCTTCCCCGACCTCTCCTAGCTCCTTTGCCAACTCTTTCTCCCTTCAAATCTAACTAGATCATCACCTAGATCATCACCTAGCTCTAGCTAGCTTGCTCTAGCTATCTCCCCCAATTCAATTTAATTTGCTTTACCAGGTGAGTTTGAATGATCTAGTTACCACCTCTCCTAGGTAGCTAGCTTGCTCTTGTATTATTTGAATGATCTAGCAAAGGTTGATTATGCTCTCCCCCAATTGAAATATTTGATCCATTTTGTATCATTTTAGTGTATTACTTCTTAATTATTCTCCACCGTGGATGATCTTTGTGTAACAACTTTGATCAATAGCATTAATGGATGTGTATGCATGAGTCGACGCAAAGACCGGGGTGCTACCTCTATTTCTTTTTTAAATGCATGCATGATTTGTGTATTGCTCTCTCACAAATTTTAGAACCTCTGATTATGTATTTGCTGTATATGTAGTACTATATATCGATGCAATAAAACATATGTTGCGCACACCCAAGTGCTTGTAGCATAGGACTCGAGTAAGTGAGACTCTCAATGTACGTAAGAAATGTGATGTACTATAACTTCTTAGATGTGCATGAAATGTATTTCGTCATATATGTGAATGTGAGATATGCTTGTGGTACCGGCCGTCGAGCCGAGGCAACATTGGTTGCTTTGTTTATTTTTTCAGGGAAACTGAGTTCAACGTTTTGGCGAAATGTTGCTTCGTCAACGTTTTGTGAACGTTCGATACTCAATTTTGCATAATTTTAGCAAAGGTCATGCCGAAATTTTGAATTTTCAACAATTTATTTCAATAACCTGCCAAAATTTGGAATGTTTTATGTAATATTTGAAAATCTCAATTGCAAAGAAACTTTTATTACTTTTTTTAGCCACTCATGAAAGGTTGGTACTAATTTATTTTCGTATATGTTAGGGATCGAACGACCGATGGATCGAAGTTGGATGTATGACGGCGATCGGAACACACAGAGTTTCTATACGTCTTTGAATGAGTTCTTTGATTTCGCCGAGCGAGATATGGTGCGAAAGGGTGGCACGAAGATATGCTGTCCGTGTCGTGATTGCAAAAACCAGAAGATGTACGAGAGGAAATCTGGTTTTTTGCACATGCACCTGGTGCGATGGGGTTTCATGGCAGGTTACACACGGTGGACAAGTCACGGTGAGGAGGATGAGGTTGTTGCCGACGACGAAGGGTTAGATGAAGAAGCAGGACATGGGGAGCCGGAAGCAGAACGGTTGGATTATAAAGATGCCGGAGGACATGAAGAGGCCGAAGCGGATACGCGAAGCACGGGGGACAATTTGGCCGGAATGGTCCAGGACCGTCATGTGCAAGAGCAGGTTCTGAAGGAGACGAATAACGATAGTGCGGCTCGTAGAGAGGCTGCCAAGTTGGAGACACTGCTGAAAGACTCCGAGACTCCCTTGTATCCCGGATGCAATCCTGAGCACACCCGCCTCTCAGTCACGCTCGAACTTCTAAGACTGAAGGCACTCCACAACAGCACGGACACAAGCCTCGATGAGACATTGGAGTATCTCGCAAAAGTTCTGCCGGAGGGGAACGTGTTGCCTCGTGGTTGCGATGAGGCCAAGAAGGTCGTGTGCCCTCTTGAATTGGAGGTGACGAGATACCACGCATGTCCGAATGACTGCATCATATATCGGAAGCAGTACGCGGAGCTAAGCAAGTGTCCCGAGTGCAAAGCATCCCGGTTCAAGCGGGGAAAGAACTACCAACCAGATGGTGAGAACGGAGTGAAGAGCGGTGCTCCTGCGAAGGTTGTATGGTACCTTGCACTCATTCCCCGTTTGAAACGTCTATTCGCAAACAAGAAGGAGGCAAAGCTGATGCGTTGGCACGACGAGAGGCCAAGGAAAGATGACGCCGTGCTGAGACACCCTGCGGACGGTTGCCAGTGGAAAGCAATCGACGACCAATACCCCGAATTCGGAGGAGAGCCGAGGAATATCAGAATTGGAATGAGTACGGACGGACTCAATCCTTTTGGAAAGATGAGCAGCAGGCACAGCACCTGGCCCGTGGTCGTATGGATGTACAACCTCCCTCCGTGGCTCTGTTTTAAGCGGAAGTACCTACACCTGTCTATGCTAATCAAGGTCCACAGCAACCAGGGAACGATCTGAACGTGTATCACCAAACTACTGAAGGAGGAGCTAGATACACTGTGGGCTGAACCAGGGGTCCGGGTCTGGGACGCTCACGAAGGAGACTACTTCAATATGAGAGCTATGATGATCACAACGGTGCAAGACTATCCTGCTTATGGATATCAATCCGGCCAGGTTTGCCACGGATACCACGGATGTGTTAAGTGCATGGAAGATACAACAAGTCGTCACCTACCGGGCTCTCACAAAATCGTCTACATGGGCCACCGAAGATGGCTTAAACAGGATGACCCGTTGAGACAAGATAAAGAAAAGTTCAACAATACGGTTGAGACCCGAGGACCACCACGTAAGAGGAGTGGGGAAGAAATATACGAGATGTTGAACTCTTGGGGTGAGTGCCCTAGGGCGGGAAAGAAGCAGAAGAAGGTAAAGCCGCTGGGAGGCGTGTGGAAAACGAAATCTGTATTCTGGGATCTGCCTTACTGGCCTTTTCTCGAGACGCGCCACTGCATAGATGTCATGCATATGAGAAAAATGTCTGTGAGAGTGTGCTCGGTCTCTTGCTCCACATGGCAGACAAGACAAAGGATGGGCCGAAGGCACGAGCTGACTACGAGCAACTGGGGATAAGACGAGAGCTGTGGGCCAAGGAGGAGAAGACCAAATTGGGCAGGAATGTTACGAAAATCAAGACGGACTGTCCCGCCGCTTGCTACACTCTAAGTACAGACGAGCTGGATAAAATCTTCAAATGCCTCAGATGTGTCAAAGTAACTTCCGGCTACTCGGCAAACATACAGAGATTTCTAGACACGCAGAACCACAAACTAATCGGTATGAAGTCTCATGACTGTCACGTGATGATCACGCAGATACTTCCGGTTGCAATTAGAGGGCTAATGGAGCCATGGATCCGCGGGACACTGCTTGACCTCTGTAACTTTTTCGACACTATCTCTCAGAAGTCCATCACTAAGAAGCGTTGCCGGCTACTGCAGGCGGAGATCATTGTCATACTCTGCGAGCTCGAGATGTACTTTCCGCCCGCATTCTTCGACGTCATGGTTCATCTCATGATCCATATCGTCCCGGAGATCATCGACCTAGGTCCAGTATTCCTACACAACATGTACCCGTTGGAGAGGTTCAACGGGGTCGTCAAGCGATACGTTCGCAACAGGTCTCATCCGGACGGGAGCATCGTCCAGGGCTTTCTCACGGAGGAGAGCGTCGAGTTCTGCACGGATTACATGAAAGCTGACAAACCTATAGGCGTGCCTGTTAATCGGCACATTGGCAGGCTCGATGGCGTAGGTCACCGACGCGGAAAGAAGGATTACATGTGCACAGTGACTCTCCGAACCGATCAGACGATTACGTCAGAGCGCACACAGTAGTGCTACAGCACCTGTCAGTGGTCCGTCCTTACGTTATTCAGCACATGGCAATGTTAAAAATAAAGCACGGCTCAAGAAAGACCGAGGCGGCTCTCATGAAAGAGCACAACGCAACGTTCGCCAGGTGGCTAAAGAACTACTTCGACGAGCATAGCTTCTCAAAAGATGATGACGTAGCACGGACGGTGTTCCACGTGGCACAGGGACCCCTGATGAATGTCGGGACGTACCAAGCATACGACATCAACGGATTACACGTCTATACAGAGGCACAAGACCAGAAGAGCGTGTACCAGAACTCTGGGGTGACGATGGAGGGCCCTGACCGGTAAGAAAAAGGACAGATACTATGGTAGGCTGGAAGAGATTTGGGAACTGGACTACACCGTAACCAAGATCCCCATGTTCCGGGTAAGAGGGCGAAGAATGTCGAAACGGAAGACTATTTCACTACCATGGTTTCATCGAACGGCCTATTGAGACAGTAAATGTGAAAAGCGATCAGTGCCAAAAATGAGCCGTGGGTATTAGCTAAACAAGTGGCCCAATGCTTCTACATAACCGACCGACGAGGCCAAGCCGTCATGTCATGAGGAGGGGCAAAAGGAGTATCGTTGGAATCGATGGTGTCGTTGACGAAGACGACTATGACCAATTTGACGACCCGGATATGGAGGAAGACAATCAGTCACGGCCCACGCCGAAGGAGAAATACTACATGTCCAGCCGTGCGTCCTTCAAAAGACGAAGTCACTCCGAGGGGTTAACCTATACCAGGAAGAAGACCAAGACTACCGTTGAGAAGACTGTCGAAGAGTGAAAAGATTGCCGAAGAATGTCGTAATTTAATTAAGTTAATTAATGATGTATAGCTCACTTTTGCATAATTTATGTATATAACAATAATGGTATTTATGTTAATGTATTTATACGCACGAAGTTATCATTGCGCGCACAAATAATAAACAAACGGTCTCGTAAATAATTCTTTAAGAAAGTTATATCGTAAATAATTCTTTAAGAAAGATTGGGCCATAAGTAACTAACCCTAACTAATTAACTAACCCTAACTAAGTAACTAACCCAAACTAAGTAACTAACCCTAACTAATGAACTAACCCTAACTAACTAACTAACCCTAACTAAGTAACTAACCCTAACTAATTAACTAACCCTAACTAATGAACTAACCCTAACTAATGAACTAACAAGTGGCCTAATTAACTAACCCTAACTAATTAACTAACCCTAACTAACTAACAATAACTAATGAACTAACCCTAACTAAGTAAATGACCCATACTAACTAACCCTAACTAACTAACTCTAAGCACTAACCCTAATTACTAACTTATCAGTGACGAGCATTTATATGTGAGCGTCACTGGTAAATTATTTACCAGTGACGATCGGTTATGTCTACGCGTCACTGGTAAATTATTTACCAGTGACGAGCATACTTGCCAGCACGTCACTGATAAAATTTACCAGTGACGAGCAGGCTTTCCGGCCCGTCACTGCTAACGGCGAAATAAATAGGCGCGGATCCGCGGGACTTAGAGAAAAACTCTCCAAATCCCGCCCGCGCCCTAAGTCTCCCTCACCGACGCCCTCGCGCGACCCGACGCCGCCGCCGCTCCTCGCCGGACGCCGCCCTCGCGCCTCCCTCACCGACGCCGCCTCCTCTCACCGGACGCCGCCTCGCTCACCGACGCCACCTCCCTCACCGACGCCGCCTCCTCTCACCGCCCTCGCGCCTCCCTCACCGACGCCGCCTCCCTCACCGACGCCGCCTCCCTCACCGACGCCGCCATCCCAATCTCTCTTTCTCCCCGCGAGGTACGGCCGCCGCCTCCTCTCCTCCTTCTTTCGTATACTGTACCGGCTTTCGTAGGATGTTTGGTGGAATCTGCTCGGGTTGTTTTGTGATGTATCACGCGAATTGGTTCTGACGAGATGGCATTGGATGAGTTTGGGAGGAGAAGAGGAGGATGAGTAATCAGTATATCAATAAAATGTCTCAGTTGCAAGAATTAAAGGAATGCACGATATGATGCCATGGAAGTATGGGAAATCAGAGTTGCTGGGCAAGGATGTAGTTAGCTTGATACTACTTTTTTTCTCAATGAAGTTTCCTGTAACTTATTGCCTCTCTCCACTTGAAAGTTTCAGAAAATTGCAATTCCATGTGAAAAAGCTGAAGTCCTGTGTAATTTTGGTAAATTGTTGAAAGATACTTGATTTAAACCAAGATATGTTTATCTTACTTGTTGAACTTATAATGCTGCAAGACCTTATTAATCTATATGCATTGTAATTTTGGTAAATTTTTCTATTTATATGTCGGATTTGCGCTGTTATAAAGATTAGGGTATCAATTTGGACCACCCATTTACAAATTCCTGGGTCCGCCACTGTCGTGTTCACATATGCTTGTGGTACCGGCCGTCGAGCCGAGGCAACATTCGTTGCTTTCTTTATTTTTCAGGGAAACTGAGTTCAACGTTTAGACGAAATGTTGCTTCGTCAACATTTTGTCAACGTTCGATACTCAATTTTGCATAATTTTAGCAAAGGTCATGCCGAAATTTTCAATTTTCATTATATGTACGGTATATTCGTCTCATTGTTGTTCATTGTCATGCACAGTTATATGCTTTTGTTTAACAAGATTTCGTAATCTCAAATGCAAATAAAATTTTAATTCCTACCCTTGTTTGCTATAATGAATGGATATTAGAAAATGGCTGGAAGTAGCCCCTCTCCATCGCGGACACCAACGGATGTCCCCGCACCGTCCCGAGATATCGAGGGGCGTGCGGAAGCTCCCCGGGACCTGGCCCTCCAACAAACATCTCAGGGGGCCGCCATCGTCGACGACCCTGCTTCCGGGGATAACAACGAGTACGAGTCGTCCCACGAAGAGTCCGGCGGTGCTGAAGACGCGACCGATCGTGACGAAGGGACCGGCCGTGAGTACGAGACCGGTATGGAAGAAGAACAGGCGGACGGGGCTCCACCAGCCAAGCGGAAAAGGCGGCTCGCGCCTAGGAGACCTAACAAGTTGAGTACCGAGACGTTCGTAATCACTCGAGTGGACGACCTGGGCAAACCTGCCAGTCCTGTAAGAGCCGCACAGGGGTACTCAAACGCCGTAGGCTGCATCCTGCGTGAAACGGTGAAGATCACAACCTCCGACATAAGGACGAGAGAAACCGAGCATCTTCGAACTCTCCTCCTGGACAGGCTATTCAGCAGGTACTCCGTCCCCGAGGCCGACAAAAACAGAGTCGCGACGAAAGCCCTGAGCATGATGACCAAATCATTGAATACCTGGAGATACCATGCCAATAAAATGAAGGATCAAGATTTTGAGACCGTGATAAAGAAGAAATGGCCTACGATAGATGAGGCGGACTGGACCGAGTTCATTCAAACTCGCTCCGGCGATGAATTCAGGAGGAAGAGTGATTGGGGGAAGGACATGCGGGGCAAGATCGTGGGTGACCACAGACTCGGCAGCCGTGGTTACCAAGGGAAGAGGCCTAAATGGGACAAGGAGGACGCAAGGTTGATTGCGGCCAGGAAAGAACCCCCTTTCTCGGACATCCAGGAAGGGCGCGGAAAGGATTTTGTGAGGGCCCGCGCAAAATTTGACCCGGCGACGGGGGAACCCATCTTCACGCACGAGAAAATGAAGGACGTGCACGAAGAACTGGTAACCTCTGAACCCATTTTACTTTATTTGTCCTACGTAGATTAATTTCCTAAAGATTACGTTTCTGAACGGTTCATGTTGCTTGCAGAGAAAGCTGAGCCAGCAACCTGAGAGCTCCCAGGACTCTGTCGGTACCGAGAGGTGGCAAGACCCTATCAACAAGGCTCTCGGGAAGCCGGAGACTCGTGGCCGCGTCATGGGCGTCGGGTATGGGGCTCGGTGGGCTGATTACGGTCCCCAAACCCGCGAGGCTGCCCGCGAGAGGAGGAAAGCCAAGCAGGATGAAGAATTCGATGCGCGAGTGGAGGCGGCTGTGAAACGGCTGTTAGGGCCTCTATACGATCAACTACGACGCCCACCCACGCATCCTGATACGCAGCCGCCGCCCTATAATCTGGATACGCAGCCGCCGGCCTTCACTGCTGCAAGGAGTAGCAGCCCCTCCGTATCGGGCGTTGGCCCCGGGTCGCCAAATACAATCGACGGCCTAACGGTAAGCGTCGTCGGCTCAACAAATCGTAAGGGTCTCGTACAGATTTCGTTGTTTGGACTCTAACCTCAGCGACCCGTACGTATGTTCCGCAGGTCATAACTCCGTGCCATCTCCAGACCCAAGTGCTCGGCTCGATGGTGACGGTCGCGTACGGTCGCGTCCACCCAATAACGCCGGAGAACAGGATGCACTGCGTGGATTTACCACCAAACATGGCGAGGGTGGAGTTGACTAAGGTGGTCGGCACCTTCGAGGACCTGGTTCTGAATGACCCCCCTGAAGAGGGATACGAGAAGCTAGGAGCCTGCAAGGGGTTTTTCCTTAGGTGGCCGAAGGACGCGATTAAGTTGATTGAGACCTCCAATCGTCCAGCACCTTCGCCGAGCCACACCGACAGTCCATCAGCAAGACCATCTCCTCTGGGTATTTCCGCACCTCTATCATACAAGGATCTGGAGATGGAGCATGCCGAGGAGGGCGCGGAGCATGGCATGCTTCGTGACGAGGAGGCACGAGAAGTTGTAGATACGCCGCCACCCAAGCATGACAGGCAAGACCACACGAAGTTGACTCCTAAAACACTCGTGGGCGCAGCCAAAGAAGCGATGGCCGGTCAGAGGGCCGTATCCCTGGATACGGAGCGCACGAGCAAAAAAGGGGCGGCGAAGAAGGCACATGCTAGCACCGGAACTTACGATAGACAGGGTGAGGCCAGGTTGAAGAAATCCTTAACGTACGCAGCATCTTCCCAGTCAGCACAGACAGCAAAGGGTCGTCAGTGGCGGGCCTATCACGTCCCGGGTCACCCGATGGTACCGAAGGATGAGTTCGACGTCCTCCCGAACGAGATGAAGATTCTGCACGAGAACATTCGAGACATTGAATTAGGACCCGATGAAACGAATGTCTCGTATTACACGGCGAAGGTGCCAGAGGGTTTCCATTTCGTCGAGCAGTATCCCGCGGACAAGTTCTATCTGGACTTTGCGGAGATCTTCGGCATGTTCAACCTTTATCGGCTCGAAGCTTCGTTCGTCAGGCTATGGGCGCTTCACCTAACCAGAGAGATCAGACGCCTGAAGATTCTCGATGTTGCAATAGCAGATCCGTTTCACATGCACGAGAACAACGTTCGCTCCCAAGAAGGTAGGGAGATTATGAAAGAATGCCTCGTGAGTGCGATGATAGCGCATAAGGGCAAGGACTACCTACTCGTGCCCTACAATCCCTTGTAAGTCATTCTCTACTTTGTGCTTTCGTAAATTTCTCTTTCGCTTGTGCACCTAGCCAACTTCGTGGGTTAATATTGGTATGTTCACATGTCTGCGCAGCGACCACTGGATCCTCTTAGTGCTAACGCCGAAGGAAAGGAAGGTTGTTTACTTTGATTCCATGAAGCGGGTGAAGAAAGACTACACCCTGCTCAAGAAAGTTCTGGATGATGCTCTCTTCGACTTTGCACAGAAGGGAGGAGGAGCAACTATGGTAAAAAGAAGTGGCGCTCCACGCTTTAAACACGTGACCGATTGGTGGTGCAGACAGCAGCCGGAGGGTAGTGTGACGTGCGGCTACTACGTCTGCTGCCACATGGACGACTTTGTACGGGCGCGGAACACGTTTCGCAAACAAGACGACCTACGCAAGTGGAGTAATAACCTCGAGCACAAGCCATATGACTGGAAGCAAGAGTTTGCACGCCTCCAGAATGCGTTCGCGAACATCATCAACAAGGACGTCGTCTCCGATACGGGGCTTTTCTACGCCGGCACTGACCCAAGGGAGGAACACGCCGCTCGCACAGAGCAGCGAGTTCGCCAAATCCCGACCGAAGACCCATTCGCGCGCCCACATGTAGCTTGGCCCTAGAGGACGGAAAAACATTGCATATGTATTGTGTTTGTGGTCGTGTATTCCCGAACTGGTCTACTTTGTACGTTTCTGCACATATTTACGTATTGGCACTTGTTACTTTCGTACTCGGTTTTACATATGTACTTATCGTGTGCGACATCCGAGAGCGCGAGTGAGGTGGCCTTCGAAGCATACCGGGCACGTAGCATGCCGACGCAATGAGGCATCGTCGCAAGCGCTATTAGGCCACAGCGGCACGCCCTAGGAGAACGGCGACCGAAGGGGTACACCCCCTCCAGGACCCCTGTAGTACACAGGGGCTGGAGAGCGCCCTAGGAGAACGGCGACCGACGCCCTAGGAGCGCCAGCGAAAATGGTTGCCGCGGCAGCGAAAATGGCTGCCGCGGCAGCCAAAATGGCTGTTTTTGCTGCCGCGACAGACATTTTGGCTGCCGCGGCAGCAAAAACAGCCATTTTGGCTGTCGCGGCAGACAAAATGGCTGCCGCGGCAGCCAAAACGGCTGTTTTTGCTGCCGCGGCAGCCAAAATGGCTGCTGCGGCACCCAAGCACGTTGCTGCCGCGGCAGCAAAATCAGCCCTTTTGGCTGCCGCGGCAGAGATAATGGCTGCCGCGGCAGCCAAAACGGCTGTTTTTGCTGCCGCGGCAGCAACGTGCTTGGGACCCTCATAACAGCAGTGACGAGCGGACTGGAGAGCTCGTCACTGCTGTATACCTTACCAGTGACGGGCCTAAACTATGGCTCGTCACTGCTGTATACCTTAGCAGTGACGGGCTCGCATGTGAGCTCGTCTGCGAGCCCGTCACTGGTAACTAAATTACCAGTGACGAGCAGGTGGCCCGCCACTGATAACCAGTTACCAGTGGCTGGTCACCAGTGACGGGCCGGCCCGCTCGTCACTACTGGGCTTTTTAGGCCCGTCACTGGTGTCCCTATCTGCAGTAGTGAGTAACCCAAAACTTGCCGTTAAAAGGTGCAAAACTAGCAGTTGAAGGCCACAAGGACCGTCCACCACTTATACGGACCATCCGCGCCTGCTGCCTATCTGCAAGAGCGAACAAGTCGGGGCTACAACAGCATGAGCAAGGGATATGAAGTGGTGGCAGCACCAGCACGTGCTCGACGCGGCACCCATGGCTCGCACACGCACTGCTCGTGTATCTGAAAATTAAAAGCATTATCACTCAAGGTTACATTTCGAATCCACCAATGTATCACATCCTCAAGACCACATCACGCACTGCTCGCACACGCACTGTTGGCGGAGAGGAGGTGGCGCCGTGGGTCGTGACGGTGCATGGTGCGTGCACCTGTAGTTCACCTTAGCTTCGTACCACACCATACACGTCGGCCTTTATGCTCACCCCGTGTGGGTGTGGGAGCTCCACTGCCCCTGCCACCGCAGCTCCATATGCCACATCCTCGTTGCATGGTAATTCCACTTCCAGCGAAACCTTTTTGAACGCAGAATTTTTCATAGGTTTCATTTGTAGGAATTTTACTAGGAAATAATTTTCCCTCAAAAAAGAAAAATATCAGTTCCTGTAGGAATCTGGAAAATGTTCCAAGTTCCAAACAGGGTGGAAGGACAGAGACACGACGGTTTGACGGTAAGAATGTATTGGGTACAAATTGCTCTGAAAGTTTCAACATTCCCTTAATGCGGACAGTCGATATGTGCGGATATCCAGGAAAGAACAGATTGGTGAAATAATGATATGCGTGTGATGGCAGGTAGAACACCTTAACAGAGCAAAGATGCGCTTGAAAAGCTAGAGGACACCAGCTTGACATTCTCATACAAACTAGGTGGATTCAACTGTACAGAGGTATCGCATTGAAGCCTTACATGCCGGCGCTGCAACCCAGCAACGTATTACTAAGGAAAACTATTCAAGAGTTGTTGCACACCAAAATATTACTCTCTTCTTTACCGGAAAATTATTTACTCTTTAGCGGTTGGCAGGCAACTGCATCGCACAGTATATTCAGATGCAAAATTTCTTCTTCTTCTGCAGCAGCAGCAGTTCAAACAAAAGACAGGTTAGCCAGCTTCAAGGAAAGATTTCTTTTAGATAATGGAAGGAAAATTTGATCGGTAAGTGACTTGAAAAACAACAAAGAAATCCTGGTATCACCTCAAACTTAGCAAACTCTTTGCGGTCGATATACGCAAGCAATTCTTCCTGCTTCATAAGAGCATCATACAAGGCCTGGAAACAACCAGCAATGAGTACAAGCAGATGTAGGAAAACAAAAGAATCAGATCGGATAACTGAGCACACCAATTTCGACTCTCTGAAGAATGATCATGAACACAGTCAATACGTGTGGTTACCTTCTTAGTCACAATGAGTTCAGCCTCTAATGCATCTACACGTCGTACAGCGGCATTAAGCAACTCCTCTTTTTCAGAAGGCATTTCTGATGGTCTTGATTGAAGAACATCAATCTTATCTTCGAGCTCTGTAAGTTTCTTCAAGACTGATGACAGAACATCTGCCTCTGTGAATCCAGGAGCAGGTGAAGGTGGCCGAAATTCTTCTTTAGTGATTGAGTAATCCAGCGAATACAGAGAATAGCTATCATCCACTTCCGAACTTTTATCCAGTGATCTCTCCGCAAGGCGGCTAGAGAATGCACGGACTAGTGTGAAAACCATCATGACAAATGCCATAAGCAATGCAAATGCTCGGGCAAGAAGACTCAGTGAAGATTCTGCTGCCGTAGTGAAGCATGGCCCTAATTTACATAAATATCAAGATTCAGATCTCACAGTCAGTAGAGATCAAAAGTAACACATTCTGTTGAAGAGAAGACAAACAGATAAAAGATATATAAAAATATCAGAACCATTAGGTCGAAACTGCAGATTATTAGTCTCTTCTTTCTTCCAACTTGCATCCACAACCTTGTCAACAACTGGAACAAATACATCATACTCACAACAATTGGCAGAAAAGTTTGCAGCCTTCATCAGTTTAGCCTGCCAGGGAAAAAAGATCATACTAAATGCATTGGAACAATATATGAAATTGTACGTTATAGAACAATATATGAAATTGTGATTTTTTGTGAAAGATATCCATTTTTGTGTGCAGAAAAAAAGGGGCAATGGCTGATACAGCAAATATATGTGTACATTTCTTTTTGTACAACACAAAAGTAACATACTTTTTCCACAAAAGTTTGCAAGTACACGAATTATTCCACAATGTACATCTATAAATATTTTCAGATTTCATAAAACTTGGAGGTGCGTTAGTAAAAACATGGTTCATCTAAGAAGTATTTTCAATAGCACTCTTCTTAAGAGGACATCATCTTGCACGCTTCCAAATAGGGATGTAAAACAGATAGAAAATTACAAATTATCCCTATCATTGAACTTCTATATTTGATAGGATATGATTATGGTTTAGACTGCCTCATTTGACTAAATAGTTCATACCTATTCGAAATCATATTTGAATTCGCAAAAGAAAAAGAGAAAAATATGGATGAAAATTTGGCTTAGCTTTTCCATCCACAATGTTATTTTAACTGAACTAGTTACATCCAAATTCAAATTCGAGCAATATATATATTTTATTGCAGTACATTTTATTACTACACTGGACTTTTGGAAAAAAAAATAGTGTGATTACAGTCAAACTAGGTTAACTCAATAGTAGTTTATAATGATTAATTTATTATATGATAGTAGGTATCCATCTTAGATGATACTTTCTCTGTCAAATTGTAGGTCATTTTAAAAATTGTGCTAGTAAAACATTTTTAAATTTGACCATCAACATATAAAAAGTACACCAACATCTACAACACTACATGTACTAGATCTATCATGAACTGTAATATTGTATACTTAGTTTTATTTGAAGCAGCATATTTTCATAAAAATTGATGGTCAAAGTGTTGCCTTGAAAACCGTGTCGATATCTAAAAGGCCTACATCATGAGGTAGTAGTTTACAAGAAAGGAAAACTGCAATCATGGTTGCACCTAAAATTTATAAATACCATCAAGTGAACTTTAAGTTATAAACTTGGGGTCATAAGTACTCCTGCCGTTGAAAAATACTCCCTCAAGTTCTCTAAAAGTTTGTGTTTTGGAGACCGCACCGATGTCCAAAATGACAACTTTTCGGGAACCAGAGTATATGTTATTTTGGACATTAGAAAAGTCTCTAATATGTAACTTCGACCACTTCTCGCTTGTACTATTTTGGTTGTAAGACAGGACAAGGTACACATTTCTAACCTCTTAACCCTTGACAAGAGCCCATAAATGGCAAATGTGTATAGCATTAAAAAAGGTCAGAAGAACCCTCCCTCTTACATCTGATATCTTTCTAACTAGAGAGCAGGGCAGAATAGAACTTATACAGGAAGTGCTAAAGAAAGATATAATATTAGGATTTGGTCTGATGGTTCATTGTAAAATGCAGAACCAATTCTTATCAAATTAAAAATATTAACTTACTTCTTCATGAACTGGTGTCAGCTTAGCATCTGTAACATAAGTCCTTATTGCCTTTGGAGATGTGATGTCCTCAGCTTCAGAACCAGACTCACCAGTTGAGGTGTCGCTACCCTTTATCTGCTTAGAAAATTACATTACTTCATGTATTGATCTTTTTGAAAAGGAAGTGGAAATGAAAATACCAAGAGCACAATCTTACGGCTGGGTGTTGTGGTTTGTCATAGGCAATTACTTTCTCATCATCATCGGAAATTGTTACTATTTGCCTCTTATGGCGGACCTTGCCACTAATGACCATCTGGAATCCCGCAAGAATGGATATGAGCAATAGTGACTAACTAGCGAAAGAAGATAGATGTAACTTACACAAACCTTTAATATGTCCTGGTCCATCCAGGGCCCCTTTTCACCTTTAAGGCATCCTCCAAGCTCAGAACAAGTACACGACCCACCAAGAAACTCTGGCAATTCACTACAGGTTTGCAAACCAAAACAAAGTTAGGATGAACTTTATAAAGATACTAAATAAAAATGCACTCATGCTTACTTGGCATCTATTATTTCAAGTAACTTGCTCTGATACTTAGCTCCAAGGACCTGATGAGATATTAAAAGAAATAAAGACCCTGAAAAGGCATTCATCATGAAAAAAATCAAAAAAGGCAAGCTTTTCACTTGTATCTTTGAAGTTGTTTTTGGATCAAGGAAGGACTTGACAGTGCTCCATAGCATCCTGAAGCCTGGTCCAGCATTGACAATGAACATTCTATGCAATGTCTGAAAACATAATCAAGCAAATACTTTAGTCAAGCCAGCAAAACCACAGAATAGAAGTCCATTCTAACAGTAGCAGTATAGGTACCTCAGGGTAATTATCATTGTCAACCTTTTGTAGCCTCATCATCAGATCCCTTGCAGTCTTACTGAAATTTTTCAGGCCCTGCATAGAATTATTTATCATTGGTAATAATCTATGCAAGCAGAGAGTATTCTCAAATATAAGGGAAACTTTTCAGAGATATTTATACGCGAGACATACCACGCCTTGAACATCTAGAATTGTTGTACTGGAATCAATGTGTCTCTTTGCTGCAATTGAACAAGCTGGGAACTTGATCAAGAAACTCTTTTCAAACTCCTTCACATGGTACCTGACATAACGTTCCATTGTAGTTACATGCATGAGTTTGTTCGGGTCAACTTTTCCAAGCCTTTCAATGTAAACAGGTCTTCCTTCTTTGTCAACACCATGATAGCCATGAGGGTAGTACTGCAGAACTTGATCTAATTCTTTGTACTCAAAATCCTGGTTAATTGTAATAAGAATAAAATATTAGCTTTGAAAAAACGAAATGCATTGGTTTCGTGGACAGCAAAGCAAACATGAAGTAAAACAAGTCAGGGAAACTTTTAAGAAAAGTATAGACTAAAGCAATCGAGCAATTAATGTTTTACTATTATTATAAGCTTATGGTACTGGAATAATTGGGTGGTTCATAAAGGTTCTCGCTTCTTGGTGAAGATACCAACACAACTACTGATGTGTATAAGTACTGTAGCAGCCACAAAACTGTTCAGGCGCGCACAACTGGAGCATTATTATGAAGGACAGAAAAGAATAATTAGTTAGTTAGACTGGACCGCTATAGATAGAGTCTGAATCATAAGGGACAAACTGAGTCAGGCCTACAAAAGGCTATGCATTTTTACCTATGAGACCAAGCAAACAAAAGTTAAGTCTATCCATTTAAAGTTCATCATCCCAGTCTATGACCTTATCTGCCCCTCCACTTCCAAAGCTCTGATCCCCTACAGGCCACGTTGTCTGGCCTTCCTCTGCACGGCATCTATCTGCTAAAGATAAATTCTGTGTCCAGTAACCGAATCAATCTCTTGAATTTTTTTATCTCCAACCGATTGTATTCCAGTTGTTAGGATTAGATTGATTCGTTAACTTGTAAGTCACCCTGTACACAGTAGAAATACATGCAGAGATTGCCCCTTCGTGTGGTGCTTCTCCAAAACTATTTCCCGCTCACATGGTATTAGAGAGATCATAATCCTTCTGATTGCTTTGCTACTCACCAATCGCCATCATGAGCCCCTCTCCTTCCCTGGGAGATGGCATGCTGGTGTCTATGGGCTCTAATACCTTGCTCACCCTGTCACAAACGGTAGTGGCTCCTAAAACTCGGGTCTCATCCTGTCTTCTGCAGCTGCCACTGCAGCACAAGCCATCAATGTGGCTAGTATGAAAACTCACGTCCCCATCTGCCTTGATCTCTTGAACTTCTCTGAGTTTCGTCAACGTCCTCCTTGGCAAGGCAGCCCGGGCCTGCGGTCATAGGTCTGGCTCCAAAACCCATCCATACCAGGATTAGGTACACATTATGCTCACAATTACCCTTGTAAGTCATAATCACCATGTCAATGAGTAGATAATTCAAACTACTTCTCTTCAAGTGAAACATTACACAAGTATACTCTAAGTGCTGCATACATGCGACTACATCTAAACTACAACTCTAATTTACAATATATATATATATATATATATATATATATATATATATATGACTGTTATGTAATGTTGACACAAGACCTGATATATGTTATAGGAACAAGTTTATTAGGTAAAAAAAAGTCATCCACAGAAATTTTTGGACAGCACGACTCAAAACCATTACCTCTATTATAATATCAGCACCAAAGTCCATCCTCCACTGAAGCATGTCTGCCCACATGCGTTTTGCTTTCTCAATGTCAAACTTCCTCGCCTTCAAAAACCTATTTCAAATATAAAGCAAGAGTTTTTGTAAGAAGATAGAAGTATCTACACTTCAGCATGTGGTACTTAAACATATAAAGTTCAGATTCAGTAGAGATAGCTGAGGATGTGTAAGTGTTATTTAGCAACTTAGCAGCACAGTTTTGTGCAGAGCAAAATATTCAAGACGTTAGCTAAACGTAACAACATACAAGAAGGTAGTGAGAAGAAAATCACAAGTACTAACAAATACTTTCCGTTCTACAAGTTCAGCAATCAAAACACAAAGATGCTGTTATTGAGAGCAATAAAGGAGAAATATTCAACAAATTACCGTAACAGCATATGATAGTCATCATGCTTTGCAGGTAGCAATTCATCTAATATTAGTGATTGGCGAAATGCATCGACTGTTTGTAGCTCCTCAAAGTCTCTCACATCTTCAATGGATATAGAATTTCCTCGACTCTCGCTCTTTCGCCTACTCGTTTTCTTTAAAGAGTGCCTAAATTTATTAGATGCATTTATGGCCTTCTTCTTAAGGGATCCCATTCTCGTTCTTCTATCCTCCTCAGAGTTGTCCACATCTGATTGCCGTTCTCTCCTACCATCATGACTAGATGAACCATCAAAACCTGAGAATGGCATGGCCAAGGTTAATCCAGTTGAATTGTCCAAACAAGTACAAGCCAAATAGGAAAATGTTAAGGATAATATAAAAATTAGGAAGAGATCCTAGTTGCTTAACATAGTGCACTGCCACAATCAGGACCATGTAGAACCAAATCGTAGCACATCTGCAGATTGCAGCCTAAGACTGATAGTGATATCTTAAAATAGTACAGAAGGGGACCACTTAACAAAAGATGGCAATATAATTTGGATGGATAATGATGTCATGAACAATGAAAAAAGCACTGTGGGACCACTAATTGACCACTACTGGCTAGGTAAATCCCACTAGTCCCATATGTTTTATTGTTCATATTATTTGCATTCAAACCTTGTATAGCATCAAACAAAATAGCATGATATCTCAATTCTGAAGTAAGTGGATACTACAAATGAAACAATTCACAATACATTCGTCTATAGGAAGATGGCATTGACAACTGGAAGTTGTTTGTACACTAAGTTTTATGTCACCTTAGATCAAAACTTGAAAGATGCTAACTCCAAATCTGGCCCAATATCTAGTCAAGGTCCACATTACAGAAGTTTTATCAAACCCACTACTTAGTAAAGCAGCACATGCACAACGATTTATCTGCTATCTGCGCTTTTTTCGTAAGGGATTTGTCTGCACTTCCCTTTTTGATAACAAGGATTTCTGCACTTAAAACTAGAAGATCCAGCAGCAACAGCATAGACAATAGCAAAAAGGATTTGTTGGGTACATAATTTTCCATCACAACAGATCAAACCTAATTTAGTCTGACAAAGATTTCCAATTTCAGCTATTTTTGCCATAATGAATTAGATGCTTATTCCCCTACTTTATATGCAGATAACATGCAAGGGCCGAGGTATGAGTACAATGCCAGTCATCAGATGTAGGGGCCTACAACCACATTAGGCTCTGGAAAGCATCCAACATAAGCAAACAATAGTAACACTAGACTAGGCTCATAACTGAAGTCCAGTTCCACATCCCAAAGTATTGCATTTTCAGAATAATGCCAACAAAGCATTTGGAGCTACAATACATTGCTCCAAGCAGCCAACCAACCTCCAAACTGAAGACTACATTTATTAGGGTAGACAGTTGCCTAGCAATAAGGCATGAATGTATAATACCCTCATCCCCCAACCTAAACCGCATATTTAAAGGTTTTGACAATTTGGCTCCCCCACTCAAACAGTGGAATACACGCAACACGCCAGACCTGCCACAGACATGAAACCTTCCCCCGCTGTGGATCCCAAATGTAGAACAAGATGAACCAACCATTATTAATTTTTGCCAACCAATGGGAATATTTCCAATTAACCCAACTGAACAATGAACACCCCCTTTCCTGTTCTTTGTTATCACCATGAACTGATTACGGCATGTGATCTACACACATCAGAGCAGAGCAGCACAAAGACACTCCTTGGAGGCTGAAGCCCACATACCCGCTAGTACAATCTGAAACCGGAGCCAGTATTACACGTAGATCTGCAAGAACTCATCGGTGGTCACCAGTTAATTAAAGAACTCCCTACTGCAATAGTTGGCCTGCCTTGGTGTTCTGTCCTGACTTCAGCGTCAGCGCGCCAATTGTCGCACGGTGCAGACCAATGAATCGTCGTGATGCGTACATAGTTGCTTAGAGGGGAAGCGCGGACAGAGCAGCCAATGATTATTGACTATTGCTTCACCAAAGAGGCTTCTCTAGAAATCCATCAAATCAAAAGGAAAAGGGAGGAAAGAAAAAGCAAGAATATTTTGTTTGGTTTCGCCTAAACAATAGCAATTCAATTAATAAATGACAGAATTCCAAGGTTGTTGAAACTAACAAATCAAGTCTATCGCAAACGTCTCCGAAGCTTCGCAACCATTAAGAAAAGATTCGTCAGATTCTTGCAAACATGTTGGTGTGCAACCCCGAGAAAGACAAACAATCTCCGACAGTACAAAGCTCAGCCTTTTTTCCCCACAGATTTTTTGTGGTGTTAAGTGATAACGAAGCAGAGAATCACATCAAAAATTGGGTCAAGACGCAGCAAATTCCCAGGATAACTAGCACTGTGAGCTCCAATTTTGACTAAGAATCTACCTAGTCCAAATATAAGAACTCTCTTAGACCTACAGAAATAAAATTCATAAAATTCGAACTCCTAACTCCCACAGAACTCAGTTCATCTAATTAAAACAGAGTTCTATACCCGAAATTCCTCACACAAATACGCAAAACTCACTTAGAATCCCCAAGACAAGCGAACCCAAAGGGGCAACTCACATGGCCTGGCGAACCGATCGAGGTGTCCCGACATCTCCTCCTCCTCCTCCCCCCCCCCACGCGGGGCGGAAAACCTTCTCGGTCGCACGGCAACCGCGAGTGAGGAGGCGACGGCCGGGAATTCGCGCGCGAGAGGCGGGGAAAGGAGAGGCGGTACCGTGGTGTTGTTCAGCGTCCCGGGGAGGGAGGTTACTTTGTTTCCTTTTTGGGGGTGAGAGGAAAGGGTAGGAGAGGGAGGGGGGTTTAATTGCACGACCAAAGTTTAGGGAGCAGAGACAACTAGATAGTGTGGAGGTGTGATTGGAAGGTGCTTGTGGCAAATGGCAGCGCAATTGGGAAGTCGTGGGCTGCGGAGATACCGGAGCCGAAGAACACTCCCTCTGATCAGCTGCAGTTGTTACTGCTACTGCCACTTAAGCAGTAGCACCTGATCTGACTATCCAGCATACAACCAATGGTCAGGATTAGTCAAATCAGGAGTACTACAGGAAAAACCGGCGTGGCATCGTTTTAGTAGTGATGATTGAACTAATGTTCCAGCTTTTTTCATTTGCTAGTTCAACTCACGGGTTGACACGGTTTGAGAAAACCGTGTTTGGACACCCCTACTGACAGTGTACTTGAATGCAAAATCATATTTATTGACACTTAATCTAATTATGGTAGCATATTCTTTTTGTCGGAGTTCAGATGGTGTTCAAGATATCAATTATCATCACTCCTTTGAAGGGTTTGATTTCTTTTGAAGAATGGATGGTAGTTCTGAATCTCCAACCAAAAATTGATCAATCTACTATTGGACAGAGGAAACTTTTATACGTGGATTAGGCTAAGTGGGATATGCGTTTCTATATTGCAATGGATGACAAATAGCAGAGCACTTTTGTACTACTCTTTTGCAAGAACTTAAACTGAACCTCCATTATTTTCTAAAAATCAGTTTGTAGCTATACGCTGTTCAGTTTCTTCTCCTTGTCTTTTGTCCAAAGATGGTTGTGTTCTTAAAGAGCAAAACAAAGAGTAAAAAAAAGAGTAAGGTAGTCAGCTAATCTAGTCATTGGTTACATTTTGAATGATCAGATCAGGGCCACTGCTTAAGTTGCAGTAGCAGTAGCAACTGCACCTGATCCCAGTCCGATCTAAATTGTAAACAGTCTTAGAAATTGTTACGGTCTTCAAAGTGATATTTGATTCAATTTCTTTAAAAAATATATTATTTTAAATAAAAATAATTATATACTCCCTCCGTCCATTTTTGTTAGACGCATTTTGGTTTGAGATTAGTGCGGTTTTGTAAGGCATATATCATCTCCTGAAGTAAGTTTGCTCGTTTTCTTCCTCATCTACCCCTCGAGCTCGGCACAAGAATCAAACCGTCACAATTCTCGTCATAACTCTCGTACTAGTACAGCGAATGCAAACGGCACGAAAGCTCAGAACGGAGCAGGCATGGAGATGAAACAGAACGTCTCAAGGTGCGGAGACGACGAGGACGTGGGCACCATCGCTGGGCGTGGAGACGGCGAGGTCGTTGGCATCTTCACCGGGCAAGGAGACAGCGAGGTCGCGGGCAACGTCGGCGAGCGCGGCCATGGCGAGGACGCGAGCATCGTCGCTAGCCACGGAGACGATGAGGTCACGAGCACTGTCGCCGGGTGCGGCCACGACGACATCGACGTTGACTCCTAGTCGTCAGCATATGTCCCTGACGACGGTGACGTTAGTGATTCCTCCGACGGCGACATACTCCCTAGCTACCTGGACTCCGACGATGTGAACTACGTGCCGGACTTGCTTGCCACGGACAATACATTTGTCCCGGATTCAAACAGAGGAAGATGGTGACGAAGTGGATGCCTTAGCTGCAGGATTGAACATAACGAGAAGGTTTGTGCGGACACGCGTGGTGCGATGTTACAAATTCTGTTACCAGATTTCAGATGTAATGCTAGCATGCAATCATGTTTCCATCTATATTTGCTAGCGTTGTTGGATTAGCTACGGTAGCTATTTTTGGTACACTAGAATTGTTCCCATGGCTTAGTTAAGCAAACAATCAGGACATTGCGAGAAAGACTTAGTAAACCAAACACTACTGACATTGCGATAACACCCGTACACAAGAATGAAACAGAACTGGGCGGCGTTTTTCTAATTGACAAAGTCCATGGCTTCTTGAACAATGTGAGGTTCACATTGCAAACTTCTTGGAAGTTCACCAATTCTCTCTAAAGCTTGCTTCATATGTGGAATTGCATAATATTGACCGCCTTTCTCTCGCATGATCTCTCTCATGCAAGCTTGTTGAGTGAGAAACACACGGTTCGACGCCGTTGTCGGGTATTCTTCATATGCCTTTATCACTTTGTTGACGATATCTTCAACATTATGTGGTGATGACTTTTGAAACAAAGATTGAATTGCTACAAAAGAAACCAAGATCTAACACATTAAGATCAGGAGAATTAGGAGGCTGATACATCAAACGAATGTCAAATCCATCTGCTTGTGCTACTCGATAAAATTCTTCATTATCAATACCAATATGTGTCTTAGCATTATCTTGTTGTATGAAAATAGGCACTCCAAAGTCCTCAAGTGGCTATTTTTTGTTTAATGGCAGACAAGACTTTGTTAACAAGATAATCTCGGCTAGTGTTCTTGGTCACCGATGTCATTGCCTTGGTGACCATGATATCGGTCGGCCTGTTTACACTTGTACTCTTTGCTGGCTCTGTGAAAGTGAAAGGAAATATGCCAATTTTTCCAGAGAATAACTCGTACTTCCTCGTCAAATCATGGCCTAGCTGTTGCCGCAAGAAACATCACACTTTCAATGAAATTTTTGCTCTTCACGGTTCTTTGCAGCTTGTCTTCATCAAGAGCCAAGTAATATTTCTGACACTTCCTCGTCCTATAGAACCATTTTTCATCTATGTACACAATGTTGTACAGAGCTTTAAAAGTGGGTTGTTGTGGTAAGCTATGGGTTTCTAACATGGAGATGCAATATCTTACACGAGCTTTTTTATTTTCATCGGTCAAAGAGAACTTGATGTCATTTCTATGCCGCTTGAATTTTCCTTCTTTCAAATGGTTGAAAAGTGTGCTTCTAGAAATGTTCAAAGCATTTGCTAAATCTCGGATAGTTGTGCGATCACGCAAAGGCACACTATGAATAGCTAGCGAGTTGACCTCAACTCTTTTACGTCCACAGTTTTTCGCCCTTTTACTACAAACCGCATGCACTCCATCCCCACGCTTCCCTTTCTCCCATATGCGCTGTACAACTCTCAAAGACACGCCGGTGTCTAAAGCTATTGATTTTGTTACCCCATGCCTCAATGTACCAGTTTCAGTTCTCTACAATAGCAAGGAGTAAATGGCTCTACGCTGATCGTCGGTCAAGTACTTCCTCATATGAGCATTGTCATCTATGTGTGAAACAAAAATTGGTTAGACCATTATGAGTAATTCATTCGAAATCACAATGTGCAGTACAAGATCTTACTCATGGTATCGATCTCATAACCATTCCCATTCTTATCTTCATGTGTTTCAACCATATCTTAAAAAAAAGCAGGCAAGTGTACTGTTCATTAACGGAATCCAAAAAGAAGAGACAAGTAGCTACACCACTTTTATTCATTTGGCAATAAGAGAACTATAGATCACATTTGATTGCAAATATACTGTTTAGAATCCGGAAATTCCAAAAAAAATTCAGAGTAAGAGCTATGAAACGATTACTGATCCGGCAATGGTAAAAAACGGAAGCACAGACTTAACAGAGAAGGAGAAGAAAACTAGGCTTCACTGTTCATCCAGCAATACAAATAAACATTTAATTCATTAAAGATGGCACTGTGATACCTCATACAATAGGAAAAAAATTCACATGAGCAGTTCATCGTCCTGGCAACAACAAGATTGAAGAAAATTGCATGACAGCACTTACTTTTCCTAGATCAGCATCAGCTACCCAATTTTCCATCAAGAGTAAACAGGAAGAGGGCTTACCTTGGGTTTCATTATCGTCTTCATCTGCATTCGGCTCAATTGCTTCTTCTTCCATCTCTATTCCTTCTTCAACTATGAGAAAAAAGGAACTAAATATGAGTACAATGCGCAAGGAATAGATCAAACAGAGTGAAAAATGAAGAGATGTGCAAGCCACCTTGATGATATTCATCCCAAAACAGAGTCTCATTGAGGTCTGGAAATCCGTCTTCGATCTCTTCCCAACTAAGCGGAGCATTCAAATCGATTTGGAGGCCTGGCATTGATACTGGAAAAGATCATTCGATAGAGGAAGAGAGGTGAGGAAGAAGAAGAGACTATATGCCTCATATATAGGTCCGGAAGTGCAAGAGCTCGAAATCGATTTCAGAGTTTCAATGGAGTTCCTGCCGCGCTATATTGAAATTATTGGCGCTGCAATTTCTAATTTTGTTACCGAAATTTTTGCCGCTGCGATTAGTAAATTTGAAGACAAAATTTTAGGCAAATCATGCATGCAAATCTGATGGACCTTGCATGCACCATGCACGCCTGATAGATCTTGCATGCAGCATGCACCAGTGTCATGAGTGAGAATTGAGGGCGGGCCCTTGGCACGGAGACTGCGTCGAGCGAGCGTTAATGAGACTAGATTAGTCTTTCTACCCCATGCATTGGTATTAGAAAATATGGGGAACACGTCTTACATAGATAGACAGAGAGAGTATTATAAAAGTATATTTTATAATGGATCTAATAATATCAATTTATTGTTATCGTTATTAGTAATTTTTTAATATCTATGTTCAAACTTAAAAATATTTAACTGTATAAGGTTATAACATTATTTATATTTTGAGGGGATGGGGACTAGAGGGGAAACTTAAATACACACATAGTCAAGACAAAAAATTACAAAGACTTGACAATTTGAGAGAAATTTACGATTCTCTCAATTTCATTCGAGCGAAGCCGTGAGTTTCTTGAGAACTCATTCATACAAGGCGCGATAGGTAGCTACTATCATATCGGTCGTGTAGGATAGATTAACACATGCTAGTTAGTTAGGACGGGAGATGTACATATGGGTCGTCCTTTCGTTAACTACAAGAGTGATCCAACTCAAAATTACCCTAGAGTAAAAACCCTTACACTAAAACTAGTAAAATGTATCGTTCCATCTTAATACTCATTAGTTTTACACTAATAATAGAAGTATACCATAATCCATGCCTAAAATGATCAGTACATACTAATTATTAAATAAATATATATTTAGCACAGACTCTAATGCTACATCTAGAGTAGCTCGAATTGGTTTTCAGCTGCCATGCCCAAGGATATCTGGATTTTGAGCAAGCCTGTCTAGCCCAGAAAAGAAAGATTTGATAAAATGTCCCATTTTAATAGATTTTAATAAAATACTCTGTCATACTTTGCTTATAGGTGGTCTCGAATCTCAGATGTTAGTGACATATGACGGGACAGTTTATCAAAACCCAAACTAAATGAGGCATTTTGTCAAATCCTCCCCTAGAAACCCAATCATTAGCATCATGTCTTGCAGTTTGTGCTAGTCTTGCTAGCTCATTTAGCTCAGTGAACCAATTACGTCCTAAGGTCATCCACAGCGTAGAGGTTATCTGATTAGGCTTTCTTCAATAATAGAGATGACAATATTTTTTCGTGCCATCTGCGTCATCTAGGGATGACAATAAAAACTTATTATACAATAGGTTTTACCTTGATGTCTTCTCTTACGATTAATGCTCACATAATGCAAAAATATATAGTGATTAAAATTAAATTAGAAAACGAAGGGATGACATCAAGCATAATGGAGAAAATTGTCTTCTCTTCTGTGTGAAGGGGCCATCTCTTTACAAAGGAAAGACAACCTTCTATTTCTTCTTTCACTCTCTTCTAACTTAGCAAAAATCCCAAAGGAGATCTTTAAGAAAAGACTGTCATCTTTAAAAAGAGACTGACATCACATTATTATACGTGCTCTTAGCCACCTTCTGCCTTGTTATATAGGTTATACGTTTCCTTTTCTTCCACCATATTATCACCCGTGATAACTGCAATCTAGCAGCATGTTCAAACAAAATATAATCCCCCCCGCTCTCGCTACACACACATCTCTTCATATCATTTCACATGTAAGTGGGCATACCATTTTATCTTGTTGGGCTTGCACCACGTGCAACTACACGCACCGGTGCTAGGATTTTTTTGTCGAGCACCGCTCCTTGTTGCTTCTTGTGATGGCATTAGCTCCGGTGCTTCGAAGCGTAAGTTAGCACCAGTACGCCGTGGATTGCTTATTGTGGTAAACTAGTCTTTTTTTTAAAAGCCCTGCTCATTGATTAACTGGAGGTGGGGTTGAAGAGCCCTATCGGAGAATTAAAGTAAAAAAAGGATAATACATCATAAAAATTATAGAGCTATCCTTAAAGGACACGCGCCTGGTTCTGAGAAGTTGACTACAACGTGCATCCTTGAAGCCCACATGGACTAGCACATTGTCGCTACTCTGCGCCGTTGAGGCCTCCATGGAGCAACCACCCCAAGCAGCCACCCCGATGAACCCAGCAGCTCGAGCCGGCCTCCTAATGGTGCATGAGATTCCCACGAAGAACATCACCCAGGAGCAGAGGCCGATGCCAAAAGAACAAGAAGCATTGCATGCATCGACCTCCCACCAACCCATAGCAATCATAGGGAAATAGAAAGAAAGCACCAAAATCAAATCGCTGGGAGAGGAATATGAAATGTTGCAAACCTGACGGCTCTAGAAAGAAGAGGGAAAGAAAAGGCACTAGATCGAGAGAGAAGTAGGTGGAGAAAACTCTGGTCGCCAGAACTGCAGCCATCTAGAAGCCCAGATCAGGAGGAGCGCGGTCTTGGAATGAGTTCCATCTGCCGCGTTCATCTTCACCTGACCCCGTTTGTCCTCGGCACAAATTGAGGCCAAAGCAGAAGAAGAACCAAAGGGAACGAGACCGGATCCAAGTGCTGCTAGCTTATTACTTGGCATCTCACCATACTCCACTTGGGTAGACGCTATGGTACCATAATATACAAAAGGAGGAGCCAAGCCCTTCTCCCCCTCTCACTTTAGCCGGCAGAGCCGGTGGAGGAGAGGGAGAGAGTTTTCGAAGACGGACGTGGAGAGGGCAAGGATAAGAAGAGAGGAGATGAGGGTGGGGGAGGGAGGAAGCTGCTTTGGTAAACTGGTTGAGTGGTCGTTGTGTGAAGCACCACACAAAAATAGATATGTATACATTTCTTTTCACTACTACGAAACATGCCTTTAGAGGCGGGTGAAAATGATAATTGGAGGCGGTTTGCCCAACCGACTGTGCGAGATGGTCTCTGATGACCCCTAAGTTTATAGTCGGTTGCTAAAAACCCGACTGTGATAAAAAGAGTCATCTCAGTCGGTTGCTAAAACCAACCGACTGTGAACTTAGGGGTCATCATAGTCGGGCCTTTATACGAACCGTCTGTGATGACATCACAGGCGGGCGACTTGTTCCGGAGTCATCACAGACGGGCGCCTCGATCGAACTGCCTGTGATATTGTACCCTAGACTATACATTCAAGGACATCACAGTCGGCTTCTGTCTTCCACCCGCCTCTGATGTATGTATCCAGAGGGCATGATTTCCCTGCATTTTGGGCTAGCCTCAGGTTTCGCTAGCCATGCCCTCTGAAAAATGATAGATGCACATATATAATGACAGATTCATAGAATAGAGCAACTGACAGCCAATTATCACATCACAATAAAACAACTGCATGAATAATCACATCACAATTCACAACCAATAATCACATGACTACAAAGTTCTGAAATAATCACAAGTTTTGAAACAAAGCTACTCCGCTACACCTCCACCATAAAAATCACCTTGAGGGTTTAGGACGTGTGTGTTGATGAAGAATACAAAAATCCCTCCAATCCGCGCTAGCAAGGCTTCATCAAGAGGGCGTCCCTCATCTTCTACCTTCCAAATCTTTCGCAAACGACGGAGAGGAGAAATTATCTGACATGCAAATACATATATAAATATATATTGAAAAATAACGAACCCTGATATCTTGTTTTCTGGTGATGAAACTCATCACCTTCTCCATGTGGAGGCAAACGTAGAATCCACAAGTGTTACTTCCTTTAACTTGTTATCTGCACTGCAATTAGAAAGGAATGTATTGTTATATACATTGAAACAGTACGTAGCGAAGATGTGATATAATAACATATATATTACTAGAAAGTTAAATTTGTGTGATAACTTGGATCATTTGCCCTTACCTTCCCGAGCATGGAATTTCAAGAATGCCTTGTCAAGTATTTGCCTAAAGGGCTTGAAGCCGCGAGTAGGATTTATCGAAGAATCAAGGTATATCACCTTGTTACTTCTTGGTACGAGGACTATCAAAACCCAATGGAAGCTGCATATAGAGATGTGTTGTCATGGGTACTACAAAATATTGATCTGGTTTGAAAATAACGAAATAGCGGAACACATACCCAGGTTTGTATGGAAACATGAAGTATTCCTTATCCTTTTGAGCCAACAACGCCTTTGTAACATACTGCAGCACGAATTCTTCATTGTCCCTAATGGCTTGGTCCGTGATCCTGCATGGGTCAAGGAAACCAACCGGTTCCTTGAGCGTCTTGGCCTCGTTATATATGTATCTACAGAAATTGTAGGACGATATTATAACTAGCATAACATATGTAGATATTACAATTATGATCCGAGTGAGCAGACTTACAATGTCCAGCATCTCAAGAGGGATTGATCGAGGGTGTCGAGTCTTAGCAGATCAAACAAGTCCTCGAAGAACACAAAGAACACCCCATCGAGGTCTTGGTGCCACAAGTGCTCCTCTCGAAACTTGACCTTGAAGCTTCGTGGCCTACTTTGAGTGACTCCTCGAAGAATGTTGCTCTGTTCCATTTTGAAAGATCATCTAGGCCCCTAATTGGTTTTGATGGTTAATGGCAACTCAAACTGGAATCTAATGTTTACAATGAGTGTAAGCAGGTTTAAGAGGTTCCAGGAAGAAGGGTCATCAAGGAAAGGATGACCACCCAAAAAGTACAAAGGTGATTTTCAGGACAAGGGAATGGCTGTGCTAGGCAGCTGTGTCACAGCTGTGAGGAGCTGGTGCTGTGCAAGGAGTTACAAGCAAGGTGATGGTGGCTTGATGCATCAAGGGCCATGAATACAGTTGGTGGCAGGTAAAGCCTAGATTTGCTAGTTTTCTTGAGTCCATAGGAAACACCCGTACTATCAAGAGGGATGAAGTAGTAATGATCTGTGGAGGTTCTTTTGCTCAATGCTCAGGGTGTTGGACAGTGACACTGATGCTTTGAGGTTAGTGGCCCTATATCAACAGTTTTGCACAAGTGTGAGGCTGGCTTACGTTATCACTCTGCAGTGCTAGCAGTAGAAAACCCTAGAGGTTAGAGTCACCGGTGTGACGCAGCTGTGTCAAGGTGGTCTAGCGCTCTATGACTCAGGTACATCTCTGTACCAGGGGAGAGCTTGTAAATGCTAAGGGATCTGCACTGCGATAGTTTGTCTGCTGAGTCAGAAGACTATCGGAGGTTCTCTCCTTATTAGGGATCAGAGTAGTTGTGCACTGAGGGCATGTGATGTGCCAAGATCAGGCTGAGTAGTTAGGCTACGTCAGTTAAGGGTTCACCTGTGTGTGCCTCCGGTGACACAGGTGTCGATCTGCCTGAGCTGGTTATAGTTGTGTGTTGTGACTGGTTGTGTCACCGGTGTATGTCACCGGTGACTCACTCAATCCTACGTGGCAACAGTGTAACGGTCAGGTGCCTGTGAACCCTATAAATAGGGGACCAGGGGAGGTCTTCGACCTCAACCTTGCTCAAACCAGTGAATCATATTCGACCATTGCAAGCTTCTCACCCTCGGAACAAAAGCCAAACTTCCTAAGAGAGTTAGAGCTTTTGAGCAAAGAGCATTGGTTCCTCCAAGAGTCGTTGCTGCTGAATCTGTTACTCTTGGAGTGTCTACTCCTAGACGGGCGTAGGAGTTGCTGGTATCACCCAAGCTTGTGTGGGCTAAACCAGTAGAAGGTGATCCGAATTCTACCTGCTGCAAGGCTAAAGGACTTCCACAAGCAAAGGAAGAAGCCTGATCATTCAGGTACTCGGAGAACAAGCACGATTCAGTGCTGGCGATCTCTTCGGAGTAGCCTCTCCAACGGAGACGTACCTCTCTGAAAAGAGTAGGGAACTTCGGCGAAAAACACCTTGTCTCTCTGAGTACTCATTGTGTTGCTTCTATTATTTGCTATATCTGCATGCTTGTGTGTTCTTAGATATATTCGGTTTATCTGTAATAGATCACCTTTTCACCTGTGTTAGCATAGCGCTGTCACAGTTGCTGTAGATCATATCTCTTACCTGTATCAGCTACTTGTTACACAGCTGTTTAGTTTGCTCATCTGTTTCTAAGTCTTCAGCTTAGCTGTGTTAGCTACCTGTGTGACAGCTACGTATTAATTTACACGTCATATATTGCCTGTGCTGTTCACCTGTTGCATAGCTAACTTATCCTTGTAACTAACTAAGACTTAATTTGATAAACTAATTTAAAAGAAGTGAATTTAATTAACCTCCTATTCACCCCCCTCTAGTTGGCACATTCGGTCTTTTCAATTCGTATCAGAGTAGGTTGCTCTTTGATTTGCCCTAACAGCCAGAGTTTAAAGGATGTCGGGTTATGAGGGTAAAATACCTGTCTTTAATGGAATTAACTGTGCCTTCTGGAAAAGAAAGATGCAAATGCATCTTATCGACATTGATCCAGATGTATGGGAGGTTGTGCGTACAGGTTACAGGTTGGAAGACACCATCACTCCTAGCATAAATGACAAGAGAAACATTCAGAATAATGCTAGGGCTGCCACTGCCATATTCATGGGTCTACAGGAGCATGACTTCAACAGAGTCAGCACCATGGATTCTGCTAAGGAAATCTGGGATACTCTAGAGCAGATCTATGAAGGCAACAACACTCTGAAGAAGTCAAAGAGAAGCCTTCTGGAATCAACACTAGAGAGATTCGAGTATGAGCATGGTGAGGACATCAACTCCCTATTCTCAAGACTCACCATCATCACCAACCAGTTGAAGGCCCTAGGCTCCAATCGGGTAGATGATGAAGATGCGATCAAGAAGTTCTTGTCTGTGCTTCCTAAAGCCTACAGAACTCTCGTTCTCATGCTGAAGGAGAAAGATGGGTTCGACCAGATGAAGCCCACTGAAGTGTTAGGAAGGATTCTAACACATGAGATGGAATTTAAGCAAGAAGGCAAGCAAAGCTTTTCCCCAGCTGTTAAGAAAAATATTGCCTTGAAGACCACTGCTTCAACATCACAACTTGAGAGTGATAGCAGTGAAGAACTCAATGAGGAGATGACCAGTGGAGAAGAGAATGAACTTATCCTCCTCACAAGAAACTTCAGAAAGTTCTACAAGAAGAAGAAACAGTTCGAGTCAAGTGACAAATTCAAAGGGAAGAGGCTGTCCAAAGACAAGAAATGCTTTGAATGTGGCAAGGAAGACCACTTTGCTGCTGATTGTCCAAACAAGAAGAGGGACAACAATCAATACAAGAAGAAGAAGGACTATCATGGAAAGAAGAAGACCTTCAACAAGCACCCAACCTATTCCAAGAACAAGGCCACTGCTAGAGCCTATGTTGGACAAGCTTGGGTATCAGATGACTCAGGTTCAGAGGAAGAGTCTGAGGATGAAGGTCAGGTTGCTGGAATTGCCATCAGCATGGCTGATGCACCCAGCTGTGACACAGCCAGGTTACACAGTTCCGAGATCAACGCCAAGGTTGATCAGACGCCATCCACTTCTGCTCCTTTGTGCCTCATGGCCAAAGAATCTAAGGTACTTACTGAAGATGACTTTCCTGATTATGCTGAACTAATTGGCATTCTGGAAAGAACAGATAAGACCTACGGCAGGGAGAGGAAGGAGAATATATCCTTAACGGAGAAACTCAGGGAGCTGAGAGAAACATATGACGAGGTTTCTGATGATAGGGAAAACTTCAGGCTGGACTAGGAAAACCTGGAGATAGCTCATGAAAAGCTCAAGGCAGCTCATGAGCTTCTCATTAAGAAGCATGAGGAGCTTAAGGCAAAGCATTCCATGTGCATTGATATTTCCTCTACTATATCCACTGATGCACCCTTGCCTGCTCCTACTATCATTGAATCATGCATCAATTGTGCTAGTCGCATAAATGTTCTAACTTCCACAGGTTATGCAATTGATAACTTAAAAGAGGCTTCAACCTCTACTGCTGCTAACTCTGTGGATGTAGCTGAACATAACAAGCTCAAGGAGGAGCTTGAAGAGCTTAAGAGGCTTATGAGGAAAGGCCTATGCACTGCTAACATTGGCATGCAAAATTATCAGCTGATTAGAGCTGAGATGCTAAGGAAGAATAATGGCCGAAAAGGCCTGGGTTATATTTCTTCTGCAAGTAAAGATAAAATGCCTGCTGTCACTAACTTTAATCTTGCAACCAAATTTGTGAGACAGGCAGGTACAAATGACAACAAATTTGTTGGTCATATGCGGAGAAATAGGATGCAGTAAATATTCCATCCAACCCATCCTATGTCCTGCAGAAGGACAGAAAAGGAAAAATTGTGGCCAAATATGTAGGTCGCAAGCATTTAACAAAGTGGTTATCTGCCATCTGGGTTCCAAAGGTAACAGTTGCCTGTATCACAGGTATGCTACACAGCTGTGTACCCACCGGTGTCACCGGCAACTCACACAGTCAACTAACCCCTTTGTCTAAGGTTGCAGGTGATAGACAGCCAAAAAGGATTCATGTTATATCATCCGTTGCTAAGGCTGTCAATGTTAGAAACAGATCTGCTAACCCATTAACTGTTGTTTCTGCTTATGGTAAATCTGCTAAGGGAGCCAAACAAGTTTGGGTCTCTAAATCCCATAACTAATCTTGCAGGACACTGCCTCCAGTGGAACTGACTGGGTTGTGGACAGTGGATGTACACAACATATGACAGGAGGCAGAGAGGAGTTTGTAGAGATCACAACTGAAAATCTTCCAAGCAAATATGTGATCTATGCAGATAACTCCAAGGGAAAGGTAAATGGCATTGATAAAGTTGCCATATCTGAACATCATTCTTTATCTAATATGATGCTTGTGGATTAGATAGACTATAGTCTTATGTCTGTGTCACAGCTGTGTGACACAGGTATAAAAGTTACATTCTATCCTGATGAGGTTATAGCCTCCAAAATATCTGATGATTCTCAAATATTCAAAGGATGCAGGTCTGGAAAATTATATCTTGTCAACTTCAATGAACAGCCTGCAGCAGCTCCATGGTGCCTCATGGCCAAGACCAGTGTTGGCTGACTGTGGCACAGGCAGCTAGGACATGCAGGGATGAAGCTTCTCAACAAACTCAGTAAACATGACTATGTCATAGGCTTAGAAAAGGTGAAGTTTGAGAAGGACAAGCCCTGCAGTGCATGTCAAGCTGGAAAACAAGTTGGAGCTGCTCATCGTCCCAAGACCATCATGACCATCACCACTCCTTTTGAGCTCATACACATTGACCTCTTTGGTCCGACAACTTATGAGAGCTTCGGAGGAAAACAAGTATGGCTTTGTCATAGTAGATGATTTTTCTCGCTATACTTGAGTGTTCTTTTTGAAGGAGAAAACACAGGTTTACAAGAAATTCAAGCATCTCATTGTTAGAGTTCAAAATGAGTGGAAGGTAAACCTGGTGAAGGTCAGGAGTGACAATGGGACTGAGTTCAAGAACTCCAAAGTGGAAGCATTTCTGGACAAGCATGGAATCAAGCATGAGCTTTCAAGTCCATATGCTCCACAGCAAAATGGAGTAGTGAAAAAGAAGAATAGAACCATGATAGAGATGGCAAGGACACTGCTAGATGAGTGCAAGGCTTCACCAAAATTTTAGGCAGAAGCTATCAACACTACATGCTACTCCATCAATAGGTTATATCTACATCCACTACTCAAGAAAACTCCTTACGAGCTGCTCACCAACTCCAAGCCAAATGTCTCATACTTCAGAGTATTCGGTTGTAAGTGCTACATCCTTAGAAAAGGCAAACACCTTACTAAGTTTGAAGCTAAATCTGATGTTGGCATATTCCTTGGTTATTCCACTAACTCCCATGCCTATAGAATTTTTAACACCTCCACAAAGGTTGTTGAAGAATATATAGATGTGGATTTTGATGTAGGGAATGAGGACATTCAAAAGAAATCCACTGGTGAGATCAGACCCACCATCAAGGAGGAAGCTGCCTCACCAATTGATCAAGAACCTCTCTCTCCATCACTGGGTGAAGACACTGGATTCCAAGATATTGAATTCGAGTACAACCCAGCCAATGATCAACTGGATGCAGAGGACTTGACTCAGCCAGCTGTGTCACAGGAAGAGCCAACTGTGTCACAGGCAACTCCAACAGCTGTGACACAGGCAGTTAACCCACATCCCGTTGTGATCAACAGGCTGCAGAAGGATCAACCTGTAGACAAAATTATCGATGTCATTAATAGGGGAGTGACTACTCGTTCTCGAATTGCTAATTTCTGTGAACATTACTCCTTTGTTTCCAGTGTTGAACCCAGGAACATAAAGGAAGCTCTCATGGATGTTGACTGGATAAATGCAATGCATGAAGAGCTGAATTAGTTTGAGAGAAACCAAGTTTGGTCCCTGGTTGAAAGACCCAATGATCATAATGTAATTGGAACAAAGTGGGGGTCTTCAGGAACAAACAAGACACTAATGGACAAGTGGTAAGGAACAAAGCTAGACTTGTGGCTCAAGGGTTCACATAGGTTGAGGGCCTGGACTTTGGAGAAACCTTTGCTCCAGTGGCAAGACTTGAAGCCATCAGGATCCTCCTTGGATATGCTATTCATCATAACATCAAGCTTTACCAAATAGATGTGAAATCTGCTTTTCTCAATAGTAAACTTTCTGAATTAGTATATGTTGAGCATCCACCTGGCTTTGAAGATGCTAAGAAACCTTATCATGTTTATAAACTGCAAAAAGCAATATATGGCCTAAAGCAAGCACCTAGAGCATGGTATGACACATTGAAAGAATTTCTGATCAACAATGGATTTAAAATGGGCTTAGTAGACACAACTCTATTCACTAAGAAAAATGGAAATGATTTATTTGTGTGCCAAATATACATCGATGACATAATATTTGGTGGTACGAACCGCTCCATGAGTGATGAGTTTAGCCAGATGATGACCAAGAGGTTTGAGATGTCTCTAGATGGTGAGCTCAAGTACTTCCTAGGACTTCAGATCAAACAACTCAAAGAAGGTACTTTCATCTCTCAAGAAAAATTCACCAAGGACATCATCACCAAGTTTGGCATGAAGGATGCAAAGCCTATTCACACTCCCATGCAAACAAATGGTCATTTGGACTTAAACACTAAAGATGAGTCTGCTGATCAAAAGGAATTTAGATCCATGATATGCTCCTTGCTATACTTATGTGCATCTAGGCTAGATATAATGTTGAGTGTATGCATGTGTGCAAGATTCCAAGCTAACCCTAAGGACTGTCACAGAGTGGCAGTACGCAGGATACTGAGATATTTGATTCAAACCTCAGGGTGTGGTTTATGGTACCCTAAAGATGCAAATTTTGAGCTAGTTGGCTATTCTGATAGTGACTATGCAGGGTGTAAGGTTGACCGAAAAAGCACCTCTGGTACTTGCCAATTCGTAGGACATTCCTCAGTGTCCTGGTCATCCAAGAAACAAAACTCAATAGCCCTTTCCACTGCAGAAGCTGAGTATATAGCTGCTGGTAGTTGTTGTGCTCAATTATTGTGGATGAGGCAGATCTTGAAAGATTTCAACATATCTTTTAATCAAGTACCCCTCTTCTGTGATAATGAAAGTGCAATTAAGTTAGCCAACAACCAATGCACCACCAAAGATCCAAAACATAGAAGTGAGACTCCACTTCCTTAGAGACCATGTGAAAAAAGGAGATATACAGCTGTGTCATGTAAGGACTAAAAAACAATTAGCTGATATTTTCACCAAGCCTTTAGATGAGACTAGGTTCTGTGCTCTGAGGAGTGAATTGAATATCATTGATGTCTCTAACTTGCAATAAAAGGTTGGCTTGGTGTCATGCGCACATATTCTTGCTATGTTTTTCTGTCTATCTGTTCACCTGTTTTACTCACCTGTGTCACAGGTGTGTGCTGTGCTTAAAGTTGAGAACATTTCTTTTTGAGCTGGCTGTGCACTCTCTTGTGTACAATTTTTTTAATCAACTCTTATCAGTTTTAGTTCTGCTTGATTGAATTTCTAGCAAACTGATATTGAGAAGATTTCATAAGGTCTCTCTGTTAGTGTGCAAGTGCTTTCTTTCTTATCCAACTCTCTCTATCTCGGTGTTCCATAGATGAAAAACTTGTCACCTGAGTCTCCCATCTGTGTCTCAGATGATTGCCTTTGAACTCCATAGGTCACAGGGTCTCTTCTCACTCACCTGTGTCACAGGTCCTTCACTCAGCTGTGACATAGCCACCATATACCCCTTCGGCCTATATAAGACGTCGATATGTTTCCGCTGAACCCACGTTCAACTCAAAACCCCAACTTCCGTCTTGCGCCAAAACTCTGAGTTTTCGACGAAATCATAGATTCCGCCCCTCGAAAACCTTTCGATGCATCGGAGAAAGCTTTCCGTGGAGCTCAAGCACCGATTCATCCATGCATTATCAATCTATTGATCGAAGTAAGCTTCCGCTAGCCCTACTTTGCGTTTGTTCTTTCATCGGGCTCATGAACTTGCTCTAAAGCCTAATCCAGTAGCACATTGTTAGTGTTTAGGGTTGGTTTAGCTCATGATTATCTTCCAGAACTAATCTTGCTCGAAATTGAACGGCAAAAACCAGTAAAACCCTAGTTTTCTAAAATCTGCCGTTCGCCTCTGCACGTAGCTGTGTCACCGCTAGAGTCTCACCTGTCACACAGGCAAGCCTATTCCACAGGCAGAGACCTCGGTTGTTACTAAGTCCCCACCTGTGTCACCTCATCCTCACACAGGTGTCTCGCACAGTTACTATCTTCTGCATCTCAAGAACACCTCTTACCTACATTCTGTCTTATCTATCTTGTTTCTTCAGATTCTGAGAGAGCAGACAGTGGGCTCAAGTGGTCAGATCCAGAGGAGTCCAGCAAAGAAATCAATATTTCAGACCTGATCAAGAAAGAGAAAGGCTAAGACAGAAAGAGGAGGCTGCTGAGAAAAGAAGGGCAAGCCAAAGGGCTTACAGGCAGAGGAGAGCTGCTGCTAAGAAAGCTTCAGCTACTGTTTCTCAGGCTGGTCAGTCCAGCTTTCTTCAACGTGCTCTGGCCAAGAGGACAAGATCCTCATCTGATGTTGCTCACACCTCGTTGGGAAAGGAGGCTGCCAAGAAAACCAAGAAAGCAGTAAAGAAGGGCTCAAAACCCTCAATTGTAGAAGTAGTGTTGCCTAGGGGCACACTTACAATCAGAGAACCTACCCCAGAGCCTCAAGTGTCTCAAGAAGATCTTGAACATGACAAGCTTATCTTTGATGAGTTGGACAAGCTGGCAGAGCAAATTAGCACTGAAACTGATGAGGCAGTCAAAAAGCAGCTGACAACTATATGCACTGCTAAAAGCTTTGAGCTCTCAGAGGCTTCTAGGCCTGTTTCCATGGCAATCCCTAAACCATCAAAAGAAGACAGAGCTCTCATGGAAGAAATTGTAGATCTGCACAATCAATTAAAGTCAGCCACTTCATATGATGCTGAGGTTGAGTTGAGAAGGCAAATTCTTGAGAAGCAAAAGAACTTCTCCACCAGCTGTCTGACAGTGTCTTATCACAAGCTGGTTGAGATCAAATAGTCTGATGCCAGAGATAGGCATCTCATTCAATAGATCAGTGAATTGATCAAGAAAGCCAACTCTCTGCCAAGTGGTCTTGAGAGACAATCTGTGCAAGCTGAGATCAGGCTCAAACAAGGTTTGCTTTCACCAGAATTAAGAACAGCTAGGTCATCTGTTTCTTCTCTAAGAATAATGCCCAAAGGTTTGAGTTCAGATGACAGAGACAGATTTCTTCTTGAAGAAATAAATGAGATGTTGGGCAAAGCTATGAACATGCCTCGAGGCCCTGAGAAAATAGCCTTGATGGCTGAAGTGAAACTCAAGCAGGGCCAGATCTCTAGTGTAGTCAGATCAATTTCTACAGCCCCATCTGCACTAAGTGTCAAGAGAAAAATGTCTGACATAGTTGTGGTCATTCAAGAACCACCAGCTAAGAATCAGCCAGAGGCAGATGTTGAGATCATCTCAGAAACCACACAGAACTCCAAGCCATCAGTCAAAGATCAGCTTGATCAACAAAAGGAAGCTCTCAAAGAATTGAAGAAGGAGATGCCAAGTCTGATCTACAGACATACCAGCGGAGGAGCAGAAGAACTCTGAGCTCTACAAGTGTGGACACACTTTCCTCCCTAGATGTGCAGAATCCAATGTCTCCATCTCAATTCCTAGTATCTGAGGCAGAAGAGCAAGCTGCAAAAGAGGCCCATGTGCCTTCATCATCTCCAAAGGCTGGATCAGTGAAGCCTTCAGAAGCTACCAAGTCTACTAGTCCACAGCTGCCTCAACCAGCTGTGCCTCAGGCAGAAGAAGTTCAAGCCCATGAACCTCACCTGTCTCCATCACCTGTGTCACCGTCAGCTGAACCAACAGCCGCTTCGCCCAGTGCTCAAGCACCTGTGTCCTCACCTGTGGCACAGGCAAGTGGCTCAGCTGACAAAGAAGAAAGCTCTGAAAGCCAATCAGATGATGGAAGAGGAGTGTTAGTGACTCCACCCAGGGCTAGAGAAACACCCGTAGTAGAATCAGTTAATGAAGAAGAGGAAGAAGAAGCTGAACAAGAAGACAGCTCACCTAGTCCCTCAGTAGCTGTAGAAGATCTAGAAACCAAGTATCATTACATATGCTCCTATGCTCTGAGGACTGAGGCTAATCAGATGCAATTCATTTCAAGAGCTGCAACAAAGAAGCTTCCCAAGAGTGACCCTAAGAAGTCCAAGAGCAAGGTTGCCTCAATGAGTACAAGTGCCTTCATCAAGATGAGGTCAACCTGCCCATACTTCAGTGAAGATAAGAAATACCTGGATCCATCTTGTTCTGACCCCAGATTTCACAATGATCTTCAAAGGGGTGTTTATCATGAGATCCTTTCTTCAAAAGGGTTTGTCAATTGCAAGGCCATAGATTGGTCGGCTCTGACTGACTCTAGACTGAGGACTCTGCCATCTCTAATTCAAGCCTCAGGTCTGGAATTCATTTGTAATCTTTAGCAAGGATATGACCCAGAGATCATAAAGGAGTTCTATGCCACAGTTTGGGTAGAGCAGAGCAATCAGGATGTTATGCTCTGGAGGACAAGAGGCCAGCTGCTATCAATAACAGCCCTAGAGTTCAACAGCCTATTTCATGCACCTGTGGAGCCTGGCATGCCAAATCTGTTCAAATTAGAGCCAGTCTCCAATGCTGACAGAAGAAAGTTTTATCCAAGGAACTTTTCCTTCCCTGCCAATGCCCCTACAGATCATGTTTACTTCAAGGGCATCACTATTACTGCTAAGCATCTGGTCAAGATACTGAATGTTACTCTTCAGCTCAAGGGAGGCAATACAGATGTAGTTTACAACCCAGTTTGGCAGGTATTGGTGCACATAGCTAAGAATCAGCATTTTGATGTGGCCAGATACATCTTTCATGAGATAGATGCTGTTCAGAAGGACAAGAAAGCTAAGCTGAGGTATGGATCATACATCATGTACATGATCCTTCAACGCATAGGTCTTTCAGAATCCACATTTGACACCTTAGTGAAGACCTCAAAGACCCAGCTCAGGCCTCAGGTTGATGACCACCCTGATGAGGTTGCTGTCTATTTGGAGATTCACTAGATCCAGTTGTGCCAGTCCCCGGTGACACAGCTGCTCCAACAGCTCCTCAAGTGCCTGCTCCTCCAGTGCCAGCTACCCAAGTCCAAGTGCCTACGGTGTCACCGCTGATCCTCCCGCAGCTGATCCAGCTGAGTTAGTATCTGTGACATAGGTGGCTGACGATAGCACTTTGTCCTCCTCCCTCATGTCTCAAATAGCCGCCAGAGCCTACCAGAACAAGGTCATGCCAACCCAATTTGTAGCTCTGCGACGAGAGAATCTTCAGCTCAGAACAGAAGTCAACAGCCTGCACTCCAAGGTTGATCATTTGCAGGCTCAGCTCTTAGAAGTTCTCCAGCTGTTGAAGACCAAGCTTCCCTAAATGTTTCTCTCCTCACCCCTTTCTGGTGTTTTAGTGTCAAAGGGGGAGAAATATAAGAGAGAGAATTATAAGAAATATAAGAGGGAGAGTATTTTGGATATAGGGGGAGTATATTTTTTTGGTGTATCAAGACTTGTTTTATCTCTGATTCTTCTATCTTGATTACAATTTATCTAAGTTTATGTTCTGATGCAGTAATGTTTCTTTTTGATATGTGTGGATGATGTTCTCTATGATATAATTTCTCCTCACATATTTTTGAGCTTTACTCTGATACATATGTCTACTATGAAGCTTTTGCTCTGATACATATGTTTACTCTGAATCTGTGTTCTGATACATATTCATGTGCTCTAGTCATTATAACTGCATCAGAATAAAAATATAACAGTTTAGTTAAATCATGCTCCTATGATCTATCTAATTCTCTGAACTGATAAAAGTGTAAGTTGTAAGAAAATACTGCCCATACCCAAAATTAAAATCTGTGCACTTGCATGATAAAAGCAAATCTTTTGTGCACAGCTTCAGGGGGAGTATATTCTAACAACCTGCACATGTATCACTCATTGAAATCTTTATGTGAATTTGTTGAATGGGTTGCCACTAACCACCAAAAAGGGGGAGATTAAAAGATCATCTAGGCCCCTAATTCGTTTTAATGGTTAATGGCAACTCAAACTAGAATCTAATGTTTACAATGAATGTAAGCAGGTTTAAGAGGTTCTAGGAAGAAGGGTCATCAAGGAAAGGATGACCACCCAAAAAGTATAAAGGTGGTTTCCAGGACAAGGGAATGGCTGTGCTAGACAGCTGTGTCACAGCTGTGAGGAAGTCGGTGCTGTGCAAGGAGTTGCAAACAAGGTGATGGTGGCTTGATGAGTCAAAGGCCATGAATACAATTGGTGGCAGGTAAAGTCTAGATTTGCTAGTTTCCTTGATTCCATAGGAAACACCCGTACTATCAAGAGGGATGAAGCAGTAATGATCTGTGGATGTTCTTTTGCTCAATGCTCAGGGTGTTGGACAGTGGCACTGATACTTTTAGGTCAGTGGCCCTGTATCAACAGTTTTGCACAAGTGTGAGGCTGGCTTGCATTAGCACTCTGCAGTGCTAGCAGTAGAAAACCCTAGAGGTTAGAGTCACCGGTGTGACACAGCTGTGTCACAGGTGGTCTAACGCTTTATGACTTAGGTACATCTCTGTACCAGGGGAGAGCTTGTAAATGCTAAGGGATCTGCACTGCGATAGTTTGTCTGCTGAGTCAGAAGACTATCGGAGGTTCTCTCCTTATTAGGGATCAGAGTTAGTTGTGCGCTGAGGGCATGTGATGTGCCAAGATCAGGCTAGGTAGTTAGGCTACGTCAGTTAAGGGTTCACCTGTGTGTGCCTCCGGTGACACAGGTGTCGATCTGCCTGAGCCGGTTATAGTTGTCCGTTGTGACTGGCTGTGTCACCGATGTATGTCACCGGTGACTCACTCAATCCTACGTGGCAACAGTGTAACGGTCAGGTGCTTGTGAACCCTATAAATAGGGGACCAGGGGAGGTCTTCGGCCTCAACCTTGCTCAAACCAGTGAATCATATTCGACCGTTGCAAGCCTCTCACCCTTGGAACAAAAGCCAAACTTCCTAAGAGAGTTAGAGCCTTTGAGCAAAGAGCATTGGTTCCTCCAAGAGTCGTTGCTGCTGAATCTGTTACTCTTGGAGTGTCTACTCCTAGACGGGCGTAGGAGTTGCTGGTATCACTCAAGCTTGTGTGGTCTGAACCAGTAGTTTGTGAAGGTGATCTGAAGTCTACCTGCTGCAAGGCTAAAAGACTTCCACAAGCAAAGCAAGAGGCCTGATTATTCAGGTACTCGGAGAACAAGCACGATTCAGTGCTAGCGATCTCTTCGGAGTAGCCTCTCCAACGGAGACGTACCTCTCTGAAAAGAGTAGGGAACTTCGGCGAAAAACACCTTGTCTCTCTGAGTACTCATTGTGTTGCTTCTATTTACTTGCTATATTTGCATGCTTGTGTGTTCTTAGATATATTCCTTTTATCTGTGATAGATCACCTTTTTGCCTGTGTTAGCATAGCTGTGTCACAGTTGCTGTAGATCATATCTTTTACTTGTGTCAGCTACCTGTTACACAGCTGTTTAGTTTGCTCATCTATTTCTAAGTCTTCAGCTTAGCTGTATTAGCTACCTGTGTGACAGCTACGTATTAATTTACATGTCATATATTGCCTGTGCTGTTCACCTGTCACATAGCTAACTTATCCTTGCAACTAACTAAGACTTAATTTGATAAACTGAGTTAAAAGAAGTGAATTTAATTAGCCTCCTATTCACCCCCCCTCTAGTCGGCACCTTCGGTCCTTTCAAGCTAGCCAGCAGGGAAGGATCGAGTAGTGGTCTCCTTATGTCTGGGGTTGTATTCCGGAGCTATATCTAAACTTCGGATCTGCCTCCCACTAACGGTGTGAGCACACCATGGTTTCACCTAAGGGAATTACTCCCAATGTCACTATCCATCACCAAATCAAAATCTCACATAAGCACTTAGTCCTTCTAGGGACTTACGAACCTAAGCACCACCACCCTTAAATAAGAATCCAATACCGACTATGATCGTCACCTCCAATCGGTACCGTGTAAGGCTAGAAACGCCTAAAGATAAATAGCTCAAACCAGAATAATAAATACTGAATTTAATAGAAGGATATTAGGGTTATCAATAGAAAGGAGATATGGGTCTGTATCCATAGAGTAGACAAATAGCCTTGAAGACATTCGAAGAAGTGCCGACAAGCCTGCCTTCTCGGAGAATGATTTTTCCTTCATCTCTCTTTCTCACTCTCTCCTTCTCTCCCTACATTGGAAACTACCTACTCTAGAGCTACAAGTGAGGTGGCACCTTGAAAACAAGAGGGATGTGAATTGGTGGCTTGCTAGTGATGAAATGAGGGAGAGGGGGGGAGAGGATTTTATAAGCCGACCGACCTTCGGGTGGGTCGGCCGATCCTCTCCATGTGGCAGGATCTGTGACAGGGCCGGCCAACCTAGTTAAGTCGGTGGAACTCCAGGGCCCGCCGACCTAGTCTGGTCCGACCGATTCTCGATCAACGGCCGAGCTTGGTCCTCGAAAGGCGTGAAGGTTGGAGGCACGATCTACTCTCCCGCGAAGCATCTTGGCACACACAAAGTCCCCAGCAGAAAGATAAGTCCCTAGACATTTTTGGTGGGTAGGCCGACCTACAGGTTAGGGCCAGCCGGCCTAGGGTCAGTGCCAGCCGACCTCCCTAGAGGGGTGTTATGGGCCTTCCCCCCTTCCAGCGTCTGGCAATAGTGCTCCGTAGATAATTTAGACAGCGAAAGATGGGTCTAAAAAGATTTTCTAAATGGTGATATTCATCTTAATTATATTTTTGGCATTTTTGGGAGGAATTTTTTAGTTTATGTAAAACAAATTGATGCACCAAAACTTGTGGAAAAAGGTTAATATAGATGCTAATTTGTATTAAAAAATCATATTGCTTTGCCTTTTATGAGATTCTCGGGGGTTCAACATTGGAAATATCGTGCGTTAACAGCTGCTACCTTGGGGTGGTGGTGCCACGACGCTGTGGTGCAGCTGGAGGTTTCCCCGTTCATATCTAGCTGCTACCTCCCCAACCCCACTACCACCGAGCCTCGTGACCGTTGCTTTGGGCATTGCTGCCAGTGCAGGTATAAACTCTACCTTATCCTTCCCCACTTTCTCTACGGTAGCTATGATTTTTGATGTTGATGATGTTTAGATTCTGATGGAATACTATTGTGTTGATAACAGTCTACTGTTTATGATGCCGATGCCTTGTTATGTTTCATATAAGGATTTTAGGAAAACTATTATATGTCCCTGATGCAAAAGTTATTGTTGTGTGCCTTAAGAGTTGTTATGTCTCTGCAACAATTCATGGTGCTAGTTTGTGGGTTTAGTTAAAGCTATACTAGTCTTTTAGGTTTAATTATCTGTGGTTTATGATCCTAAGTAACATCTTGGTATCTTGCACTAATTTGGGCATTACTTCTCCATTCTTACAAATGTTAATAAACCCTTATGCTAGCTATGTAGCTATTATGCATTTTGTTTTGTTGTCTTAAGCCACTACTTATCTCAACCTCTAGCATAACCCATTATTCTAATTCAAATGTACATATTTAGCATTACAAAATTCTTATGTGTGCTAACTTTCCTTATTATGTCATATGGCAGTGTTAGTGTTTGCTAACTTTCCTTATTATGTCTAAATTGGAAATATCATATTTTTTGTTCAATTGATGTTCATGTGTTGTTACCCATTTTGATTTGGTGATGTTGAACTGTTAAGAGCAGATAATCCTTATTGTATTGTTTTACTGAGGTTAGACTAATAAGAACATATATTTGTTTGTCTCAGTTTTATTATTCCATTGAGCTGATAAGAACAAAATGCTATTCTTGTTTCCTTGTCTACATCTTATGATGATTTATTCTTGAGATATATACATATAAATGTGCATGTGTATGTGGCACGAACAGATACTATATTGGATCTTAGTCTAGCTCTCCTTCTTTCTTCTAAGCACTTTCTATCTAGTCTATCTATTTTAAAATGTTGATATGAACAGATGGCTTATACTTGATCTTTTAGATTTATCCTAACACAGAGTATATCTTCAGAGATTGGTTACTATTTCTCTTTTTCTAATCTCCTGATTCTTACCCTTCTATTCTATTACTACCTTTATCAATTTCCTGAAGCTTGTTCTTGTGCGACTGTTGGTTCCTGCTTCTTTGGGTGTTGCCTCCACCTTCTCGCTTTCTTGGCCTTATTTTCCTTAGTGCCTTCTTTCACTTGTTGTTGTTGTGGTCTGTACTGGTGCTACTAATTGTGGCTTACTTGACATCTAAATGGTGACTCCTTACTGAACTTGATGAATAAGCTACTTACATGACAGCTCATGGTTGATCCTCATCCATATTAAGCTTGAGGTGGCATTTGTGTTGCCACCAGCAGCTTGTTGTTGGTTCCTCACCTGTCTGATTCCTCTCCTTTGGATTGTACCAATGTGGTTTTGTCCTATGTTGCCTATTATCAAAAAAATGCTGGCCGGGTTCGTAGTGTCAACTAAGTGCTATCTGGTTGCTTATTTCGAATTTAATTAGCACTTTGGCATATGAAAAAGGTTCTAGATTAGATAAATAGTCACATGAAAGCTAATCTCATTAATTAATTTTTGGTTGCCTATCTGTGGAGGTCAATCTAAAAAATCTTGCTTATGGAATAAGTTTAGATGCCCTTGTTGCCTAATTGTTGCCTTATACACTATGATGCCTCATAACCTGTTGCCTAATTTCAGATGCTTTCTTATAAAGATAAAATTTGATACCATAGGTTAGCTTTTACTCCTATTGAGACAAAAACCAGTTCTTTGGTCTCATATGGTTGATCTCCTATACTAATTGCATTCCAATGGGGAAAGCAAAGGAGATGAAGATGAAATATGAAGAGAAGAAATCTTTCTAATGGAATATAGGATTTTATTTCCTTGTAACAATTTAATGTAATTTCCTTTGTGATATTATTATTTTGTAATATTACTTGTACTGGACATTTAATCTTATAATTAAAATATTTTTTAATAATTCAATTTCTTTTGAATTGAATACTTGGCTTATATATGAATTCTTTAATTGAATTTGAATACTCCATATACTTGTGGTCAATAATTTATATTTCATTGTGAGAACCCTAGTTTTTGGGTTAATCGTAAGAGGCGTGAGGTGAAAGTCAGATCAACTCGTGTTGCTTAATTTACTGAGATTCTACCAAGGAACGTCGAGAGTTAGGATGAGAGGAGGGGAATTGTTGTGCATTCGCATCATTCATGACATTACTGTAGAGGCAAAGGTTTTTGAAAACAGTACCTTGAAATACATGTGGTTCTCACCGGCACAGTTCCGCCAACATCCACAGTTTTAGTTGCGGGGGCAAAATAGTGCCGAGTGAACCTAAATAATTTTAGTTTCAAAAATAATTTTGTAAAATAGTTTGTTTCTGAAAATGTCCAAGGGCCACATTGGCTAAGACCCTTATCGGACAAATCTTCTATATTTGTAATAGGGAGAAAAGAGATGAGAGGTAACAAAAATAATTTTGTTTTTCCTATACTACGTTGCCTCCATAATTTTTGGAAAGAATTTATTTTTATAAAGCAAGAATAGGTAAGCTAGCAGTGTTTATCCAATAGCCCATGTAAATTGATCAAAGTCACATTTCTTAGCTCATAAGGCAACAAAAGATCAAATATCCGCCACCATGTATATCCAGTAGTGACCAAGCTGTTTGAGGCAGCATGAGGTGGCAAGAGTTGCCACCGGAGAAGCTATATGAGTGCCTCGGTAAGCAATGGAGCAAAGAAAACTAAATAAAGTAATAACACCATAAGGCAAGCCACCATAGCATTAATATCTTTCTCAAAGGACTAGCTCTAGAACCATAGTTACCACCATCCCCAAATACCACCAACACACAACCACCAACACACATAGTTAATGAGCTAAGCCAAGGGATCATCAAGCTCAGGTGAACATCAGGAACAGCGAGACAAGAGGAGGATCACCAGGGTGTTTAGGAGTCAAGCCCCAGGAGGCCGAGGCCACCAAGAAGAGAAAAAGGACCAACCAAAGAGAAGAAAGAAGGCCCCAACTCGAAGGCGAAACTAGCAAGCTTAGGAAGCCAGCCTACCTGATCCAAACCGAGACAAGGTAGGATCACCTATAGCATCATTAACCCACTCATACATGCATCTTAGCATGGTAAGTAGGGACCCTCAGTTTAGTTTTCGTCATTGGGTTTTATTTAGGCAACAATGGGTAGTAATCTATTCTTATCGATTCTTCATATACCTTTCTCAAACTCTCTCAGAGAGATCATCATCACATACATTAAGGCAACAAATAGGCAACCTTATAGTGTATCTGTTCCTATCAGTTTTGAGCATAGAAGAATATACAAAATGCTACAGGTGCAAACATCAGTATCCTTAGCTAAAGAATCAAGTATAGTATTTGTTCTTATCAGTGACAAATCAGAAATACTTCAGATAATCATCGTTAGTAACTAGCAAAGATTATGTCTAGTATCTATTCTTTCCAAATAAATTGCTAAGATAGCAATTCTGAAATTTCAACCAGAGCCCCACTATAGAGTAAACTGGATCAAGAAATAGCACTTGTTCTTTAGTTTGATAAGCTGATGTACACATACATATATATATGGAACCAGTAAAAGAGGCCAAGACCAAGTACAATATTTGTTCTTATCAGTTTTATGCTAGATCAAGCTGATTGACCAACAGCATGTTCTAATTTTGTCAGACCTTACCAATCGAAGTTGAGCTAACCAAGCTATAGCGGAGCATATGTATATATTTAGTATCAATAACAAAGGATCAGGAAATAATCTATTCTTATCAGATGTATACTAAATTGAGGATCTAATTCCTCAATGAATATTTTGCCCTGACCGAATTAACCAAATCAACAAGCTTAACCATCACAGTCACACTCGGGATCACAAGAGCATCAGCATCGCAAAAAATCAAGCCTTAACCAAGCTCATATCGGACCATGAATAACAAGGAATAACTAAATCAAACACAAAAGAACCCTAGAATCAAGGACTAGATGGAGGAAAGGGGGAATTAGGGAAGAGACTTACTGAAGAAGAGCGAGTCAAGCGACACCGACCATCCAACCCATGGCCCGCCATCGACGGGAGTGGGGCCGGCGGAGCACCAGTGGCACCGGAGCTACCACGCTGAGCCACACAACTTCCCAGGCAGCAGGCCAAGATGATGGAGGCGGTGACGCGGCGGCGCCATTGGCGGAGCGTTGAGGCGGCATCCCCGGTGGCAGCGACCGGGAGGCAACGCATCAAGGCAGTGAAGGCCCGGAGCTGGGCTAGGGCGACCATGGCAGTAACGAGGAACCAAGCGGGCTGGTGGGATACGCTTGGGAGGAGCTCGAACCGGAGGGCCAAGGTGGCGACGACTTCTTGAAGAGGGCCCTGTGGAATGGCTTGAGGAAGAGGCGCAGAAGAGGAGAGAGACCAGCAGAAGAAGAAGAGAAAGGCGGCGAGTTTGGGTGGCGAAGGCGTGCGCCAGAAGGAGGAGAAGAGAGGTCGGGGGCAACCGGGAGAGCGAGAGAGAGGGGAGAAAGGGATAGAGTAGGGTTAGGGTTTTTGGACCTTTTTGGGCTGAGTGAAAAGAAATCGCCAGCGGATCAGCCAGTTAACAAAAAAAAAGAAAGAAGTATATATTCTTTTTCTTTAAAGTAAAGAAATAAAGAAAAATAAAGAAGTGGAAACATATATATGTGTTTACATATTTTGGGAAGTAAGTTAAACTTTAAAAAAATTTAGGTTAAGATAACTCTTGGAAAGGAATTTAGGCTTATCTAAAATTATAAATTGTTCTAAATAAAATAAAATATGTTGTTCTTTTCTAAAGAAGAGAAGTAAACACAGTTAATTCTAAGATCTTAACTTAATAATTTAATTCAAGTAAAAGAGAATGAGGAAAATATTAAAATTTAAGTAAAGTAAATCAAATGTTAAAATGACTAAGGCTTAGTTATTCTCTTGAGTAATTCTAAATCTGCCAAGCAGTGTTTAAAAGAATTATATCTGAATTTCCTTAAAAGTATTTTAATACACCCATTCTCGCATATATGTATAATGCCATGTCATTTGCATTCATACTCGGAAATTTTTTCTGAAGCAAGTCCTTATCGGACTTTATTGCCTTTTGTTAGAGACCGGAGTTCAGCAAGCAAACCAGTCGAACTCCACTACCTATCCATTACCAGGCAAGTCTAGTTTATTGTTCATATCCGTTGAGAACGTTTTACAAAATTTCCTTCTCGTTTATAACATGCACAAAATGAAAAATCTATTTTCTAAAGATGAATTAGTTGTTGTTTTATTTGATCACTGGTTTTTGGGCATGCTCATGGTGGGTGGTGAAGTCCTAAAAAGGTGCCAGGGGCACATCGAAAGGTGGATTTCATCACACGGGTTTGTTCATATAAGGTTAAAGCAATAATTGATCGATTGTGCTTAAGCACCGTAGTGATCGCGCATACCACATACCTTGTATGGGTGGGGCTGAGCCAAAGTACCTTTGCCATAGGTCATACTCCCTCAGAAAAGGAAGACCTCAATAGTTGGATCTGGAGTATCAACTATTGGGAAGGTGGTGTTAGCCATTGGCTAACCACAATGCGTTGGATCTGTAGTATCAACGTGAGATCGGTAGTACCTGGCCTGTTGTGCGGGACTACGACGTGGGGTATGACTGAGCAGGCGGTGAAATGGCTCTGTGACCTTAAGGTCTGGTTGTGCATGTGATGACGTGAACCACGACTATTGATCATTTGTGGGTATAGTTGCACACCTCTGCAGAGTGTAAAAAAGTGTGGCTGAGTCACTCTATGTTCCTAGTTAGAACTGCGAACGCGACAGGAAAGGGGTCCATCGGGGATCCTAGCAACCTGTAAGGCATGAGATCATAGTCTCTTAAATTAAAACTTGACTCTCTTACCTTACAAAATTGCATTGCTTTTGGAGAGCATTGTTGTTCTCAGTAGATAGTGCATCAAACACCTCTTTGCTATTTCTGGACTTGTTGAATACCTTTTGTACTCATCCCTTTACTCTAATTCCTTTGATTAGACTGTGAGCCGACGGCGGAGGCGGAGGTGGTGTACGTCGAAGTCGAAGAGAAAGTTCCCGAAGAGCAGAGATCGATGAAGGAAGACGAAGGCGCCGAGTACTATGTCGAGTTCCATGATGAGGATATCACCGAGTAGAAGTATAGGTCGGGTGAGTCGAGAGTTGTATATAAGGCTTTTGTTGTAACCAAGTGATAAAGGTTTTAAATTCCCCGTACTTTTGGGGATAAGTTTGTAAGACTTTATGTCATATTTTGAGTTTGTAACTTAAGTTTGTAATATATGGACCGCTACAATGTTTCTAATGTGCTACTCTGTATGATATATTGTGGAGAAGAAGGCACTTTGTCTACAATATGTCAAAGACCAGACATATTATCCAAGAGGGTAGTATGTGGGTCGCCGCATTGATATAGCTTATTCAAAGTTTGAACTCAAAATTTTTAAATCTACTCCATTTTGAGTTAAGAGGTATGTTCTAACCAGTACTATAGTTCTGGATTGAAAATTAAACTCGAAATACATGAACAAAATTATCCAATGTTTAGATTTGATTAAGTACATCCACCATTCCAGGCATGCAATATAGAGCACTCAACTAAATCCTAGATAAAATATAGAACGACATTATCCACATAAATAAAGATCAAGATTAGGCTAGTATTCTCGGACTTTAGAGAGAGGTGATAGTAGGAAAAGCATATGTACCTAGATTAGTGGTGGTGGCAAGGATCCCATCACTATCTCCGTCTACCACCTCTACTTCCACTATTTTAACTACATCCGCTGCTGAAGCTATAAAGAACAAAGGAGGTCCTCAAGATCTTTAAGAAAAAGCGAGGAGTCAAGTTCAAGCTCTCAAGAGGAGGAGAAAATGAAGATCATGTGACTATGACTATGTCCCACATGAGTTGGTGTTGTATAAGGAGTTCTCCCACGTCATCTTTGGTCCAAGAAGAGCTAGAGATCAAGTCTCACAAGTTCTGAACTCTGATTCAGATTGCTGAGACAACCCTAACTTTAAACTTTATATCTCGGGCATACAAACTCTGATTTGTGTGATCTTGGACTGTATGGAAAGCTTATTTCGTGCTCTTTCCAACCCATCTAGCCCCAGCTCTAAATTCTTCACGAGCATGCCACAATTAACAAAAGAGTCCGGGGCTATTTCTGAAACAGACCACCTCTTCTCTTTATATACCCCCTAGGATGCTCTCTTTAGTTTTGGGTTTTGCTAAAGTTTTGCTCTCATACATATCATCCATTTCATTGGACATACAAACTAATATACAATGAAATTGGAGTCTTTATTAACTAAAGAAAAATCATTACAAGATATACAATGGTTAATTGAAATAAAAGAAGTACATTGTCACAATTACAATTATTGGGTAGTACAATAAATAAAGAAAGAAGAAAAAGTACATGAAACATTTCTACCTATACATTGGTGTCTAACCCTAGTCTTCGAGTTGTAGTGAAGCACCGGACGTCGGGGAGGCGATCTTCGGAAATATTTGCAAAGTCCGAGGTCATCGAATATATGCATCCGGGACCCTAGGAACCTCACAAATTGCTGTAGGAGGCAAATTTGAAAAAATGATATTTTGAAATATTTGCGGTTCCACTGGCACAATTCACCAATATCCGCAGGTTTTAGTTGCGGGGGCAAATAATACCCGAATTGGAACCTTAATAATTTTTAATTTCAAAAATAGGTTTGCAAAACGATGTTGTTTTCAAAAATGTCCAAGGGCCACATGACTAAGACCCTCATTTGGAAAAATCTATATATATACATGTATATGGATAAGAGAGATGAGAATAGCAAAATATTTTATTTTTCCTATACTACAATTGCCTTGTTTTGAAAAGCTTTAATTCATAGAATCAGTGAAGAGATAGAGATAATGAATAGATAAGGCAACAGTCCATAGCAGGATTTATCCATCGGCCAAAGAAAATTGACCAAAGTCAGATTTCTTAGCAAGTAAGGCAACCAGAGATAAGTGAATATCTCCTATGAATATCCAATATTGCAAGGTTTAGCAAAATAAGCATGGCGTGGCCAATTCCACCACCAAGAGTAAATCATATAAAGGACTTTGTAGAAATAGGGCAGCACATAACAGTAGCACCAGTTTTGCCATCGACACCAATAGTAGTCCAAGCACTAGAACAGTAGGGAGACAAGCTCCAAGAGACCAAAACCTCAAGCACTTCAAGAGCAATAGTATAGGTCACCAAGGTTAGGAAGCAAGGACCAAGGAGCATCAATGTCAGCTGGAGGAGGAGCATAGGAGAGAAGACTATCAGGTGATTAAGAGGACCAAGGTTAGGAGGAGGAGAAAAGAAGGAAGCCAGCAGCCTGCCTGATCCAAACCAAAACAAGGTAGGATCACCAAAGACACCATAACCCCATATACTTGCATTTTTAGCATGATGATAGGGACCCTCAAATTCTAGTTTCGTCATTAGGTTTTTCCTTAATAATCTGTTCTTATCAGATTTTTCTTTCTTTACCTTTCTTAAGTTTTTCTCAGAAAATCATCATAGTTTATCAAGGTAACTAATAGCGACATATGTAGTATCTGTTCTTTAGCTTAAATGAACTGATTTAGACATACATATATACATGAGAGAAACAGAGAATAAACAACTAAGATCAAGTATCGCATCTGTTCATATCAAGCTATAACATATGAAGATCTTTAAGAATGAACATCATCAGCAGCTAGCAGAAATCAAGTATAGTTCTGTTCTGTTTAGTTAACAACTGATTTGTATATAGCAAAATGGAGAGAGAGAGCAGAGAACAACTAAAACCAAGAGTAGCATCTATTCTTAATAAAAACAGTATAGAAATTGGCTAAAGATCAAAGGACAGTATCATGTTCTTATCAATAGAAATTAGATTTTGGATAAGAGAAGTAGGCTACATATATATGGCAAGGCACCAAATTAAATGCAACCCTAACCGAGCTAAATCATAGGGCACCAGAATTATAGCATAGCAATAACCAAGAGGTAGCCAAGCTAATCTCATAAAACATGAATTTGAGCATCCAGAACTTCAACTCTTAGGCATTAATCGGACTAAATTGCCTCTAGACCTTAAATGATCACCATTGACCTTGCAGCCAAACCTCAGCAGAAGAGGAAGGAGTTAGAGGGAGGGAGTTGAAGAAAGCTTACCGTATATGAAGAACCGTGTGGCATGGGCAACCTCATCCCACCACTAGCCGAGACGACGAGGCGGCCGACGAGAGGAACAAACGAGGCAGCACCGAAGGGAGCAGAAAAAAGGCAGTGCCGAAGGGAGCGACTGAGGCGGCCGAGGCACGCGACAGGGCAGCCAACCAAGGAGGCAAAAAGCCGAGGCCGCGCGACACAGGGGGCGTACGGGGTAGGAGATTGCGAGAGGGAGAGAGGAAGCCAAGGAGGCATTGGCGCTATGGGGTGTTGGCGATGCCGGATCAAGAGGGCAGCAGTGCAAGGGCTCATGGGAGGAGCCGATCGGGCGCCTGGGTGAGTGAGAATGTGGGGAAAGTTGAGAATAATGAAAAATCAGGGGAAGAGACCGAATGGGCCCTAGGCCCATTCAAAAATCCGAGCGGACCCTTTAAAAAAAAATAGTAGACAGTTTAGCCTAACTGAATTTCTTTCTTGAAAATAGAAACATAAAACCAATTAGTCTATTTTCTTAAAGGGGTAATACATATATATACATATTTAGGTCTGCCAAAGAGTAAAATCTAAAATCTTGGGGTAATTGCTTGAAGTTAAATTATTTCTTTCTTTCCTTTGAGAAGGATAAATAAAATAGGATAGATAATTAAATAATAGACTTAATTGAAGTTAATTGAAATATGACTAGTAACAACAATATTAACCTTTAAATAAAATAAGAGTTAATTTATTAATATATCATTTAACACAATACATAGACTTTAAAGGTAACTAAAAGTTTATTTAATCAATCTACTAATTGTAAATTTTATGTAAAATACTCAAACAAGTTGAGTACACTAGTTTTGACATTTCAAAGCACCGTATCATGCATGGATAATCATACGATTTGCATATGTATTGAAATTTCTTGAATTAGTCCTTATCGGACTATATTGCTTTCTTCAGAAGCCAGAGTTCCGCAAGCAGACCAGTTGAACTCCACTACCTATCTGTTACTACGTAAGTCCAGTTTATTGTTCATATCCATGGACAACAGTTTTATAAAATTTCCTTCTTGTCTATAACATGCACAAAATAAAAACCTATTTTCTAAAGTGAATCAATTGTGGAATTGTTGATCGCCGGTTTTTGGGCGTGACCATGATGGGTGGTGAAATCCTAAAAAGGTGCCGATGGCAAATGGGAATGCAGGTTTCATCACACGGGTTTGTTCATACAAGGTTAAAGCAACCAATGATCGATTGTGCTTAAGCACTGAAGTGATCGTGCATACCACATACCTTGTATGAGTGGGGCTGAGCTATGGTATCTTTGCCATATGTCATACTCCCCTGGGAATGGAAGCCCTCAATAGTTGGATCTATAGTATCAACTATTGGGAAGATAGTGTTAGCCATGTGTGCTAACCACAATACGTTGGATCTGTAGTATCAACGTGAGACTGGTAGTTTCTGGCCTGTTGTGCAGACTACGACGCGGGGTATGACTGAGCGGGCGGTGAAATGGCTCTGTGATCTTGTGGTCTGGTTGTGGATGTGACGACATTAACGCCACGACTATTGGTCGTTTATGGGTACAGTTGCACACTTTTGCAGAGTGTAATAAAGCGTGGCTTAGTCACTCCATGTTCCTAGTTGGAACTACGAATGCGATAGGAAAGAGATCCATCGGGGATCCTAGCAGCCTATAAGGCATGAGATCACAGTCTCTTAAATTAAAATTTGAGTCTCTTACCTTACAAAATTGCATTGCTTTTGGAGAGCATTGCTATTCTCAGTAGATAGTGCATCAAACATTCTTTGTTATTCCTACACTTGTTGAGTACCTTTTTGTACTCATCCCTTTATTCTAATTTCTTTGATTAGACTGTGAGCCGATGACGGAGGCTGAGGGTGGTATATGTCGAGGTCGAAGACGAAGTCGTCGAAGAGCAGACACTGGTAAAGGAAGACGAAGGCGTCGACTAGTACGTCGAGTACCGAGACGAGAATGCTACTGAGTAGAAGTATAGGTTGTGTAAGTCGAGCGTTGTAGATAAGACTTTTGCTGTAACCAACTGATAACGGTTTTAAATTCCCCGTACTTTTGGAATAAGTTTGTAAGACTTTATGTTGTTCTTCAAGTTTATAAATTAAGTTTGTAATATATGGACCGCTGTAATGTTTCTTATGTGCTACTTTGTATGATATATTGTGGATGAGAAGACACTTTGTCTACAATATGTCAAAGACCAGCATATTATCCCAAGGGGTAATATGTGGGTCATCGCACTTAAATAATAACCTAAAGGTTCAATTTAAAATTTGTGGTCGAATATTAATTTTGATTTCTTCTCCCCTGTAAAGAAATAAGATAATATATCAAATTAATTAAATAGTCTACAAATTTAAATTAACCTTCAACTGAACCTTTATTTTGATTTTGACTCTTAGAAAAGAATAAATTATTTTAACTAAGCAATTAATCGACAATTTGAAATTAACCTACACTTTATATTTTATATTTTTCGCTCTTATCTCTTTTTTTTCAAGAAAAACAATAACACCCTGTTTTGGGTTTGCTTTCTTATTTTAAGAAAAGAAGATAAAGAAAATATTGGAACGACCGGCCTGTTAGTTTTCTTCCGACCCCGCTCGGCCTTTCTCTCCCAGTTGACCGCTGTCCTTATGTGGTGTGATCCAACGTTTATTCAAGGTGGTTGATATTTGAACGACAAACTAATGGAGTAATTATTGCTAAGAGCCATGGTTACTTTCCTCTGGGTTGATCAGCGATGGCTTATTATTCTTGTGCACTGATATGTGAATCATTTTGTTCTTATGCCCCCTGACCCTATCATATGGTGTTGATGGTGAACTTGGCCATGAGATTGGGTTCTATATATAGATATATGCACATCAGTCTATTATACTAAATGAACAGATGCAGACTTGTTTTAGCTCATTCCTATGCTAATTTTATTCTGAGAAAAGGATAGAGGATGATAGAATCTGATAAGAACAGATGTATCTACCTTAGTTTGCCTTAAAACCCTATGATGAGAATTAATCTGAGGGTTCGTACTCTTTGTCTTATCAAGCTTGTATGTTGTGATCTGAATAATGATGTTTGTAGATGGATCCTTAACTCGTTTTACATGGGACAATGACAGAACTATGCTTCCTAAGCTTTTGGTCTTGCTTCTCTTAATCCACTAGTGGCCTACTTCTCTTCTCTCCTCAATTTATTCTCCTCCGGGTCTCTTCTTCCTTGCTATCTTGATGAGACGGTGGCCCGATCTTTCGATGAGACAAAGGTAGCTATCGATTTGGTAGAGGTTGACCTTGACGATCCGACTATACCGTACATGATGATATGTCTTAGCAATCGTGAAATCAATATTTGATGGTTATTGACTTTGTCGTAGGCACAATCAACCTGAACAATGAAGTTTGAGTTCCTGCAAACAATCGAAGAACCAACAAGAACTATGATAAATTGCAATATGAAATTGTGAGTATTAAATTGGCACAAGAGCTAGAAGAAAGTGTATTGGGATTTTACTTGCGATGTAAATAAGGCGGTTGTCCTACATGACTTGTAGATGTGATAATATAATAGTTGCTAAACAACTCAATGAAACCCAAAACTTAAAGAGAGAATCCTAGGGGGTATATAAAGAGAAGAGGTGATCTATTTTAGAAATAGTCCCAGACTATTTTAGCAATTACGGTGTTTTCGTAAGGAATTTGGAGATGAGGTTGGACACGTTGGAAAGAGTACAAGATAAATGTTCCAAAGAGTCTAAAATCACCCAAATCGGAGTTCGTATGCCCGAGATATAGACGTTTGAAGTCAGGGCTGTCTTAGCAATCCGAATCAGAGTCTAGATCTTGTGGGACTTGATCTCTAGCTCTTCTTGGACCAAAAGTGGCGTGAGAAGACTTCTAATACAGCACCAATTCATTTGGGACATGATCATAGTCACATGAACTTTCCTCCTCCTCTTGAGAGCTTGAACTTGAATCCTCGCATATTCTTGACGATCTTGACGGACCTCCTTTTGTTCTTTATGGGTTGAGTAGCGGATGTAGTTGAAGTAGTGAAGTAGAGGTTGCAGCAAGTGTATCCATGGAGGTCATTTCCTCATCATATCTCCTATTTTTTGACTTTGTGGAGCTTGGCTGCTATGCCGTGGTTCCTTAATTGGGTTCTTGTGGGGATGGAAATGATATCGATGGTGCTGGTGCTATTGGTACTATATTGTTTTACTTGGTGGTCTTGACCCTATTTGTACGGAGCCTTTTGAGGTCTCTTCGATGGTAACTTGCCACCTTGTGTTGCCCTACTACGTGGCTGCTAATTTGCTTGGCTTCGATTAGCTTCCAAGCTAAGTTTTGATTTTTGGTCAATTTGTTGGGCTATTTGATAACTCCATCGATGGACGACAGTTGCCTTATCTCATCAATTTACCTTTTTCCAAAACAAAAAAAAACTATTGGAGATAAATTAGTATAGGTATAAATATAAGTATTTTTATCACTACTCACCTCGTCTTTTCTCTCTATATATTTGTATAGTAGATTTGTCCGATAAGGGTCTTAGCCATATGGCCCTTGGACATTTTCAAAAACAAAATTTTATATTAAACTTATTTTCGAAACTCAAATTATCTAGATTCCACTTCAAGTATTCTTTTATCCTTGAAACTAAATTTGTGGGTTTAGGCGAAAATGTGCCCAAGGATTTGTGGGTTTTCAAAAACCTATTGTCTCCTACAATAAGTTCCCTGATGCTAACGGTCTCGAGTGCATACACTCAACGACTTCGGATATCACAAAGATTATCGAAGGCTGCCTCCCCCACACTTTTATGAGGGTATCCCTAGCTCATCATCATTTTCACCAGCCACTGATGACCCTGCCAATAAGGAGATACACATAGAGCTGTCACAAGGTCCAATAACTAGAGCTAAAGAAAAGCTACTTAATGAACAGGTGAGTTCACCCCTTAATGCACATGCTAATATTATTGATGAGAGCTTTATACTACATAAATCCAATTGCTTAATGATACTTAGGTATTCAGCTCAAGAATTAGGAGACGTTGATGCTGTTCACAAGTGTTTGCTGATTCAAGAACGTGTGGAGTTTTAGCGAGAAGTGAGGGAGGACAATGTACCACTTGAGGAAAAACGACAACAAGAGATCAAGTCTAATTTCCAACAAATCAAATGGTGCATGATTTGGAGCTCTCTAGAGAAAGTTATGACCTTAGAAGTGAAGACAGCACAAGCTGATTCGGACAACGAACGCGTAATGATATACTTGAGGAGTCCGGGATAGTACGTCAAGTATTTGTGGAATCCAACTCCATCATGACCATCTAAAGGTTTCCTATAACTTCCTTAGATGATTCCACTCGGGCTTGGGGGCGAAAAAGGCAAGAAAATAGAAGATAGAAAAGGTTGAGCTCGATTCGGATTCGGTTCGGACAGCCAGGAGGTCTGAATTTGAAACAGCCATGGTTTCCTCATATGAACTCCAAATCAGGCAAATAAGTACTCGTTGGAAAGCTAATTCTGAGTACTTTCCAACAGGTATACACCCATCTATAGATTCCATTTTTTCTATTTGCAATTTTCACAACAAGTCAGTGGTTGTATCTGTCCTTTTCCAAATAGAGTCTTGTAACTTAGAGAAGTTAGAGTTATGTTGGATATCGACCCTAATACTAGGGTGAATGTCGAAGAGTCTTTATATACTGCTTTACTTCTTGGAATTTTAGCCTTAGACCACTTTATGCGTACGAATTGAAACATAGCTATTGCTTGTTCTTTCATACCAGCGTTCATGCAAGGATAGCTGAGAGAGGATTAGGCGATCGGGTTTATTCTACAATCCAAGGTCAAGCCGTTGCTCCATCGGGAATTAGGGAATTGGCAACCATTGCTCATGGTTTCATGATGATCATCTACGGGTGTGTTTGGGCATAGATATTTGTATAGAAAGAATTCCATTGTAATGTAATATTCTTTATTTATTCTTGTACGTCAGACAATTGTGGTTGTAGTAATTGTACTCTTCTTTTAATACTTCATTTTGTATCTTGTATTTATGTAATGTAAATTTACAATTGTAACCTTCACTTCAATAAAATTCCAATTTCAATATATACATGTGCAGGTATAAAATAATTGTGAAGAATTACATGTATGATGTGTATGAGATCACTGCGCAAAACAAATTTTGCTACCTAGTCTAGTCAACAACGCAACTCTACAGAAATTGACCAACTCAGTGACACGAGTTGAGTCTATCTCTGTCCCAAGTTTCTAACGACTATCCCTAAAAACTAGGGTTCTGACGTCCTAACCCCCTTAAAATAATTTTGTCCTCAAACTTTAAAAGATGAGGTACCTGAATAAGGATGGTGTAATACCCACTTTACGATAAATAGGTATTTGCCCCGCATTCATGCATACATGGCATTACCATCGACCACACCTTATTCAAACTTAGTTGTATATCAACTTTACTTTATAGAATATGTTAATATCTCATCCTTGGTGGATATTTATACAAACACCAATCAATTTATTTGAAGGATTTCAAATAACAATGTCAAAACACCAATCAACTTATTTGAAGTATTCAAAATAACAAAATCATTAATAAGGGTAGAGGAAGTCATCAAACACTCCGGTGAATCCCCGTCCCTAATCCGGAAACCCTAAGGAGCTGGAAATTAGGGTTTAGTGGCAGAGCAGATCCTAGTAGATAAGAAGGTCCCATGAGCTCATCCATAGCTCCCAGGGTAGAAACCATCAACCCTCGACAAATTTCAGAAATCCTGGACGCATTTAAAACCTAATTGAAGGGTAAACCCTAAGTCGGAAATGGAATGAGGTCATGAGTCAAACATTGCCCGAAGCAATTCAAACCCTTACAGTAGGTCCCATTAATCACCTTGAAGCCTCTACCAAAATTTCATAACCTTTGGAGCTATTTTGGCACATGAAATACCACAAAAACAAATCCCAAATCAAGTCCTAAATTGAATTTTGAATGGGAACCTAGGTCAAACTTCATCCAAACCAGTTCAAACTCCTCCAGAACATCTTAGATATTATATCAAAGTCCCTGTAAAAATTTCATAAAATTTGGAGCAAGAATGGTACATGAAATAACAAAGGGGGTGATTCTGTAAAATAGAAAATCAAAAATAAAATAAAAAGAAGAACCCTAACCTACTCGGGCTGGCGGCCTGCTCGGCCGGCCCAGTCGGCCGGCCCACTCTCCCTCCAGCGCGCCCGCGCCCACTCCCCCCCTCTCTCTCGCTGACGCGCGGCCCCCACACGTCAGCCTCCCCTTCTCTCCTCCTCCGCGCCAGGGACCGCCCGCCACGTCTCCGACGCCGGCTGGCCGGTGAGGGCGGCGGATCCACCCCTGTCCGAGCGCGCCGCCCTTTAAAACCCCGCTCCCGACAGCCAGCCTCCCTTCCCCTCGCTCACTTCTCCCCAGCCCAAAACCCTAGCCCTAAATCCCCATCTTCCCGAGCTCCCTTCCCCACTCCGGCGACCCGCTCCGGTGAGCAATTCTCAGCGCATCAGCGAGCCTCGGTTACTGATTTTCCTTCCCAAAGCTTCCTCACTCTCTTCTCTAACTGCCTCGTCCCTCTTTTGCTCAGATCCGAGCCTCCAGCACCGTCGCCTTCCCCTTCGTCTCCAAGTCCGGCGCCCTGCTCCGACGAGCCCTCCCCGATGCTCTGGTCCTTCCCCTTTCCCATTTTCTTGTTCCAGAGAACCGGCAACTCCCCCTTAACCTCCCCCGCTCTCCCTTTTGCACAGATCTGTACTCGGAGTACCTCGACGCCGGTGACCCGTCGCTCCCCGTTCCTCCTCGCCGTCGTCAGCAGCCTTCGCGACTTCCTCCTCCCTAGCCGAGCACAGAATCGAGCTCAGGGTGAGATCCCGCGCCTTTTGCCCCTGATCCCGAGCCCTACCGAGCCCCGGAGCTCACTCCGGTGAGCCCTCCGGCGAGAGCGCCGCCGCCTGAGCCTCGGCTCCGGCCGGACCAGAGAGAGAAGGGAGAGTGCGGGTGAGAGAGAGATGGGGGGCAGGTGTCGCGTTTGGATTGGCTCCCGAGCTCATGGCTGTATGACATGCGGGTCCCGGTTCTGCTGACGTGGATTATGGGTGGGAATTCCCGGGTTGTCTCTTGGGTGTGCGTAGGATTTTAGGGTTTGACTGGGTAACCTTCGGGTACGCTTAGTATTTAGGGTTTCGAACTGTTAGGGTTAGGTTTTGGCTGAAACTTGAAACGATCATAACTTTTGAACCACACATCCAAATTCAATAAATTTTATATATTTGGAAAGCTTGTGAAAAACTCTACAAGATGGCTGAATCAAAAACTATTTTTGAGTACATGCACTGTATGGAATTTAGGGTAGAAGTTTAGCCTCCGTCGAGCGTCGATAAACCCTAGAACCTTCACCCTAGCTCCGATTTCAACGATCTTTACATTTCTGGAATCCTCACGAGATATACTATGACATGGAATCACTGGATGTCCAGTAGGGATACATGCACGACAAGTCTCGAGTAGTTAGCCCTATTTATCATCGTACCCCGCTAAACCCTAACTCGACCATGCATAACTAATTGCTCGTAACTCCGATTAAAATGATTCCAAATGTGTTAGTCAAATGGTTCAGAGCATGTCTAAGTTATGAAGGATTATGTCCACATCATCCCAACATGAATAGTCACCCTTAAATCCTAATCGTAGTTAAAGGAACCTACCATGCATGTAACTTAAGACAACCATTTAACCCTAACATCGGTGCATTGTTAGAAAGATATTCCTTGCATCAACCCTCATGCATACATGCTGGATTCATTGATTGCATTATCACTTATTGTCGATGTTCGACTTGCTTGCACTAGACTACGAAGAAGGAGATCTCCAGGCTTACGACTCCGTGCAAGACCAGGAACAAACCGATCAAGGCAAGCAGAGCTTGTTGCATCCCCTTTTTGTGTTCAGTACTTGCTTATTTCGTTCATGTGTTGATGATTGTATTATCGTTCGTAGCTTGTCATTAATTTCGATTAAACTAGCATGTTAGGATGTGTTGTATTGTGTGCCTAGTGATGGTTGAAATTAATTGATGAGCTAAATATTTGAACCTAAGGTGAGATGTGAGAGCCGAAGGAAAAAGGGTCAGCTGGATAAAGTTGGTATCACTGGAGGAGCCTGGTGCGACTAGGTGAATGGGTGTTTTGTCGCGATACCAACCTTGAGGTAACTCCAGCGTGGCTACTTCCCTTGTCACCACGTGGACGTTGCCGAGATCAACGCTAGGGTATGTCGAATGGTAAAGGCCGCTTGGAGCTTTGCAACCTCCAAGGGATAATGCTCTCGAATATCGCTAGCGGTTGTATCGTCGGAACGGTCCGAGAGATTGAATGAACTAGGTGTTGATGATTGAGATTGGGATTAATCTAGGGGCTGTACCCTAAGTGATTGAAAATGATGCAAGTAAATGTGTTAGTAATGGAAGTTGATTGGTTGGTTGCCTGAGTAGTATATTGATTAGTTGACCTCCCTCCATGTTAATTATGCTTTGTTTTCATAATTAAGTATATTGTTACTCTGAGAAGCATTCATGTTTAATTATTGTTGCACTAGTATGAGTAGGACATTTAATCAAGCACGGATAAGTCTTGCGAGTACATTCGTACTCACCCAGGTTATCCCTGGAGCTTGCAGGTGAGCCGGTGGTCGAAGAGTTTTTCGACGATGTTTGACGTGTCTGGTTTCCTCGGTTGTGTTCGATGTATGGGATAGTTAGTGTTTTGTTCAGCGATCACTATGTCGCTGTGGGACTATTATTTTGCTTCCGCTGTTGTTAATTTTCTCCGTACTCGGATATGTTTCCGGTGTTAACCGACTGATGTAATATGTTGTCCCATCGTGGACTGTTATTATTAATATCGTAATGTAGAGCTTTGTGACGATATCCGAGTTGTTAATCCGGGCTGCCCCTGCACAATGCGTGAGTGATATGAAGTGTATGGGTATGCCGTGAAAGATCGAGGCCGTACCATTTTCTACTAAGTCGAGCAGGAGTTGGTTGAGTGACCCGCTGGCTGAGATGCTGTGCCGGCCAGGCAGGGTGTGGGCGTTCTACCGGGCTTTCGAGCGACCCACTAGCTTCCGAGCTAGGTTAGGGTGTGGGTAGAATTGCCGGGCTCCTCCGACCTTGCTTGTCGTGGTAGGATTCGGGAACGACTCTGACTTTTCACCGGATTATGGAATCGTATGTGATTTTGGGAAGATTGGTCGCTTCCGGCCGGCTCGCACCTGGCGGGTGTCGGATCGTTCTACCTTGGTGCGTACGGCGCAGGTACCGTGCCACCGGGCGGACGAGTCCTTCGGTCCTTGGCGACTTCTCGTTCCCCTAATCATATGCAATTCCGGGTCCGTGACAGCTTGGTATCAGAGCCGAGCTGACCGTAGGAAGCCAATTGCAGGTGGTCGTTAGATAGGAGCTTCCGCTGCGCCTCGCTGATAGGCCAGCAAAACTATTTAAAAGCATAAACCCTATGTTTAAAATTAATAAGTAGATTGCTTTTTATTTCTTCACCTCCTCACTCTTAGTTCTGAAGTTCTTCTCTATTGCATTTGTTTTCATTGTGTGGCTAACCCTGTCCTCTCTAACCCCAAAAATTTGTATAGGATGGTGTATAACGTTGTGACCGACCCGCAACAGCTTGGAGGATGGGCTGCCTTGTTGTGGAGGATGTTGGAATATCTTGGAGTGCCCCCGGAAGAACTCCCTGCCTTCCATGCCAAGACTTATAAGGTTCATGGAAAGACTCACTTTTGGATGGCATGGGTCGCAGTGAAGGTCTCGGACTTGGATCAGACCTTTACATCATCTAGACCCAGTGATGAAGATGCCCGATTGGAAGCCTCAAGAAAAGCAGTTCTCCACCTACGGCATCACTTCGACGAGATCTTTCTATTTTCTCCCTTCCGTCTCATTCCCCAGATTACTGATGGAGGTGCCAGCATTAGGGTACCAGTGCCAAGTGACGACGAAGAAGATGATGAGACTGAGTTGGAGACGATCCAGCACATTGTTGATGCGGAAGTAATGCACCACAGGCTGTATCAGGATTATGGAAAGGCTACTCAAGAAGTGGAACGATTGACAAAAGTTAACCGCAAGCTTCGCATGGAGTTGCGCCGGAGATACCATGTGGCGAATGAGGATGAGTCTTGCGGCGAGAGCCCTTATGTCCCGGTGGAGGAGCCAACCCCGATTCCACCTTGTAAGACCAACCAACCTGAGAGTTCTGGAGCGAAGCCGCGCAAAAGGATGACAGCCCGACAGTACCTTCGGCTTTTCACCCCAAGATCCTCAGAAGCGAATGCCTCGACGCCAGCCACCTCAGTTCCCACTGATGAAGCCGCACTGTCCGAAGAAGAAGAAGAAGACCCGGAAGAGCGTGTGTGGTACACCACGAGCAACCCACCGTCCGATGAGAAGTGAGATGAACGCTTGGAGAATAGCAATGGAGACTTACGAGACCTATTGGTGTAGTGAAGAATCATTAGAAAGTCCTTAGAAGTGCTGTTTGGAGTTAGCATTAGGCCAAAGGTCTCATTTTGTAATGTAAGCCGGATCAAACCCTAGGGTTAAAACATCTTTTGGAGATGTGTAATTGGGTATTAAGGGCTGCAATTTTGACGTCTTGTAATGTTTAGATTCGCCGTAAGGTGACCTAAACCGCAGCCCCAATCTATGGACTATGTTGAACGTATTATGGCAATCCAGTATCGTTCTTATCATTGTTCTGTCCTTCATTTTCTCTTAGGGAACAATGTAGCATGTTCATAAATACCCCGCTGAACCAATGTGAAACGTTTGCTTTCAGCCTCTCTAACCTTGATCCGTTCTTGCTGTTGTCCTTTGGTTGCAACAGAATGGCGTCAGGAACCCGTGGTGCTGCCCGTGGTCGCCGTGAGCGCGATGAGGAGGAAGTGCCACCTCCTCCTCAGCAGCCAAGTGTTGCGGACCTGCTCATGACCCAGAATAGGATCCTCGAGCAGCTGGCGCGTAATCAAGGCGCCGGTGGTGGACAGGCTCGAGGTGGCCTAGCTGAGTTTCAGCGAACCCAACCGCCAACCTTTGATCAAGCCGATGACCCGCTGGAGGCAGATAGCTGGATCCGACAAATTGAAAGGAAACTCGAGCTAGCAGAGTGCGTTGAAGCTAACAAGGTCAGGTTCGCTTCCCACTGCCTAGCAGGCGCTGCCGCAGAATGGTGGGAAAACTTCTTGGTCACGCAAGCTGCTGGCCATGTGGTCACATGGGACGAGTTCAAAACCGGTTTCCGCAACTTCCATATCCCCGATGGTATCATGAACTTGAAGAGGGAGGAGTTCAGAGATCTCCGTCAAGGAAAGAAACCCATCATGGAGTTCCTTCGTGAATTCAACCACTTGTCGCGATATGCCCCTCAGGAAGTTTCCACCGATAGAGAGAAGGTCCGGCACTTTATGGACAAATTGAATGACGAGATGCGGGCAAGGCTAGCCACTGTTGACGTGCGCGACTTTCAGTACTTGGTGGATAAAGTCATTAACATAGAAGCAAGAGAGTCCGTTCTCAGCCAGAACCGCAAGCGCGAGAGGGAAGCGCTAAGGTCTGCTGCAAGCAGCTCACAAAAGCCGCGGGTGTGGCAGCAGCAGCCACCCCGCCCTGCAGTTCAATATCCTCCAAGACCGCAGGGTTACGCTTCGCGCCCCCAGCCGCAGAATGCTCAGCCTCATCCACAGAGCGGACAGCCAAGGCCAGCGCTTGACATCACTAAGGTACAGTGTTATAACTGCGGAAGGATGGGGCACTTCGCTAGCGCTTGTCACCAGCCGCGCACCGGATATGCCTTTGCCCCCAAGGCGCAACAGGGACAGCAAGGCAGAGGTCCTCAAGTCAGGGGTCCAGCCCCCAACAAGCCTCAAGTTCCCGGCCGCGGCAGGGTGAATCATATTACAGCCGAGGAAGCACAGGACGCGCCAGAAGTGGTGCTGGGTACGCTCTCCGTTCACTCAACTCCTGCAACTGTTCTGTTCGATTCCGGAGCATCTCATTCTTTTATCTCCAGCAAGTTTGTGCATGATAACCATGTTCCATCATCAGCATTGCATCATCCCCTCATCGTTGCAACACCCGGTTCGGAAATCAGAACCGAACGGGTTTGCGAGGGTATTAAAGTAGAGATTGGTGGGGAAACCTTTCTGGGCAATATGGTAGTTTTGGGATCAGCTGGGTTGGACGTCATATTGGGCATGAATTGGTTGATCCAACACAAAGCTAAGATAGACTGTGCCGGAAGATCGGTATCTCTTACCTCCGAGTCCGGTAAAGAAGTGGTGTTTGTCTCCTCGTCCCCAACAGGATGTCTCTTTGCCCTCAGCGATACCCAGGATCAAGGGGATTGAGCTAGTTCCTGTAGTATGTGAGTATCCGGATGTTTTCCCTGAAGAGTTGCCCGGTATGCCCCCGGATCGCGCAGTGGAGTTCGTCATCGATCTTCCTCCTGGAACCGCCCCTGTCTCAAGACGACCCTACCGGATATCCCCGAAGGAGTTACTAGAAATGAAGAAGCAGCTCCAGGAGCTTGAGGAAAAAGGTTTCATCCGACCTAGCTCCTCGCCGTGGGGTTGCCCCGCTATGTTCGTAAAGAAGAAGGACTCAAGTCTAAGGATGGTGGTTGACTACCGCCCTTTGAACGAACTTACCGTGAAGAACAAATGCCCTCTACCCAGGATTGATGACCTCTTTGACCAGTTAACCGGGGCAAGTGTCTTCTCCAAGATTGACCTCAGGCTGGGCTACCATCAGATAAAGATTAGATCTGAAGACATTCCAAAAACAGCCTTCACCACTCGTTACGGGTCGTACGAGTACACAGTTATGTCCTTCGGGTTGACCAATGCCCCTTCCACCTTTACCCAACTCATGAACTCAGTATTCATGGAGTATCTGGATCAATTTGTTGTCGTCTTCATCGATGACATCCTCATCTATTCCAAGTCCGACTCAGAACATGAAGATCACTTGAGAAGGGTGCTTGACAAGCTCCGTGAGCATCGTCTGTATGCCAAGTTCTCGAAATGCGAGTTTTGGAAACGCCAAGTGGAATTCTTGGGCCATATACTCTCAGCTCAAGGTATCGCGGTAGACCCGAGCAAGGTGCAAGCGGTACAAGAGTGGAAGCAACCCAAATCGGTTACCCAGATCCGGAGTTTCCTGGGATTGGCAGGATACTACCGTCGATTCATCGAAGGTTTCTCCTCCATAGCGAAGCCCATGACCGAACTGTTGAAGAAAGACACCAAGTTTGTATGGTCTGACAAGTGTGAAGCCAGTTTTCAAGAACTCAAGAAGAGACTGACATCAGCCCCAGTGCTTGTTCTCCCAGACGTCAATAAGGACTTCGAGGTTTACTGCGATGCTTCCCACAATGGATTAGGCTGTGTCCTCATGCAAGAAGGTCGCGTGGTAGCTTACGCCTCGCGACAGTTGAGACCTCATGAAGCCAACTATCCCACTCACGACCTAGAGCTAGCAGCTGTGGTTCACGCCCTCAAGATTTGGCGCCATTACCTCATCGGTAACCGCTGTGAAATCTATTCGGACCATAAGAGCCTAAAGTATCTGTTCACCCAGCCGGACCTGAACCTTCGTCAGAGGAGATGGCTTGAGTTAATCAAGGATTACGACTTGGGCTTAAATTATACCCCCGGCAAGGCCAATGTCGTTGCTGATGCCCTTAGTCGGAAGGCTTACTGCAACAACGCTGTGATCAAGGAGCAGCAACCACCTCTTCACGAAGAGTTTCAACGACTGAACTTGGAGATGGTTGAACAGGGTACCCTCGCCACTTTGGAGGTGAAGCCATCATTAGAAGATCAAATCAAGGCTGCTCAAGCTCAGAATGTTGGAATGAAGAAAATCAAGGAGAAGATGAAGACTGGTACCGCAACTTGTTTCACAGAAGATAAGGATGGAGTATTATGGTTTGGAAAACGACTTGTGGTGCCCAAGGACAAGCAACTAAAGGACTTAATCCTCCATGAAGCCCACAACTCCCCATTGACCATCCATCCAGGCAGTACCAAGATGTACCAAGATCTCCGTCGTCAGTTCTGGTGGACCCGGATGAAGCGGGAGATTGCCCAATATGTTGCTGAGTGTGATGTCTGTCGCCGTGTGAAGGCCGAACACCAGAGACCAGCAGGCCTACTTCAGCCACTCCCTATTCCTGAGTGGAAATGGGAAGAGATTGGTATGGATTTTGTAGTAGGTCTGCCGAGATCCCCAAAGGGCAACGATGCAATATGGGTGATTGTAGACCGTCTATCCAAAGTCGCCCACTTCATCCCTGTGAAAACAACGCACAAAGTGAGCCAGCTAGCAAGGTTGTATATCTCTCGGATTGTTTGTCTCCATGGTGTTCCCAAGAGAATCATCTCAGATCGAGGCACTCAATTCACCAGCAGGTTTTGGAAATGCTTGCACGAATCTATGGGCACTTCTTTATCCTTCAGCACTGCTTTTCATCCGCAAACCAGTGGTCAGGTTGAGCGAACAAACCAAGTCCTTGAAGACATGTTAAGGTCCTGTGCCCTCACAGCTGGTTCCAATTGGGAAGAATACTTGCCGTATGCAGAGTTCGCCTACAATAACAGTTACCAAACCAGCCTCGGAATGGCCCCCTTTGAAGTACTTTATGGAAGAAAGTGCAGAACACCATTGAACTGGTCAGAGACAGGCGAGAGACAATTCTTTGGACCCAACCCAATCGAAGAAGCTGAAGAGCTAGTTCACCATGTCCGTCAACGTCTTCGCGAAGCTCAATCCAGGCAAAAGAGCTACGCCGATCCACGCCGTCGAGAGGTTACCTTCCAGGTTGGAGATAGCGTATATCTTAAGGTCACTCCATTCAAAGGAGTTCACCGTTTTGGAATGAAAGGAAAGCTGACCCCTCGTTATATCGGGCCATATCAAGTCTTAGCCAAACGAGGAACCGTTGCATATCAGTTGGAGTTGCCTCCCGAGCTGTCCCAAGTGCACGATGTCTTCCATGTGTCCCAGTTAAAGGCTTGCCATCGAGTTCCAGAGACGAAGATCAACCCCGAAATAGAAGTGCTACATGAAGACCTGTCGTATCGGGAACATCCGGTATGCATCCTCGACGAAGCTGAACGCAAGACTCGACGTCGTACCATCAAGTTCCTCAAGGTTCAGTGGAGCAACCACACCGAAGACGAAGCCACCTGGGAACGTGAAGAATGGCTCAAGACCGAGTTTCCAGCCTTGTTTGTCGACCGTTAGCGATCTCGGGTCGAGATCTTTTTAAGGGGGGTAGGTTTTGTAATACCCACTTTACGATAAATAGGTATTTGCTCCCGCATTCATGCATACATGGCATTACCATCGACCACACCTTATTCAAACTTAGTTGTATATCAACTTTACTTTATAGAATATGTTAATATCTCATCCTTGGTGGATATTTATACAAACACCAATCAATTTATTTGAAGGATTTCAAATAACAATGTCAAAACACCAATCAACTTATTTGAAGTATTCAAAATAACAAAATCATTAATAAGGGTAGAGGAAGTCATCAAACACTCCGGTGAATCCCCGTCCCTAATCCGGAAACCCTAAGGAGCTGGAAATTAGGGTTTAGTGGCAGAGCAGATCCTAGTAGATAAGAAGGTCCCATGAGCTCATCCATAGCTCCCAGGGTAGAAACCATCAACCCTCGACAAATTTCAGAAATCCTGGACGCATTTAAAACCTAATTGAAGGGTAAACCCTAAGTCGGAAATGGAATGAGGTCATGAGTCAAACATTGCCCGAAGCAATTCAAACCCTTACAGTAGGTCCCATTAATCACCTTGAAGCCCTCTGCCAAAATTTCATAACCTTTGGAGCTATTTTGGCACATGAAATACCACAAAAACAAATCCCAAATCAAGTCCTAAATTGAATTTTGAATGGGAACCTAGGTCAAACTTCATCCAAACCAGTTCAAACTCCTCCAGAACATCTTAGATATTATATCAAAGTCCCTGTAAAAATTTCATAAAATTTGGAGCAAGAATGGTACATGAAAATAACAAAGGGGGTGATTCTGTAAAATAGAAAATCAAAAATAAAATAAAAAGAAGAACCCTAACCTACTCGGGCTGGCGGCCTGCTCGGCCGGCCCAGTCGGCCGGCCCACTCTCCCTCCAGCGCGCCCGCGCCCACTCCCCCCCTCTCTCTCGCTGACGCGCGGCCCCCACACGTCAGCCTCCCCTTCTCTCCTCCTCCGCGCCAGGGACCGCCCGCCACGTCTCCGACGCCGGCTGGCCGGTGAGGGCGGCGGATCCACCCCTGTCCGAGCGCGCCGCCCTTTAAAACCCCGCTCCCGACAGCCAGCCTCCCTTCCCCTCGCTCACTTCTCCCCAGCCCAAAACCCTAGCCCTAAATCCCCATCTTCCCGAGCTCCCTTCCCCACTCCGGCGACCCGCTCTGGTGAGCAATTCTCAGCGCATCAGCGAGCCTCGGTTACTGATTTTCCTTCCCAAAGCTTCCTCACTCTCTTCTCTAACTGCCTCGTCCCTCTTTTGCTCAGATCCGAGCCTCCAGCACCGTCGCCTTCCCCTTCGTCTCCAAGTCCGGCGCCCTGCTCCGACGAGCCCTCCCCGATGCTCTGGTCCTTCCCCTTTCCCATTTTCTTGTTCCAGAGAACCGGCAACTCCCCCTTAACCTCCCCCGCTCTCCCTTTTGCACAGATCTGTACTCGGAGTACCTCGACGCCGGTGACCCGTCGCTCCCCGTTCCTCCTCGCCGTCGTCAGCAGCCTTCGCGACTTCCTCCTCCCTAGCCGAGCACAGAATCGAGCTCAGGGTGAGATCCCGCGCCTTTTGCCCCTGATCCCGAGCCCCACCGAGCCCCGGAGCTCACTCCGGTGAGCCCTCCGGCGAGAGCGCCGCCGCCTGAGCCTCGGCTCCGGCCGGACCAGAGAGAGAAGGGAGAGTGCGGGTGAGAGAGAGAAGGGGGGGCAGGTGTCGCGTTTGGATTGGCTCCCGAGCTCATGGCTGTATGACATGCGGGTCCCGGTTCTGCTGACGTGGATTATGGGTGGGAATTCCCGGGTTGTCTCTTGGGTGTGCGTAGGATTTTAGGGTTTGACTGGGTAACCTTCGGGTACGCTTAGTATTTAGGGTTTCGAACTGTTAGGGTTAGGTTTTGGCTGAAACTTGAAACGATCATAACTTTTGAACCACACATCCAAATTCAATAAATTTTATATATTTGGAAAGCTTGTGAAAAACTCTACAAGATGGCTGAATCAAAAACTATTTTTGAGTACATGCACTGTATGGAATTTAGGGTAGAAGTTTAGCCTCCGTCGAGCGTCGATAAACCCTAGAACCTTCACCCTAGCTCCGATTTCAACGATCTTTACATTTCTGGAATCCTCACGAGATATACTATGACATGGAATCACTGGATGTCCAGTAGGGATACATGCATGACAAGTCTCGAGTAGTTAGCCCTATTTATCATCGTACCCCGCTAAACTCTAACTCGACCATGCATAACTAATTGCTCGTAACTCCGATTAAAATGATTCCAAATGTGTTAGTCAAATGGTTCAGAGCATGTCTAAGTTATGAAGGATTATGTCCACATCATCCCAACATGAATAGTCACCCTTAAATCCTAATCGTAGTTAAAGGAACCTACCATGCATGTAACTTAAGACAACCATTTAACCCTAACATCGGTGCCTTGTTAGAAAGATATTCCTTGCATCAACCCTCATGCATACATGCTGGATTCATTGATTGCATTATCACTTATTGTCGATGTTCGACTTGCTTGCACTAGACTACGAAGAAGGAGATCTCCAGGCTTACGACTCCGTGCAAGACCAGGAACAAACCGATCAAGGCAAGCAGAGCTTGTTGCATCCCCTTTTTGTGTTCAGTACTTGCTTATTTCGTTCATGTGTTGATGATTGTATTATCGTTCGTAGCTTGTCATTAATTTCGATTAAACTAGCATGTTAGGATGTGTTGTATTGTGTGCCTAGTGATGGTTGAAATTAATTGATGAGCTAAATATTTGAACCTAAGGTGAGATGTGAGAGCCGAAGGAAAAAGGGTCAGCTGGATAAAGTTGGTATCACTGGAGGAGCCTGGTGCGACTAGGTGAATGGGTGTTTTGTCGCGATACCAACCTTGAGGTAACTCCAGCGTGGCTACTTCCCTTGTCACCACGTGGACGTTGCCGAGATCAACGCTAGGGTATGTCGAATGGTAAAGGCCGCTTGGAGCTTTGCAACCTCCAAGGGATAATGCTCTCGAATATCGCTAGCGGTTGTATCGTCGGAACGGTCCGAGAGATTGAATGAACTAGGTGTTGATGATTGAGATTTTGATTAATCTAGGGGCTGTACCCTAAGTGATTGAAAATGATGCAAGTAAATGTGTTAGTAATGGAAGTTGATTGGTTGGTTGCCTGAGTAGTATATTGATTAGTTGACCTCCCTCCATGTTAATTATGCTTTGTTTTCATAATTAAGTATATTGTTACTCTGAGAAGCATTCATGTTTAATTATTGTTGCACTAGTATGAGTAGGACATTTAATCAAGCACGGATAAGTCTTGCGAGTACATTCGTACTCACCCAGGTTATTCCTGGAGCTTGCAGGTGAGCCGGTGGTCGAAGAGTTTTTCGACGATGTTTGACGTGTCTGGTTTCCTCGGTTGTGTTCGATGTATGGGATAGTTAGTGTTTTGTTCAGCGATCACTATGTCGCTGTGGGACTATTATTTTGCTTCCGCTGTTGTTAATTTTCTCCGTACTCGGATATGGTTCCGGTGTTAACCGACTGATGTAATATGTTGTCCCATCGTGGACTGTTATTATTAATATCGTAATGTAGAGCTTTGTGACGATATCCGAGTTGTTAATCCGGGCTGCCCCTGCACAATGCGTGAGTGATATGAAGTGTATGGGTATGCCGTGAAAGATCGAGGCCGTACCATTTTCTACTAAGTCGAGCAGGAGTTGGTTGAGTGACCCGCTGGCTGAGATGCTGTGCCGGCCAGGCAGGGTGTGGGCGTTCTACCGGGCTTTCGAGCGACCCACTAGCTTCCGAGCTAGGTTAGGGTGTGGGTAGAATTGCCGGGCTCCTCTGACCTTGCTTGTCGTGGTAGGATTCGGGAACGACTCTGACTTTTCACCGGATTATGGAATCGTATGTGATTTTGGGAAGATTGGTCGCTTCCGGCCGGCTCGCACCTGGCGGGTGTCGGATCGTCTACCTTGGTGCGTACGGCGCAGGTACCGTGCCACCGGGCAGACGAGTCCTTCGGTCCTTGGCGACTTCTCGTTCCCCTAATCATATGCAATTCCGGGTCCGTGACAGATGGGTAGCCTCTATGCAAATCTTCTTCTTTCTCCCACATCGATTCTCGAACAAGATAATTCTTCCATTGCACCTTACAATACTTGATAGCTCAGTTTCTCAATTGCTTCCAATCCTCAGCAAGAATCTTGATTGATTGCTCGATATATGATAAGTCAGTTTGCAAATCAACTTCTACATGTCCCACCTTTTTGTTTGGATCTTTTACACACCTTCTGAGTTGTGAGGTATGGAATACATCATGTACCTTTGATAAAGATTCTAGTAGCTTTAACTAGTAGGCACCTCCCCCTTCCGATCAATAACTTGAAATGGTCTGATATGTCACAAGCCTGATGATGCTACCATGGTTGCTGATTTGTTCTTTTGTGAAGTTGTTCGCTTGCATGGTGTGCCAGATACTATAATTTCAGATCGTGATACTAAATTTCTTAGCCACTTTTAGAGATACTTATGGGTTAAGTTGGAGACTAAATTACTGTTTAGTACTACATATCATCCCCAAACTAATGGACAAACTGAAGTAGTTAATAGCACTTTATCAACCATGCTTAGGGCTGTTTTGAAAATAAATTTGTGTATCTAGGAAGAGTGTTTACCTCATATTGAGTTTGCTTATAATCGTTCGCTACATTCCACCACTAAAATGTGCCCTTTTGAAGTTGTGTATAGTTTTATTCCTCGTGCACCAATTGATTTCTTACATCTTCCATCTTCCGAGAAGGTTAATTTTGATGCTACACAACATGCTGAATTGATATTAAAAATGCATGAGACCACTAAAGAGAATATAGAGCGCATAAATGCTAAGTCTAAACTTGCTGGTGATTGGGGTAGAAAACATGTTACTTTTGAACCTGGTGATCTTGTTTGGCTACATTTAAGAAAAGATAAGTTTCGTGATTTGTGCAAATCTAATTTAGTGCCTCACGTAGATGGTCCATTTAAAGTATTGGAAAGAATAAATGATAATGCATATAAGCTTGAGCTGCATGCAGATTTTGGGGTTAGCCCCACATTTAACATTGCATATTTGAAGCCTTATTTAGGAGAGGAAGATGAGCTACTATTGAGGATGACTTCAATTCAAGAAGGGGAGAATAAAGAGGGCATCCCTCCGACTATTACATCCACAAAACCTACTCCATCCACTACTACTGATGGACCGATGACTCAAGTTCATGCACGACTTCTTAACTATCAGGTACTTTCGTTTCTCAGTACCTCACATAACTTACATATGAAAATGATGCTGCCTAAATCAAATGTTCTCTTGTTATTAAGGAACCAAGGGCCCAGTTGGATATGGAGGACAAGCATTAGAGCGTTCGGATCAAGAATGGAGTTGATGGCAGCCAGCAATCAAGCGTCGAGTCAAATGAAGATTTCTAGACATTGAAGCCCCCATAATGACACAAGAATGAAGACCGAACCTAGTTAAAGATTCATTGAAACTTCAGTCTACATGCAAGCAAGGAAACCAGCATTAGGAACATCAGGAGTCATCTAGAGTTGTCAAAATGTCATCTGGCTGACTAACCATACTGGCTGGTTTAAACTGCCCATGCGGCTGGTCTGACCGACCGAACTGACCTAAGTCTGTTCAAGTCTGAGTCTGCAAAGGGGTGTTTTTGCTTTTATATAAACCCCCTAGCAGCCTCTATTTTCAATGGGATTTGTTTAGATTAGAACTTCCTACTTGCAACCTTGCGTCTATCGATTGTGTTCAACAACCAATTGTCTAGACCACTATTCGGATCCCCATGTTATCCATAAACTTCATCCATGCCCGCAATTTCAGATTGCTTCTCCATATTTTTGCTTGTTCTTCGATTGCTTGCAAGGAATTGAACCTCATGTTCAGGTTGGCCATGCTTCCCGCATGTCAACAACCTACTAGAGTTGGTTTAGCGATTGCTAAGGCGCATCATTGTTGCACATTGTAGTTGGATCGTCAAAGTCACCTCCACCAAAATCGATTCGTGTTCTCTTCGAAAGATCAGGACACCCTTAGTGCTATCAACCTATATAACAAGCACATCTCAGACAGATCTTTTAGGGTTTTTCGGAAATATTTTGCTGGTGTCAGCTGCTTTAATGTGGAGGCACTTTTGAGGTGATTTGGTTGCATTGAAGACCATATTTGGAAGGTTAGTAAGTTCCCAATCTCCAATTGGTCATCTATTTATTACATGACCTAGCTAGTTAAAAGCAGACACATGTAGTTGTAGTTTTTTATAGAGAATATTATGTAGATTTATATGTCTCTCAGAAGGTTTAGTGTTTAGTATGAGTAGAAGGTTTAATGTTAGAAGGTTTAGTGTTTGAAGGTTAAGTGTTCTTTAGAAGGTTCCATGTTAGATCTTAAAACTTTGGGAGAGTAGAGTATGTATAAATTTAGGTGTAATTTTTTTCTATAGTATATCATGTAGATTTACATGTTTGTTGCAAGCTAGGTTTAGTGTTTAACTTAGAGTAGAAAGTTTTGTTTTAGAAGGTTTCGTGTTCGTTAGAAGATTCCATGTTTAGATATTAAAACTTTATGAGAGTAGAGTATGTATAATTAATTTATGTATAGTTTTTTTGTAGAGAATATCGTGTTGATTTACATACTTGTTAATTAGAATCTAGGTTTAGTGTTAATTAAGAGTAGAAGGTTTCATGTTAGAAGGTTTGGTATTAGAAGGTTCCATGTTAGATCTTAAAACTTTATGAGAGTACAGTATGTTGTTAGGGCCCCAAAATTACATATGGCTAAAGGAACAGATTATCGCCAAAGACCGAGCAATCACCCATTCAGTGACACGGTACCTGCGCCATGCACACCGAAATGGCGTGATCCGACACCTGACCAACGCACCATACGATCACCAGAGCCGTATGCCTTTACCGTTGGTCAAGCCGGCCAGAAGCGATCAAACTTCCGAAAGCCACATATAATTCACGAAGTCCTGTGAAGAATTAAAGTCACTCTCAAATCCACTAAGCACAACAAGGTTGGAGGAGCCCGGCGATGATACCCTCACCCTAACCTAACCCGGAGGACAGTGGGTCACCCGAAGGCCCGGTATCATCAACCACACCCTGCCTGACCGGCACTGCATCTCAGTCAGCGGGTCACTCAACCATAACCTGTCACACTTAGTGAAAGGAAGACTGACTGTAACTCTTCACGACTAACACATACACTTCAATTCATACACGCACGGTGTATGGGCAGCCACATTCAACAAACTTAAGCGTCACAACAAAACTCTACAGAACATAGTTTATATATACATAATCACTTCCCATACACAGGGCAGTTATTTAACTTACATTCGGGTGACCTGGGGGTCATCCCTAACAAAAGAAAACATAAAAACAGCAGCAGAAAACATTAATAACTGAGGTGGCAGCCCATGCCAACTCTCAAAATGCTTCACAAGCCTACAGGACCTTCTGACCGGGGAAAACCAAGCGAGGACACTTCGAATTCAGCACACACGGGCCAGGGAATTCTCCTAATTTAAAGCACCTGCAGGAATGGAATTCCCAACTAAGTACTTTGATACTCGCAAGATGCTAATTGCTCATTCCAGTTTAACTTACTCATGGCATGGAAGAATAAATAGCAAGACCAAACCATTAACCAATTTCATCCTAACATGTTAAAGAGAACTACACATTTATCTTTATCATGCTAGCATAGCAATTTTCATCATAAAACAAATTAACCCATACACATAACAAAATTCAAGTAACAACCGTCACCACAAGTAGAACCAAACCTTTCAAGATATTCTGATTACTAGTGACTACTATCACTAGAATCCAATTAATTGATAATCCATATCATCCCAACAAGGATTCAGAGCACTAGTGACTCCTATCACTAGTCTCGCATTTGCCCACATAGTTGGCCACATAGTTCACGTAGTTCACACAGCTGCACGTAGCTCACATAGTTCACACAGCTCACACGGTCGCACATAGCTCACATAGTTCACACAATTCACACGGTCGCACATAGCTCACATAGTTCACACAGTTCACACAGTCGCACATAGCTCACATAGTTCACACAGTTCACACAGTCGCACATAGCTCACATAGTTACACATAGCACACCTAGTGTTGCACATAGCCCACATAGGTAATCACCGCACATAGCCCACATAGGTAATCACCGTTCTGGTGTATCAATCATTTCTCATGATGCCACAATATTTCTCCATAACCATCCCAGTTATGAGTACCAAACAGATCACATTCATAATAGAACATAACAAGCAAGCAAGCAATCGAGATCCAAGTATGCAACACCAAAAGCAATCAAAGCTATTTATCAACCAAGCATGACATAAGGGAAACTGGAATATTTCCAACAAGCGAGCATGCTTGCCTGGCCCTTGAATGGATTGTACTTGCTTGGAATTACTCGGATAAGTTAACCCTCGTGGTCCGGCCCTATCGATAAGAAATCCAAAATGCCGGAAAAGATGGAGACAAACAATCGATCAATACCAGCAAGGAAGGATATGAGATTATTGATGAAATGCATCTGATTAAGTGGTAAATGTTATTACAAAGCTAAGCTAACTTGAACCATTTGGATGACTTTGTTATGAGTTCTTGAAGTTTAAGTTATTTTTAAAGTCCTTTTTTGTATTTTTCTCAGTAAAGAGAGGAATTTAATATTCTTGTAATTAGTTGGGTGGATTATAGTACCAAGCATTTACATTTCTCCTGTTAAGCTAGATTCTCTAAATCATGCCTACTTCAAATTTTAGCATTTCTTGCCTTCTTAGTAGAGTAAATATGTGAGATACCAAGTTGGTTATAGGGAGCGAAACACATCTATCAAGATCATTGGTACCGCGGTGGTATTAAGTATTTTTGGTTAGAGTGTATTCTTGTATCAATAGCCCAGTTAATTCAAAAATTTATCAATAGAGCAACGGTTTACTAATCATGCGTGCTCATCGTCAGTACCTTTAATTGAGAGCTTTAGCAACTATTGATTGCTGTTATTCACTAACTAACCAGGTATTAGATATTAGTATTGCATTGTCTATCCCTTAACTCTGTTTATTTATTCCTTCATCTGATGACATATAGTTAGCCTCAGGTTGATATGATGTATCTTTTTCTCTGTCTTATTTCTATTCTCTGTTAATTCACTGTGGATCCAAGGTGACCATAGACACATGGTTCGGTTACAGTTTACACATGCAGGACCCGAATACTACATTCCCATGGGTTACACACATGCTATATGGATTGGCTCACTGATCATTGCTGCATATATATAGAAATCAATGAACAACTAATGCCAATTATAGTTTATGTTCTTATCAGGTTCTCAAAGCATCTATATGTGAATTATATAGGCATATAAGCAAACCAAAACCTAGTGTAGCATCTGTTCGTTCTCGGATTAATAACCTAACACTTATATGTACTTAAAACAGCAAACAACTAAAATCGAATTTAGTATTTGTTCTTGCCAATTGAAGGGATCATCACCATAACATGTTTATTAAGCAGCTATTAACATGGAGTATCTCAAATGCGACTATCTGCCATTGATACCACCCACATTGGTTCATTAGCCGACTACTAAAATGTCAGGATATCACCAACCTGTCTCAATCACTAATTAAGTTTGTTCAGTGGTTCAATTGACTAATAGCTCAGTAGGTACATTTTAAACAAATGCAGCAGTCCTTGGTCGTTGCTCCCAACGGTTTGCATCACCGGAGAAAGGAAAAAGGGCCGAGTGTTGCTCACCGCCGGTGATGAAATGCTAGAGCTAGCAGCTCAGCTTGGGGAGGAGCTACACGGTCAGCTTGTTGAAGAAGATGGCTGGGGCTCGAGCATGCGCCGGGGAGAATAGAGGCGCCGGTGGGGGCTGGCCGGAGTTGGGGAAGTCGCCGCGCGGGTTGAGTCCTTGGCGTATACCGTTGAACCCTTGCCGGAATCGGAGACGAAACCGGCGGTGGACAGGAGTAGAAGCGGAGGAGGAAGGAGAGCTCCGGGAAGACGACGGCGTGGCTCTGCTGGAGACGGAGACGGTGGTGGCGATTGGGCTGAGGGAGAGCTACGGCGGCTTGGGGTTGGTGAAGAGGCCGAGGACGGTGGTTGCGGTGGAGAGGAGGTGGGGTAAGGAGGGGCCGAGCGAATGGGCACGGGGCGTGGCCGGCGGTGGTGGCTTGAAGAGGAAGGCCCGGACGGCGGCGACGTCCGTGGCGGTTGGACGGGAGGCGCTGGCCGGCGGTGGTGAGGCGTGGCGCAGGTGAGGGCGGGCGGCGGGCGGCGGGCGGCGGGCCGGCTTGCTTGCGAGGCTCGCGAGGGTGGAGGCGAAGCCCTAAGGCGGCGGCAGCAAAGGGTATCAAGGCAGCGTGGGGGAGCTCGGTTTTAGGGAAATCAGCGTGGGGAGGAAGAGAATGGCAGGGGAGAAAAGGAGAGGAATTGGTGGGTGGGTCCCGCGGTAGACAATTGGGGCGGTGCCGGCATGGGCTTTGGCCCGGAGAAAAAGAAGGGATGGGCCATGAGCTGGCCCACGAATATAAGGGGAGGATTTTGTTTTTATTCCTTTATTTTTCTAAATTGCATGAGTAATTGAATAATTGCTCAATTGTCTTCCATCTTGTCCAAAAGAAGGATGTTTAGAACACATATGTACTGTTCAACTTCAATCAACTGGTAGAGCTTATGTTAAGGTTCTTAAAATATTCACTAGGGTTGTTGTTAATAAAATTGGTGTCACTGAGCTTAGTTAAAGTTGCTTTTACGTCACATTCCTAGGGTTTTCGAATTGAGCCAAAAATAAATGACCTCGATGCATGCTTATTATGAGAAGAAATCTGATTATACACGATGATCTTCACTGATCTCGTGTGTTAAGAAATAGGGTCATTACATATGTATAATTAATTTCATATTTTATATGTGTCGTAGCTTCGATGGATCAAAGTTGAATGTATCCCGAGAGCTGTGTGACCCAAGAGTACATTACTGGTGTGAATGAATTCATAATAGCGGCGGGGATAGATATGTTGACAAAGGGGGCCGAATTTATTTGTTGTATGTGCTATGACTATAAGAATGAGAAGATTTTTAAGGACACACCACAAATACAAGATCATTTGATTCAGAAGGGTTTCATACATGGTTATACATGCTAGACTAGTCATGGAGAAGAGCAGCTAATTAGGCAGGGGACCGATGAGGTGACGAGCAGTGAAGATGATGTTGATTGTGACTCAGATTGTGAAGGTGATGATAGGCTACCAACTGATAATGATCTAGTTCAGATGTTACGTGATGCAGAAGGGAATAACCTAGGTGGGAGAGAATATAATAAAATTTTAAGCTTGATGGACTCGGAGAAACCTTTATTCCCAGGTTGAAAGACAAAATACACAATGTTATCTTCCATTCTTGAACTATTCAAATTGAAGGCAAACAATGGGTGGTCCCATAAAAGTTTCACCTCACTGTTACGACTCATGGCAGACAGCTTCCAGACAGAAATGATATGCCCACAAGCACTTACAAAGTGAAGAAGGTTCTTTGTCCCCTAGGATTGGAAGTAGAAAGAACTCATGCTTGTCGGATGATTATAACCTCTTCCGTCAAGAGTATGAGAATTTGCACGTATGTCCCCTATGCAAGACATCCCGGTACAAGCAGCATAACATTCAAGATGATGACCTAGAGGCAACGAGGAGAGAAATGGAACTCCGGCTAAGGTCGTGTGGTATCTTTCCATAATTCCTCATCTGAAGAGTTTGTATGCAAATAAAAAACATGCGTAATTCATCTGATGGCACGTGGAGGATCGTAAGGATGATTGGAGAGCTAAGACATCCGGCTGATTCCACCCAGTTGAGAAACATCAATAGGAGGTTTCCAATTTTTGGTGCAGAATCGAGGAATGTAAGGCTCGCATTGAGTATTGACAGAATGAATCTATTCAGTAGCATGAGTTGTGACATAGCACTTGGTCAGTGGCTCTATGCATCTACAACCTTTCTCCTTGGCTATGTATGAAGTGGAAGTTCATCTTGTTGGCCATGGTCATCCAAGGGCTGAAGCAACCAGGGAATGACATAGATGTGTACCTAGCACTATTGTTGGAAGAATTGAAAACACCGTGGACCGAAGGTGTGGAGGTATGGGACGCCGATAATAGAGAACAATTCACCTTACGTAGCTTGTTATTCTGCACCATGTTATAGGGAATGACTATCCTGCCTATGGTAACCTGTCGGGGCAAACAATACAAGGAGCCAAGGGATGCGGTCAATGCTTGGTTGATATGGCGAGTGTGTATCTCAAGAACTCGTGCAAGACTACCTACACACGGTATCATAGGATCTTGTGAAGAAATCACCCATACCGTAAGATGACGGCAAAGTTCAATGGAACGACTGAGGAGGGTCCGGCTCCAAAGCCCTATACCAAGATGTAGGTACATGATATGGTTAAGGATGTTGATGTTGTTTTTGGAAAGGGACATCCATTGAGGAAGGACATCTAGATAAAGTGGTCAATATTCTGGGACTTATCTTACTACGAGCACCTCCAAGTTTGTCACCGCATTGATGTCATGTACGTGGAGAAGAATTTATATGATAGCTTGATTAGTCTATTATTGAACATCCCTGATAAAACCAAGGATGGTGTAAATGCACAGCTTGATTTGTTCGGTATGGGCATTAGATCAGAGTTAGCACCAGTGGGAACTGCCAAAGGTCGAATGTTCCTTCCCGCAGCATGTTATACTTTGTCAAAGGCCAAGAAAACTGAACTTTTCCAGTGCTTGAATAGTATGAAAGTTTCATCCCGTTACTTCGCCAACATCAAGAAACTTGTGTCCATGCAAGATTTGAAATTAATTGGCAAGAAATCTCATGATTATCATGTGCTGATGACACAAATGCTCCCCATTGCTATTAGAGGGATTTTACCTTAGAAGGCCCGAGAGACAATAGTAATGTTGTGTCAGTTCTTTCATGCAATTTTGCATAAGGTAATCGACCCCGTTGGACTATATGCTCTACATGCATGCCTGGTGATAACTCTATGTCATCTTGAGATGTATTTTCTGCCATCCTTCTTTGATATTATGCCACATCTCATGGTTCACCTCGTGAGAGAGATAAAGGTGTGCGGACCTGCTTCCTATGTACATGTACCTATTTGAGACGTACATGGGAATTCTCAAGTCATACATACGGAATCAATCTCAGCCGAAGGGGAGCATTGTCGAAGGTTATGCAACCAAAGAGGTTGTTGATTTCTGTTTAGACTACATGGACCATGTAAAACCGATAGGTCTACCCAAATCCCAGCATGTGGGGTGGCATCAAGGTATCGGGACCCTTGGAGTGAAAAGAATCAATCATGATCGGACGCACATGCTTGTGCCCATTTCATAGTATTGCAACATATGGTTATGGTGTCTTCATACATCACTGAGAACATATATTTGCTACGGTAACAAAATCCGGCAAAATCTACAAGATAGGTTAGCATACAACACAATTTGTGATTCAATCGATGGATCAATATTTGAATCTCCATTACCTCGTCAAATGATAAAATGCTTATATGGTTGACAAGAAAATAGCATACCAGGTCTTGACTTATCAAGGATAAATGGGTATATACTTTATACGAAGTATCAGGATGCAAAGAACACATATCAGAATAGTGGTGTCCATATAGATGCACTTGATGGTGCCGGCCAGACTACATGGCACTACTATGGATTCATAGAAGAGATTTGGGAGCTAGACTACGTAAAGTTCAAGATCCCCATATTTCAATGTCGATTTGTCCATATCCCATAGGCCAGAGTCAATAAATACAGGATGACTAATGTGTACGTTGAACTTGTTGGCTATCAAGAGGAACCATTCATACTCGCAAAACATGTTCAGCAAGTCTTGTATATAATTGATCCTACAATAAGAGGCGTCATATCGTAAGGAATGGAAAAATGAGTATTATTGGAGTCGACAATGTTGTTGATGAGGATGACTACAACACACTTGAGACATTCCTAATTCGGAAGACATGACGTGTGAGGAAGCACAAAGTCATAAGAATTCTAGGTACATCTGCAAAGATCATCATGAAGGGCTTATTTTCAATGGAAATAAGCAAGTCTTGTAATGCATGATGAAAAAGCCACTTGTACATGTGAACCATTCTATTTTTGTGAATGATGGAAGGTGTATTTTCTATGTGAATGATGAATGCTCAGATGAAAAGCAAGTCTTGTAATGCATGTTGATAAAGCTACTTGTATGTGAATATATGTTTTGAACTACTTCTCTGTGTTCGTATATGTTGTATTATGAATTCTGTGAATATAATTGTGCTACTTGTCCAAAAAAACAACAAAAGACTTGCACCCTAGAAGACAACATCATAGGCAGTTTAGGGAACAAAACCATCTGTGATGACTAGTCATCATCGACGGTTTAGCCTCAGAACTATCTATGATGACATACACATTATAGATGGTTTCGTTCCTTGAACCGTCTGTGATGTCACATAGGTATTTGGACCTAGGGTTTCTCGCATAACCCCCCACCCTCCCGCACCTCTGCTACCCCTCGACCTCCTCTAGATCCAGTGACGGCTCGCCCCCGTCCCTCTTCACAGCTCATCCTTGACCCTCTTCGCCGCTCGCAGTCTCATCTCTGCCTCCTAGATCTGTTGCCTAGAGGGAGCGTCGAGAGGAGGCGCGCCTGCCGGTGCCCACCAAATGTAGAGCTCTGAAAGGAGGAGCACGGCCGCTAGCCAATAGTAGGATGGCTCACCTGTCACCACAGACCTCCTGCTCCTGTCGATGCCTCTCCTCCCTGATGCCCACCTGCAGTCGTCGGTGCCTCTCCTCCTCCTCCATCACCTTCCGCTTGTCACCTCGCCAGCACCTCCACCATGGCGAGACGTAAGCTTGCTCGAATTCATTCAGTCTCTCTCTTCTCTTGGTCTTATTACCCTACTACGTAGCTTTGATTTGTGCGATGTGTGTGTGTGATTGCGTCGTAGGGTTTTGATCTGGTGTTTAGCATCTATATGCAAATGTGATTAGGGTAAAATTAGATGGATGATGTAGTAGATGGATGTCATGTAAGGACTATTTTTGGTGTTTAGATCCAACAATATTGAATATAGGACAGCGTGAGCACAGCAGATCCAGATGGGTGCACACGGGAGACAAAGTTTAGGCAGGTTCAGGCCCTCAAGAAGAGGTAATACCCTACGCACTTGGTGGTTGGTATTGCTTATATCCTGAGTGCCGCAAGAGCTTGAGATCAGATCTCAGGAGCGCTTGGGTTTATGTATCTAGGAGCACGAATGCTTCTATGCGAATCTAGCTTAGCTTACTGGTCAGGGGATCCCTACCTGGCCTTATATAGGCGGCCGGGGTAGGGTTACAAGAGTCCGGATCAGTTTACAGATTGATTTCCTAGTTAGTTACAACTGAATCCGGGGTTGCCGGGCAGGTACTTATCCCTGTCTTGTACTCCAAGTCGATGAGGCACCCCGTGTAGAAGTCAGACTCTGAGTAGTCGGCCTGACCCAACCTGTGTCCAGAGGGCCGGCTTTGTCCTCCTTGACGATACCCGGGTGCTATGCCATCTTCAGTAGCCCCCGAGTCCTTTACGATCCGACTGCAGTTTGTCGCGATAACACCCAAGCCAAGTGCCTTTGCCTCCTTCCTTTTTCCAAATATCATCTGCTTAGGCGCGCCCTTTTCGTAGCCTGAGGAAGATTGTGAGGGACTCATAGAACTCCTATGGAGTAGGGATAATAAGCCAAATAATATTCACCCGTAGGGCAGGAATATCATGGCAGTTGAGTTAATAACAGGTAAGTTCTGGTGGTATCCAGTCATTTTCAGTGGATGGAGACTGGCTGATAGCCCAGCGGGGGACATACCATAAATCCCGACTGAATTCCCGAGTGGCATCTGGTTTCCCGAGTGGTTCAGATCCGACTAGTGTCCCATTGGGGGGGAATGCCCTCGAAATTTGTGTCAGAACCAGAACACAAGCTGTAGCACTTCGGTCCTGAGTGGCAGAGCCTAAGGCCCGGACGTTACATTGAATCTGGAAATTCTGGATCCCGGAGATTCCAGGGTAAAATCTCCAGAATGTCCGGGTGGAGAAACTGGTGGCTCCGAGCTGCTTGGTATCCGACTAGTGGCCCACTGAAGGCGCACCACAGCTGCCCTTCACTCGGGTGTATACAAGTGATTGCGTTCCTCTGGAGGCCAACCATTGAAACCCTTCGAAACCGCAACATTCAGTTCCGAGTTATTTAGTAACCGACTAGTGACCCGTTAAAGGTACGTTATAGTCACTCTTTATGTGGGTGTATTCAAACGGCCCGTTAGTCCCGGAAGACCGACCGTTGAAACCCTAGTCTGATGGATGTTGGAAATAGTAATGCCTCGTCGTGGAAACAGAAGATTCGTGTGGTGAGTGCGGAGAAGTTACGCCATGGAAGTGGAAAGGTCGTCCCGTGGGGGCAGAAGATTCGCACCCGCTAGGCTGTCTCTTCTTTAAAACCCGGTCCGTTCACACTGGCTCCACTTTCACACTTTGTCTCTTCTGCACCCAAATCCTTTCGTCTTCCCACGACCTTGAGCCGAGAGCGCCGCCGCGTAGCAGACTCAAATCGCTGCCAATCCGGCATCCATCTCGCCATCGCTTCGCGCATCTGCCTCCTCATCCTAGCCGGCCGCACCCCGATTAGGCATCCCAGAGAAAAACCTAGATTGGGTCCGCCGCCACTGAATGCCCGCCTCCAACTGGGAAGTGGATCCGATCGAAGAGGAAGACGCGGTGGTGTGGGCATCCCTCAGCGAGAACATCTCCTCCGCTGATTCGATGGCGCCCTAGACCAAGTCTACCGTGATGGAGGCCTAGCTGCGTACCTTGGTGGAGGCAGGAGTGCTTCCGCTGAGGGAGCTGATCGACTGGCGTCCCACCGTCGGAGAGGAGGTCCCCACTCTGAACACCGGCGAGCTCGTTGTCCATACCTCTTTCTTCCACCGTGGCCTCTCCCTTTCTTGCACGGGCTCCTGTACTTCTACGGGCTAGAGCTGCACAACCTCAACCCCAATGGGATGCTCCACGTGGCGTGCTTCATGACGCTCTGTGAGTGTTTCCTCAAGATCGAGCCGCACTTCGCGCTGTGGAAGCAGCTGTTCATCATCAAGCCTCAGCCGAGCAAGAATAGTCTAGCCGTAGTCGGGGGTGCTAGATTTTAGCTGAGGCCGGGGGCCGTCAAGAATTACCTCGAGCTACCATTTCAAACTTCCAACAAAGGATGGCACTCGGACTAGTTTTACTGCAGCAACCCTGAGCCCTCACTCCCAGGGTTCATGGCTCAGGCTCCCGAGATCAGGGCGAGTTGGACGGAGCTTCCGCTAGAGTGGGAGCAGCCTAGCATCAAGGTTCTTATGGCCCATCTCTCCCAGGTGCTCCAGTTGGGGGTCACTGGGGTCGGCGTGGTAGCAACCTTCATCAGGCGCCAAATCCAGCCCGCAAAGCTTAGGGTCCACCCGATGTATGCGTACACCGGCCAGTAGGATGTGACTCGGGAGTCAGCTGACGACCTCATGGAGGAAGAGGTCAGGCACCGAGTCGGGAGGCTGATGGCCTAGGGTGTAGATCTAGACACCTCCAGACACCCGGCGCCCCATAACCATTCCAACCCTCCGAGTCAGGTGACCAACCAGTCCTCCGACTTCATCATTTGTAGCATATGTTTCAAGCGAGTCATACTCGGTTTTCGTCTATGCCCCCTGACTTCGCAGGATCTATTCGGGTTTAGTTCCTCAGCTCCCCTTCCAGAAAAGGAGATCTGGAACCAGTCCCAATACGCCGACATCCTTAGCAGTGGGCAGCCGCCACAGGGAAGCGCCCGGCCATCGTCTACCGGTGCTGGATCGTCAAAGGGAGATGCCTCTGCGTCGGAGGAGCCCAACACTCCTTCGCTGGTTGTAACAGCGGCTCCTGAGGAGGAAGCCCAAGAAGACGAAGACGATGCCCCCTTCATTTTCATCGGAGAAGGGGGATAGCCACCGATGCCGCCCTGGGGGGCAGGACAGCTCCTCCGTCCCACCTACCCCGATGGCGCCAGTTGCCGCCGCCGCCAAGGAGACTCTTCCGGTGGCTAAGGGTGAAGTCTCCCCCCCGAGCTGAGGGGGGAGAGGACCGCAGATGCCGCCTTCGGGGGGCAGAGCGGTTCTTCGACGTCGCCGACTCCCCGTTCCCCGATCCGTCAAGTAAGTCACCGAGTCAACATCTCGTGCTTATTTTGTCTTCGTACGGAGAGAACTAACAAACTGGATGCTTCTGTAGGTCAAGGAGGACGGGGGATATTTTGAAGGACTTGCCGAGTGCCCCAGGGTCTGGTCAGGGGGAACTAGTCGGGACCAGATGTCCGGCCCTCGTCTCCTCCAAGGGCAGCCACGACTCTGTCCCCACGGCCTTCTCCCCGACAGGACGGCGCGCCCCCGGCTTCACCTTCCGCTCCTCAGCCGGAGGGGTCCAGCGCTGGGGCGCCGGCTTCGGCTGTGTCAGAGGAGGCGGGCCCAAGTCTGGCGGGAGCCGTCTCGTCGGACCGTAGGGGCAATCTGGCGATGCCGGTGGAGGAGGTCGAAATTGACCGTGTGCCCCCTCCTCTACCGGGCTCCCCGCTGGCGATCCAGCCACTGCGGGTCCGACAAACAGACCCCGCGCAGCCAAGAGAAGTCCTCCGGGAGATCGATGATGTCCAGGAGGTGGAAGAATGCGAAGAGGCGATGGACATCGCCGCCCAGCTCGGAGAGACACTCCCGGCGCTGTTGAAGATGGCAAAGGAGAGCGCCAACCTGCTAAATGGCAGACTGCGGCCGTTGATGCAGGTAAGGCTTTCGCCCTTGCCTTTCTGTTTATGTTATTTTTTTTACCTTGTCAGTGCACCGATGGTGCACCCACCGGGGAGTAGCCCCCGTGCCTTCGGTCGACTATAGTAGTCGGGCGGAGGCTCTTTGTTTATTCTGTAGAATTCACTCTGGGTGCACGAGAGGGTGTAGCCCCCGAGCCTTCGCTCAACTAGAATAGTCGGGCGGAGGGTCCTTGGATTATTTTGTAGGTTTCACTCTGGGTGCACGATAAGTGCACCTAGAGGGTGTAATCCCCGAGCCTTCACTGGGTTCAAGGAGCCGAGTGGAGGGTCTTGACGCTTTTTCTCGAGTAGCTGACTTTCTTTGCTGTTTCTTGATGGATCTAACCAAACGGTCTAGGGACAAGACCGAATTCCTCCAGGAGCAGCTCCCGGCCTTCGACTGACTCGGCTAGCGCAAGGCTGAGTGGGACAACTTGAGGGGAAACCTCCAGGCGACGGAGGAGGTAGCCCGTACTCGAGGGGTTGAGATCGCCCTCTGAGGAGGGGCCTCTCCCAAGAAGCCACCTGGGCTCAAGTTAAGGAAGCCGAGCTTCTTTGATCATTTTTTGTTTCTTGCCATGTTAACTTGCCTTCTGTAGCTGATGAAGATGAGGCCTCCAAGCTCAGGGAGGAGCTTGAGGCGATGAAGGCCCGCGTCGATCAACGTGTCTTCGCCGAAGACAGGGCCGCCAAGCTTCAAGAGGAGCTCGGGGCGGAGAAGGCTCGAGTCAGGCAGCTGGAGGAGGAGGCGACCGTCATTGACGGTAGCCTGAGGAGGGCTTTGGAAGCTGTCAAGTCGGCCAACAAAAGGGCCACAAACTCTGCCGTTGGTAAGTTCTGGACTTGGGTCTTTGTTCGGTCGTGTCCCACTGATCCCCTTGCTAATGCCTCTATTTTGTCTTCGTAACATTCCAACTGCGCCTCAACAAGATCAGCGAGATGGCCGAGTCCCTAAAGACGGCAGGTTGGACCGCCTGTGACGCTCTGTGGGAGAATGACCCCGTGCCGGACCACGCGGATGTGATCGCAGAGTGTCTTCGATGGGTGCCCAATAAGGCTAGGTGGCTGTAGAGGGACGCCTCGCGATCCGGAGCCATGCCGCCTGAATTTAGCGTTACGATGAATTTTTTTCAGAGAATGGTAAGGTCGGATGCATCGCAATGGCTTTGGTGGCAAAGTATCTGACACCGGTGGTCTTGGAGCTCGGCGGCAAATGCCATGTGGTTGTTGAAAGATCATCTAGGCCCCTAATTGGTTTTGATGGTTAATGGCAACTCAATCTGGAATCTAATGTTTACAATGAGTGTAAGCAGGTTTAAGAGGTTCCAGGAAGAAGGGTCATCAAGTAAAGGATGACCACCCAAAAAGTACAAAGGTGGTTTCCAGGAAAAGGGAATGGCTGTGCTAGACAGCTGTGTCACAGCTGTGAGGAAGCCGGTGCTGTGCAAGGAGTTGCAAGCATGGTGATGGTGGCTTGATGCGTTAAGGGCCGTGAATACAGTTGGTGTTAGGTGTCGACATACAAATGCCGGTATCGGTGGTCCGGAAGGACCCCCTTTGGGATTCGGCCGGGGAGGCACAGATCTACAGAGCTACGCCAGAGCTAGAGCTTGGCAGGATATGAAAATAGGATGACACAATGATTTACCTAGGTTCGGGCCCCCGAAGAGAGGTAATACGCTACGTCCTACTTTGAGTGTATTTGAGAATATGTGGAGAGATTACAATGAACTAGCAGCACGGGTGCTCCAGTTCTTGTTCTAGGGTTTGGATGTCTATGGTTGTGTTGTCTAAAAGATCGATCTCAGAGTCCATCCCCCTTCGCATGGCCGCGGTTCTCTCCTTATATACCCGGGGGTCACCACAATGGCTGAAAGGTAAATATCTTACAACGATACTTGTTGCTGATGAAAGGGGCGTGGGCAAGCCACGCCGGTGGTTGAGATGCACTGTAGCTGAACAGTGCAGGTCACGCCTTGGTTGGAAACCGGATCATCATGATGAAGGTGTGTCAGGAGGTGAAGACTTGACGTCTCCTGACATGGGCTATGTTGCAACTACCTGGGTCCCACGGACCAGGTGCAGAGGGCATGCGTATGGGCGCGCGCCGGCGCACCCTCAAAGTCAAAAGGGGTGTCAGACCTCTCCGTCCCCTGCAAGACTGATAGCTGATAGAGCCTATCACTTGGGGGAATGGAAACCGGTCAGGACACCGCCCCTTGCCTGAAAGGACCTGGAGTAGACGAATATTTAATGCACCCGACACATGCATTAAATGCACCTGTCGGGCCATGTGGACTGAGGAGGGGCCCACAAAGGATGCTCGGGGCTCTCGGGATAGGAGGACCCCAAGCACGCCTACTAGGTCGCTCCATCATCCGGGCGAGACACTCGGCAGGAGCCTAGTCACCTCGGGTGCTCGGGGTGAACCCCCGAGCACTTGTGCTAGTACTCGCCCCGGGCGGTGGCCGAGTCACCTTGGGTGCTCGGGGTGAGCCCCGAGCACTTCCTCTTGACTCGCCCCGGGCGGGGCCCGAGTCACCTTGGGTGTCGGGATAAGCCCCCGAGCACTTCCTCTTGACTCGCCCCGGGCGGGGCCGAGTCACCTTGGGTGCTCGGGGGGCACCCTTAAGGGACGACTCGTGGCACCCCTCCATTGGCCGAGTGGGAACCGTGCTCGGGGTGAGGCCCCGGGCACCTCTTCTTAAATCCCACGTCCTTGGCGACGCGTTGTCAAGTTGGGCCTTCTGCCAGTGGTTTAGGGGACCCTGGGCCCCATAACGCCGATAGTAGCCCCCAGCCCAGCCACCAGACGACGGCCCAAAAAATGGACGAGGCTAGGGGCGGGGCCTTCATTCGATGGGCCAACGAGGACGCCGGCCCGTTGGGAGCGCCAAATGGGGGAACCGCTCCGATTTTCGTGTGACGTGGGGCACCGTGCACCTCTGCGAGGCCGGCCACGTACCCGTCGGAACCACGGCCGGACGAGACGGTGATCTTCATCAGCTTCGTTGCGGCGGGCCTGGTGCCGCCATTCTCTCCCTTCTTTCTCGAAGTGCTGATGGAGTTTGGGATCCACCTCACCCATCTCTCCCCCAACTCCGTATTGATGCTAGCGATCTTCGCCCATCTCTACGAGATTTTTGTGGGCGTGATGCCTTCAGTGGCACTCTTCTGCCACTTCTTCGTGCTCCGGTCGGCGGGGAAGAGCAAAGGCTCTGACCGGGTGGAGCCCGCGGGGTGCTGCAACTTCGCCTCCGGGAGAAGATAGGCGACCACTACATTCCTCAGGAGCTACGGAATAAGTGGGACAATTGGCGCAACCAGTGGTGCTATATCTCCACTGAGCCGCACGCCCAGATCCAGCTTCCCGACGGGTCGGCGTCGGTGCACAGGAAGATGTGGGAGTACCTGCCAGAGAACGACCACCTGTTGCGACCGGTGGTGGAGTGGATTACGTAGCTACGGGCCGAGGGTTTGACGGTGACCATGGCCGTCGTCGATTTTCTCCGGCAGCGGCTGGCGCCGCTGCGGGAGCGGGGCCACCTGGCCTAGATGTACACCGGCCCGTGGGACATCGTCCGAATGGTGATCGGCGAGGCAGGAGAACTCCCTCTCGACGCGCTGAAGGTGCTGCTGCGGATCCTCCTGGGCACCGGAGATGTCGCAGCTGTTGAATTGCCACGGGCGGATCTTGCGCTATGCGTGAATTCATAGCAGAACACGATCCGCGCGGCCTTACCGGAGTTCGACCCCAAGGGGGTCAAGCCGGTGGACCCGTGAAAGACGACCGGCTCGATGAGGATTCCGGGTGACGACGACGCCGGCGGAGAGCCTGCCGCAAGGGCTTCGGGGACTCGCGCCATCGGCAAGGATCCCGCGGACCCGAAGGGCAAGAAACCACGGCCGCCTTCCCCCCATCTTCCCCTTCTCCGCCGCCACCCCCTCCTCTACCTTCCGGCCAGCGGGCGGCGGGCACCGGGGGCAGCAACCCGGGGTGAGGCAGCGACTAGCCGGCACCAGCGGGGGGCCCGGCATAGCCGAGCCTAGGCGCGGCCAAGCCCGATGCGCCCAGCAAGAAGAGGAAGGAGCCGCCGTCGTCGACGCCGGGGTTCCAAATTCCTACCTCGCGTTGGCAGTACAAAAAGTCCTCGCCACCGTAAGACGTGAACCCCTCTTCTTAATTCTGCAGGGTGAATATAATGCTCGGGGAACAACCCGAGCTTCATTGTCTTGCTGTTGATTTCAAGGCGCCCAAGAAGAAAGCTCGGACTGCCCCGAGCGCCGAAGACGCTCCGAGCGCCGCGGCCGCCCCGAGGGCCGAAACCGCTGCGAGTACCAATGCTATCCCGAGCACCGAGGCTGTCCCGAGCACGGAGGCGACCCCGAGCACTGAGGGAGCCCTGAGGACTGAGGCCGCTTCGAGCGCCGGTGCCGCTCCGGTGGCAGAGGCTGCCCCGAACACCGAGCCTACCGCGAGGGCTGGGGCTGAGACCGAGGAGTCGCGCCCCGAGGGAGAGACCGGGGTCCTCACTGCTCGGGAGCTATCTGGAAGCTCGCCGATTGTGCTCGGGGGGCACTCAGGACCCGAGGGCGTGGAGCAACTTCTCCTGGAGGGGGGTCCGCGACAGCCCAAGGGCCGAAGTGAGCCGGGACTTTGCGGGTCAGACCGACGTGCCCCAGGGGCCTTTCCCCGAGATATTTGAAGCGGCTAACGCCATGCTGGAGAGGATCCGGGCCACTGTTGCCTCGGAGAAAGCCACATTGGAGGAGTGGAAAGCTGCACTGAAGGAGCGGGAGGTCGCCCTCGCGGAGGTCGGAGAAGCCTTCATCGCGCGGGTCAGGATCACCAAGCGCGAACACGAAAGGGCCACCGCGGAGATCCTCAGGGAAAGGGAGTCCCTGGAGGAGATGCGCACGGAGGTCATCAACGAAGGTGATCAACTGAACCTGCGGGAGGAGCAGGTGGCCCTCCGCAAAGCCGAAGCCTCAACAAGGAAGATCGCCCTCGATCAGCGCGGGAAAGGCGCTCAGCGAACCCAAGAGCTGGAGAGAGACTTGGAGCGGCGCATCCAAGCTGCTCGCAAGGAGGTCTCTGACCAGCTCAAGGCGGCTAAGGCAAAGGCTCAGGAGCGAGTCCGTCATCTTGAAGAAGACAGAGACCGCCGCATCCGAGAGGTGGAGCAGTGCCTTGAGGATAGCAGCGTCTCCAAGCGAAAACTCACGGAGCGGGTGGTAGAGCTGCAGAAGGATCTGCAGCAACTGGGGTTGTCGGAAGCCAAGGCGAGGAATCGGCACGCGGAGTTGCGTTATGAGAGGAGCAACGCCACCAAGATGATGCGCGACATCTTCCGACGGGCGCAACGGGCGGGTGGCAGCTGCCGGGCTCGGCCACATAAGGGGGGCAAGCAGGGCCTGGACTCCCTGGGCCACTTTGTCCTTCACTTCGGCACAATTGCCGAGCGGCTGGAGATGCTGCCAGCGGCTGTGAAGGATGTGCTGGCCCGGGAGGGGCGGGAGTTGGCCGCCGCGGTGGCAGAGCATGTGCTCGCATGCTACCGCAGCAGGGACCCGGACTTCTCCTTGGAGCCGGCCCGGCTCGGGGTTGCCGAGGAAGGAGGAGAAGCTGCCCGAGATGCCGTCCACGAGGTCACTGAGGAGATCGCCCGGAACTTCACCCGAGTGGATGATGAGAGCAACTCCGACGACGACGACGGTGGCGAGGAGTAGCTGGCCCCCTTTTTATCTTTCTTTGGTTCTTTGTTCAAGGCCAAAAGGCCTTTCTGTAAAGAACTTATTTGACGCAATGCTACGTGTGGACTTGGCTCCACACGATTTCCTTTGAATTTCTGCTAAGTATGGACTTGGCTCCATACAGCTTCTTTCTAATTTTAGCTAAGTGTGGACTTGGCTCCACACAGCTCCCTTTTTTTTGACGCGTCTAGCTCTTGCCCGAGCAGGCCGACCCTTGGGTGGCGACCCCAAGGACTTCAGCCCCTGAGAGCTGGATGCTTCAAACTTCTTCTTGAACAGGTCGCACTTCGGGATCCCCGAGGACCCCAGTCCCCGAGAGCTAGAGGACGTGTTGGGGAGCACTTGACCCCGAGGACCCTATGTCCCGAGAAGCGGTTGCTCCTCGGGATCCCGAGGACCCCAGGTCCCCGAGGGGATGGTGCGCACACTTGGAAGCGCTCGCCCTTTGGACTTGCGTCCCTGCAGTTTCGTCCGAGCAATCGTGCTTGGGACGGTTTTACGAGTGGCTTAGACGTCAGCGGCCGTTTTATCGTGCTGATTTTTCACTTAGTTTCAATGGGTTTCTCTCTTACGCGGCGAGGTTCTCACGCGACAAGGATCCCTTGCGCCGCAAGCCCATCTATTGGGGAGCCCCAGAGCATAAGGACGAGGCAGTAGGATACTCGGGCGGCTTTTAGGCCAGGACCGGTGCCCAGGGTTCGGAAACCAAGCGAGGCGACCAGGGCTTTGGGCGACGACCCGGAACACTCCCCGTGACTCACACTGTTACTCCAGAACATCCATGCTTTATGAACGAGCGGCGCCGGGGATCGTTGGCGCGAGAAACTATTCACGGAGATGGTAAAGAAAGCTTTAAAGCCGAGACAAACGCGGCGTAAAACTTAGCTCATGAGTAGTGTCGAATCCATGGAAGCTTTTTCGCCCTGGGTTTTTTGACTTGATATGGTCATTGTCACCCCGGGAACTTCACCATGGTCACCTGTAAACTCGTAGGAATGATATAGCAAGCTGCTGGCAAAAGATGCCACTGCTCTGAGTTTTTCTGAAACTCTACACTGTCAGGACCCGAAGGTTTTCGAGTCAGCCGACTGGTCGGGGGTACGAGAGGTAGAGTTATCTGAGTACTCTGAGCTCGGTAGTGCTCGGGGCCATTGACCAGCCGAGCACAGGGGTCGGGGGCTATTTGCCCTGACTCGGGGGTGCTCGGGGTACAAGTGGTCGACCGAGCGCCGACTGCCGCCAACAGAGACTAGATTACCCCGACTCCTCGTACTGCAAACCAGTCGGGGATCTACTCGCGCAAAGGGGGACACGGGAGCCCGATACTCGTGAGAGTGATTTCTTTTGCGAGCAAGCGAGGGAATAGAACAAATTGAAAAGTAATTGCAAATGCGAAACACTGCTTATATAAAAATTGTTGCTGCTATTAAAATAGCTTTTGATACAAAGGAGCCCCCGAGGATTGCGCGCGAGCGCGTGGGATACTCGGGCGGCCTTTGGCCGGACTGGTGCTCGGGGTGTCGGAACCAGGCAGGGCGACCAGGGCTTAGGCAACGGACCCGGAACTTCCCAAAGACTCTTTTGCTACTCGGGGAACTAACCCAATGCAAAAAGGAAAAACTTATGGATAAAACTTGCACAAATGCTCGATGTTCCACGCATTGGGCAGTGGCAGGCCTTCGTCCGTGGTCAATCGAACAGAGCCCGGTCGGGAGACACCGGTCACTCAGTAAGGGCCCTCCCACATGGGGGAGAGTTTGTTCTTTCCTTCCCGCGATTGGATGCGGCGAAGTAATAGATCCCCGACCTCCAGCGACCGGGCCCGAACGTGGCACTGATGATAGCGCCTTAGGCTCTGTTGATATCTGGCGGCACGGAGAGCGGCTCTGCACCGGTGTTCTTTGAGGTAGTTGACGTCGTCGAGCCTTCTCTGCTGCTGGTCGCCTTCCGAGTAGGCTCCGACCCGAGGCGAGCCGAAGGTGACCTCGGAGGGGAGAACTGCCTCTGCCCCGTATACGAGGAAGAAGGGAGTCTCTCCAGTTGCCCTGCTGGGGGACGTCCAGATCGACCAGAGGACGGCGGGGAGCTCGTCGATCCAACCGGCACCGCACTTCTTGAGCCGATCGAAGGTTCTTGTTTTGAGCCCTTTGAGGACTTGAGCATTGGCGCGCTCCACTTGGCCATTGGCGCGAGGGTGAGCGACCGACGCGAAGCAAACCTTGATGCCGATGTCTTTGCAGTACTCCAGGAATGCATCACTGGTAAACTGTGTGCCGTTGTCGGTGATGATCCGATTGGGCACCCTGAAGCGGCTCACGATACCTCGGATGAATTTGATCGCGGTGTGCTTGGTGATCTTGACGACTGGCTCTGCTTCTGTCCACTTGGTGAACTTGTCGATGGCAACGTAGAGGTACTCGTAGCCCCTGACTGCTCGGGGGAACGGACCTATAATATCTAGTCCCCAGACCGCGAATGTGAGGGACCCGGTATTTTAATCCAAATCAAGGAATTCACAACAAGTGAAGACAGTGACCATAGCCGCTACCTGCGACGGACTATGGCCCACCCCCGCCCCGTGCGACTTGCATACGACACAATGTGTATGACTCACCACGGCCTGATTGAGGGATCACGATTCCAAAAACTGACTCACTTTGGCAATGGACCGTACATTCACTTTGCATTTCACTTGATTCGGAATAAAACAACAAGTTCCTCCATATGCATCTGACCACGCTCCCCATTTCAACATACATGCATGACAGATGGGAGGTGGGGGCATATGTTGGACAGCAAGCATATCATCACACGAACCACTACGATACGATAATACTACTAGCTGTCCACATTGTGAACTATTCAGTTTACATTATTCGGTGATAACTGGAAGCATATTCAAATATGAAGTATTTAAACAATAGCGGAAGAAAGTTAAGTGAGTCCCACAGCGGCGCCTCGACCGCTGACCAAAAACCAACAAAATCCCACGAGTCGATAGACAACCAAGAAAACCAAGAAATTAGGCATCCTCGAAGTAATCCTCGACCACTGGCTCACCTGCAAGCATCTAGGAATATCCTAGGTGAGTACGGACATACTCGCAAGTCTTGTTGGTGCTTGATTAAATGCCCTACACATGCTTACTACAACAAAATTTAACATGATGCGGCTTAAATCCCCAAGATACGACAATACGAGCATGGCATTAACGGTGTCAAGGAAAACATAGAATAAAGCTCATCGTCCAAATTTCACACAAGCTAATACCTGAACATAATAGCAGTCACATGTGAATTCTAAACCAATCAGAGCAGTCCACAACTCATCTTAAACATCAATTGATCATATCCACATTTTTAACCATTCTCTCGGATCGTTACCGACAATACGATCACCCTGAGTGTAGTGAGTGCCTTATCCCTTGGAGGTTGCAAGGCTCCAAGGTCCTGAGTCTTACCTCACTACACCCCAGCCTCGATGCCGGTAGCGTCCACGCGGTGATAAGGGAGTGGTACAATGGAGTTACCTCAGGTTGGTAGGACGGCAAAACACTTCAAACACCGGGGGCCGTATCCATTCAACTGATAACCTACCAATCGTATCCATCGAGCACACCCTCGGCTCACACTCACTTTAATAGGTTCAACTTGGTGGGTTCCACAAGAGTTAATTCTCAGCCGTAGCTGGACATATCACGCAACATCCCCTAACATGCTAGTTTCAAGTATTCCAACCATAATATTCAAGCAATCGATCCTACCACCCGCACGAATAAGTAAGCATATAAAATGACAACAAAGGTGCAACAAGCTCTACTTGCCTTGGTCGCAGGGTTCCAGATCTTGATCGGAAGTGAAAGCCGAGTGGTCTCCTTCTTCGGGCTCTACTGCGAGCAACGAACGATACCGGAAACAAAACGAGAAAATAACGACAATGAGATCCAGCATGTATGCATGATGAATGAGTGTAGATATGCAATTCTAAGGTGACTTATCGATATTAGAAATCTAGGGCAATAAGAATTTACAATTGGTGATAGTAGGTTTTAATTATAACCCTAACAATGCATGGACTATCGATTTCGCTTAATCACATGTGAAGTTAAGGTAGCTATGCACATGGTACAGTCCTAATTCAAAGTGTGGATATTCTAAAAGTATTCAACAATACAAGGTTAACGCAACTGGAATTACTTAATTTGGGGCTACGAGCACCAAGTTATGAATTGTCGAGGAACATCATACGAATAGGGGTGATTTAATTCAAACTCAATTGGATCTGGATTTACATTTCAAATTTTGAAGTTTTGTTCCAGCCAAGTTGTAGGAAATTTCATAAGCTTTCCAACGATATAAGATTTGCTAAAATCCGAGCTACGGATCAAAAGTTACACTATTTCGAAGTTTATCAAAAAAATTGAGCAAACCCTAACCCTAATCCCTTCTCTGCCTACGAAACCATAATTGCTAAGTGCACCCGAAAAGCTACACAGATTCCCCAAACTTTAACCTTGCTGGCTGACATATGGGGCCCCCGGGTCAGTGCTGACTGGGTAAAGAAATCCCAGTCAGGTGCTGACTGGGCTCCCGGGACCAATAGGGGACAGCCACGCGGCCGCTCCCTCTCATTCTTCTCTGGAGGCGGCCGGCGGCACTCGGGATGGCGGAGCTTCACCGGAAGCTCGTCGGAGAGAGCTCGGGGAGGCTATGGGGCTTGGCAGGCTCGGCTGAGGACGGAAAAAGGGAGAGGAACTCACCCCGGGGTCGATACCGTGCTCGGAGAGGATGGAGGGCTCGGGATTGGGCTGACGACGGCGACCGGCGGCGAGGAGCTTCGGTGACCGGTGGAGAGGTGCTTCGAGGCTCGGATCTACGATGAAAGGGGGCAGAGAAGGTTAGGGAGGTCGCGAGGATGCTCGGGAGCGAGAAAATGAAACCCGAGATGGACCGGAACAGTGAGACGAGCTCGCCGGAGTTGAAGCCGGACTTGGAGAAGGAGGAGGCGGCGGTGGCTCTCTGGACTCGGACCTGCAGAATGGAAGGGAGGGGGAGGTGAGGAAGAATGCGAGCAAACTCGGGAGCTCGATAGGGGGAGGGGAGGCTCACTGGAGGCTGTGCGATTTCTCGCCGGAGCAGAGACCGAGCTCGGAGAAGAAGGCGGAGGCGCGGGGAGGCAAGGCACCGGAGGAGAGGAGGCTAGGGTTTTTCGGACAAGAGGAGGAGGGGAGCGGCGTTGTCGGGGCGGTCCTTAAATAGGGCGGCGCGGCTTCGGACAGCCGGGGTGGATCCGCCGCCCACCTCGGCCACTCGGCGCCGGAGGCGTGGAGGCCAGGTTTTGGCAGGCAGGACCAGTGCGGCAGAGAGAGGAGGGGCGCGGGAGAGGCTGGCAACCGGGCCCGCGCGACAGGGAGAGGGGAGAAGCGGGTTGTGGCGCTGGCGGCCAAAATGGGCCGGCTGCATGGGCCCAACAGGCCTCGGCCTGGCAGCCCTTTTCCTTTTTCCTTTTCTTTTTAAATTTCAGCAGAATTCCTTTCCAAATCAAATGGGCATTCAAACGACCTCCAAATGAGCTGAAATTTTTACAGGATGTTTGTAAACAAATATAGAACCTCCCATAAAATTTTAAACTCCTTTGGAGACTGTTTGACCTAGGGTTGAATTCAATTTCAATTAGGGCTCAAATTGGGTTTGAACTACAACTAGGTCCTAAACTTCTCCAAAAATTTTGAAATTTGGCATGGAGCTAATATTTCCATATTCATGGCCATTCCCAAAGTTTGACAAATTTTTATGCACATTAGCTTGCCCATTTACTCAACCCTAATTTTTAACCCTTTAGGGTTTGAAATCGGAGTCCCGATTGAGCTATCATTTCATGTAACTTTTGGATCAATCTTGGGAATGAGATGTTGGGGAATGGTTCCAACCAAGGGACTCTAGACCTTATTCACCTAATATTGCGAAAACCCTGGTTTGCTAACCCAAATAAGTTGATTGGTGTTTGCAAAATTAACCACCGAGGATGAGATATGTACGTATTCTATAAAATACAATCATATCACTTTTAAGTTTAAATAAGGTTGGGTGGGGGATGATGACATGTATGCATGAATGCAAGGCAAAGACCTAATCGTAGAATTCGGGTATTACAAGACCTACCCCCCTTAAAAAGATCTCGACCCGAGATCTCTAACGGTCGGCAAACAAGGAAGGAAACTCGGTCTTGAGCCAATCTTCCCGTTCCCATGTAGCTTCGTCTTCCGTATGGTTGCTCCATTGGACCTTGAAGAACTTGACAGTGCGGTTCCGAGTCTTACGCTCGGTCTCGAGTCTTGAAACTTTGCAGATAGATCTAGGTGTGTCTTGTGACTATATATCAATGATTGATTCTCAGAAAAAGACCACAAGACACAACCTTTCTCCCATTCTTCCAAATCAACTCCAAAAGTTGGACGAACACCAAAAGATTGATTACTTGTTGCTCATGAGGATTTTTGATCTCAAATCAATAGGATGATCTCTCACATATCACAGCAACATATTCCATCTATCAAATCACAAAGATTAGCCCCCAAGCAAGTCAATTGCAAAAACCCCAATTCTTTCTTCTCTTGCAAGCAAACTCAAAACATGGGAAAAGGGATTGATTTCTTGAATATGCTAGGATGGAATCAAATAGGACGTGATTACTCCATCACTAACTTGCCATATCAAGAATCAACTCACAAGAAAAGCAAGAAATGAAAATCAAAAAGATTCAAAGAGTGAATGACTCAAGAACACATAGGAATTGAGGAAATCTTTTTGTATGGAATTTTCGTGGGTTTTCTTTGGAGTTTACAAGCCTCTCATCTAGGCAAAGCACTTCACAAAGTGCAGCTCTCACAAGCTAATAAAAAGGGTTAAGGGTTAAGAAAACCCTCATTCTCTATTTATAGTGGGGAGGGACAACCCCCTCTTCCACTCTTGGGCCTCATGTCCTAATGGCCTAACTATCTAGCACGCATCCCAAAGCGTCTAAATAGCTTAGCCACCTCTCAATTTTCCTTCCACCCTAAGCTACCAACCCTAAACCGCTTTCGGCCGCCGCCGCAGTTTCTTGGTTGAGCTTGGTGGTTTCTACGTTTTTACGAAAACGCCTCGCACTGACTTGGTCTTCACGTCTCGTCTCCACCTGCTTTCTTGTCGTCCGCGTACATGCTTTTAAGCCGCACGATGTCGTCGCCACCTCCTTGACCGCATCTCAGCCCTCCAGGCTATCATGCCGGTCCACATGGCCGAACCATCGTCGCACCCAACTCGCACCTGCACACAATAGACCAAGCAAAGCGTTGCGAGCACAAGTTTTCCACTTGACCCAAGTCAGTCGAGAAAAATCCTTCAAACACTCAATTTTTCCTTGAGACAAATTGAGAAACTCAAACAATCAATCATTTTGCAAGTAATTCCAATCTCGAATTCATGCAACCAAATTATTCAACTCCACACAATATGGCAAAATATTCATCACTTAAATTGTCCACGTCATCACATGACTCACAATCTCCCCTTGATGAATATATTGCCAACATCTCTCAATCAATCACATTGGAGTTGGTTTAAAGATTTAAAAGCAATCAAGTTGCAAGAATTTCACACTTAGCCAAAAGAAAGAGAAAGCAAGCACCGGGCCAAGTGAATGTCAACAAGAGTAAGATTCAGAAATGTGAGTGAAGGCAGAACCTAATCGCTGAACCTCCCCCTCACTCCTGTAAACCATCTGTCTATGATCTACTCTAGAACAAGGCAATTTCATTGAAGATCAAGTTCAAAATGCGCACACATGCCTATCTCGCAAAAGAAGAATACCAAGGTATGATTGATACTACTATTTTCTCCCCCTTTGGCACTGTAGTCATCAAGGGACTTCACGCCTCCCCCTTAGACTAGGCATTGATAGAGTATCAAAAATAAGCATGTATGCATGGAATGGAATGAAATTTTTTGATTTTTAGTTTTGAGTGAGCTTTGAGAATTATCCAAAATAAGACACAAAAGTGCTAATATGCCACATAGGTGCTCATCAAACCATAAAAAGACATGTATGTCAAGAAGAGCAGTTAGCATATTAAAGTTCTTAGCATATTAAGGATTTCACTAGTGATGAGTTCCAGACTAGGTAGTCACAGTTGCAATGAATCTAAACATGAGTGAAGTATGACAACCTAGCGCTAAGCCATGACTAGGAGGACAACCGATCAAGATTAGAACTAAAATACTCTATCACATGCTGAATTAAGCAATCACATGATTTGGATTAGTCACAATCAAAATATAACCCCCTGCACGAGGAAGTACCTTGAGTGATTAATCCTGACTTTTTCACATTGAGTCCACATGATTATTTGGACTAGCCACAACCAAAGTACTACCTCTTGCACGACTAAGTACCTTGACTGATTCATCCGTATTTTAGCATTTTTCACATTAGCATATAATAGATTTCAAGCATGTAGAGCAAAAGCTAGTGACTTTTGATGACAATAAGCATTCTCCGACCCGAGCCACAAAAGCCTAGGCATGTTAAGTCACTAGCGGTCCTAATCAAGATTACCATGAAGTCCTATCTTTGACCAGTCAGAACAGAGATCATAGTTGCAATACTAGAGACATGAGTAGATTCAAAAACAAAGGATTCCCTAGCAAGCAACTCATCAGTAGATCGAAGATTTTAAAGTTCAAGTTGTTGTCCCAGTAAGCTAGCATCGTAGGTTCTTGATTACACTTGTCAAAACATGGTGAAATGAGCTAGACATCCAAAAACATGGCATGTAGCAAACTCTCGTGATCAGTGTCTCATCAAGGATAATAAACAAAGCACGTAAAAATGTAAAGTGCAGATGATATATCACAAATGATGCAAAATGCACTATGTTACACTATGATACACACTAAGAAGACTCCCCCTCAAACCAACCCATGGGGATGAACAATCCCCAACTCCCCTCTAAGTGCACAGAATCGTGTGGGATCTAGTGGCTTGGTAAGATATCCGCGAGCTGATTTTCAGAATCAACAAACTTAAGCACTACATCACCCTTCTCAATATTCTCTCAAGAAATGAAACCGCACATCTATATGCTTAGTCCTGGAATGCTGCACTGGGTTCTTAGCAATATTAATAGCACTAGTGTTATCACAGAAAAGTGGAACACTATCAAAAGACAACCCAAAATCCCGCAAAGTCGAAATCATCCAAAGAATCTGACTACAACAACTAGCGGCTGCAACATGCTCAGCTTCAGCAGTAGATTGTGCAACAGAAGATTGTTTTCTAGAAGACCATGAAACAAGAGAAGTGCCAAGAAAATGACAAGTTCCAGAAGTACTCTTGCGGTCTATCTTACACCCGGCAAAGTTTGAATCAGAAAAACCCCGTATCCCAAGAACAGAAGAGCATGAATACCAAAGTCCAAACTCAAGGGATGATCGAAGGTACCTCATGATGCGCTTCACAGCTTGCCGGTGGGAGTCTCTCGGCAAGGCTTGGAACCTCGCACAAAGACAGACGGCGAACTGGATGTCCGGTCTTATCGCCGTCAAGTAGAGGAGGGAGCCGATCATGCTCCTGAACTCCTTCTGGTCCACCGTCTCTTCTTCTTCATCAGGACCAAGTGACGTTGCAGTAGACATCGGGGTATTGATTGGCTTGGCATCGCTCATCCCAAACTACTTCAATAGATCATTGGTGTACTTGGCCTGATGGACAAAAGTGCCCTCCTTCGTCTGCTTGATTTGTAACCCCAAGAAGTATTGGAGCTCACCCATCATAGACATCTCAAATTCCCTGCTCATCATCTCAGAAAACTTGGACAGAAGAGCATTAGAGGAGCCACCAAAGATTATGTCATCTACATAGATTTGCACTATCAGAAGGTCATTGCCACGCCTAAGAAGAAACAAGGTTTTGCCTACCCTCCCCATTTCAAAACCATTTGAATCAAAAAACTCTTAAGTCTATCATACCAAGCTCTAGGAGCTTGCTTAAGACTATAGAGAGCCTTGGACAGTTTGAACACATGGTTAGGATATTTAGGGTTCTCAAATCCTGGATGTTGTTTAACATAGACTTCTTCTTCAATGAAACCATTAAGAAATGCACTTTTCACATCCATTTGATAAAGCTTGAACTTCTTAGAAGCTGAAAACGCAAGCAAAATGCGTATAGCCTCCAAGCGAGCTACCGGTGCAAAGGTCTCATCAAAATCAAAGCCCTCAATTTGACTAAACCCTTGGGCTACAAGTCTAGCCTTGTTGCGAACAACAATGCCATCCTCACTTTGCTTGTTCTTGAACACCCACTTGGTTCCAATGATATTGTGACCAAGTGGAGGCTCTACAAGTGTCCAAACCTTATTTCTCTCAAATTTTCTAACTCCTCATGCATGGCATTGACCCAACTATCATCAGAAAGTGCATGACATATATCTTTGGGCTCAAAAGATGTAACAAAAGCTGAATGTGCAAGTTCTGAGGAAGGAATGGACCTGGAGCGAGTTACACGCTCAGATATGTCGCCGATAATCTGTGCTGGAGGGTGATCCTTCTGGAGGCGTTGTGGACCCCCGAGCTCACTTGGAACTCAAGTGGAAGTAGCCTCGGCAGCCTCTACCTCAGCTGTAGAAGAGGTAGGAAGCTGAGCTGCCGGTGAAGAAGGTGCCATCGCCGATGATGAAGTCGTCGGTGCTAGACCCTCAGCTACTGTCGAAGAAGTCACTGGAGGACCAGCAGCTGCCGCCTGAGAAGTGGGGGCACGGCCCACGCCACTCTCAAAGTCATCTTCATCCTGGAAGATCGACTCGGACTCCTGTGAAACACCTGAAAGCTTGGGTCTAGCAGAGCTAGCCTCATCAAAAGTCACATCACAGGACTCCACAATGGAGTTAGTCTCAAGATTAAGCACTCGGTATCCTTTCGAATGTCCAGGGTATCCAAGCATGATACCATCAGAAGTGCGCGACTCGAACTTGTCGAGAAGGCCCTTCTTTAGAATAAAACATTTGCAACCAAACACCCTTAGATGGGACACATTTGGCTTCTTCCCAAACATAAGCTCATAAGATGTCACGTGCAGAGAAGAACGCAGAAATACTCGATTTAACACATAGCAAGCGGTATTGATAGTCTCGGCCCAATACCGTCGCGATGTGCCATACTCATCAAGCATCGTTCTTGCCATTTCAACTAAAATCCTATTCTTCCTCTCCACAACACCATTCTGTTGTGGTGTGCGTGGAGTGGAGAATTGGTGCTCAACACCACGATCAGCAAGAAAATCTGCGAAAGAAGCATTCTTGAACTCTAACCCATTATCACTGCGAATTCCCTTCAAAGAACCAAGAAAGAGATTCAAGAGCCTCAAAGCCAAATCTCGAAAGAACTCAAATGCCTCAGATTTGTCCTCCATAAAAAACACCCAAGAGTACCGAGAATAGTCATCAACTATGACAAGAACATACCACTTCCCACCCGCCGATCGGACCCGTGCTGGACCTACAGTGTCCATGTGTAAAAACTGAGCGGGTCCGTCGGTCTTCACCTGATTGACAGGTGGATGAGAAGCGGCAACTTGTTTGCCATGACGACATGGGGCGCATACCAAATCCTTGACTAGTTTGAGTTTGGGCAAACCTCTCAGAAGATCAAGGCTGCCAACTTTAGTCAAGTGGTCAAAACCAACATGCCCCAAATGTCGGTGCCAAAGTTGAAACACTGAAGAACTAGTTGCAAGAAAGCACCTAGACTCCGAAGAACTAAACTCAGCAGTGAAAACTCTACCGGGACGAGAAATACCAAAAGCAAGTGCACCCGAAGAGTCAAGAACACGACATCCATTCTTCTTAAAGCACACCTCATAATCATCATCAATAAGCTATGAAACAGAAATGAGGTTATATTTCAGTTTACTCACAAGGGCAACATCTTTGAGGATGTTGTTGTTGTTGACTCGCACTGCGCCCTTGTGTGTTACACGTCCATGGGAGTCGTCTCCAAAAGTGATGTACTCATCACCGGACATCTTGTTGAGGGAGGTGAACCATTTTGAGCTTCCGGTCATGTGACGTGAACACCCGGAATCAACGAGCCATATGTTCACCAACCCTCGCCGGCCAACCTACACAAAAGACCAAAACGAGTGGACTCAGTACTGGGGTTAGTAAGCAAAGATTTTTGAATCCAGTACTGAGTCACTCGCTGAACAGGTACAGAAGATCGTGAGTGATTAGCATGCAATGCAACATCTGAGCAACTCTACGACCCTGACCTAGAACACGCCGCGGAGGAATGTCACGCACCGGAGCACGTGAACCACCTCCAAGAGGACGGCGTGAAGACTCTAAGCGACCTAAACCCTGTCGCCTGCTAGAGCCACCAGAAACCTCAACATGTTGAGGCCTCGTGTGTGTCTTAGGAGCACTCAATGCATTGTTGCATCGTTGAATACCCCTAAGAGCACGAACACAGTCACCACGCTCCTCCTTGAGACGTCGAAAGCAAAACTCAACAAGATGACCATCCTTATGACAATGAGTGCATCGGTATTTTACCCTCTACAAGGTAGCACCGACTGAAGCTGAGGCACTCTTGTCCTTAAGAGATGAATCTAGATAGCCACCTGACTTGAACACTGTTCCCCTCTCCCCCTGAGCTATTGCAATCAAACCTCTACCAAGACAACCAATGGGACGAGGAGGATGATTCTTATTTTCTTCCACATGATTAAAACCTAGACCTTTGTCTGAGCTAACTCTAGACTTGTCTAAGATCATGTCAAGTTCTTTTCTACCTCCAGAAAATCTCTCCAAAGTTTTCTTGAGATAGTCAATTTCCCTATGCAAGGGAGCACAGGTAAGACAAGCTCCTGAAGCTGACACTCTAACAACTTTCTCATACTTTTCTTTCTGTGCTCCTAGTTCAAGTTTTAGAGACTCACGAGACACACAAGCAATGCTACATGTTTCAGCTACTGTTTTCTTAAACCTCTCTCTAAATGCAGCATGCATAGCAGACACATCATTCTCAAGCTCATGGCAAAATGTGCAAGTAGAGGAAATAGCATGAGAAACATCAACAGGTAGCTTAGAAGCAGTAGCATTAGCCAAAGTGAGTTTTCTGTAAAGCTCAGAAATGTGTCTTCCTAGGTCCTGATTTTCTTCAACTAGTTCAGAGCATTTATCACACACTGGTCTTCTCATTTCAAGCACACATTGATTCAATTCTTTATTTCTACCTTCCAAATACTTGCATCTTAAACATGGGGAAGATTCTTGAGTGCTCTTAGAACTAATGCTAGCAAGTTGATTTTTATCATTTTTGAGTTCATTAGCATGAAATGAGTGAACAATGCAACCAACAAGATAAACAATTTTAAGCTTGGCTAGATTGCCCATATAGACCATAAGCTCCTGGATGACAAATATATGCAACATGAAACCTAGAGCGAAGCACAATTTCATCTCATTCAACTCATTCAGAGATGCTAAGCTAGAGGAACATCCTAGAAATCCACAAGAAGGCAAACTATCATGTGAAGATTTGAGCATATCAATCTCTTTCCTAAGAGAGTCTAAGTTATCATCCTTAGAAACACAAAAGGAGCAAGGGTTCGACTTAAGTTTATCAATTTCAATCATGGATGACTTAAGCAATTCACTTACACTAGCATGAGCATCTTTAGCTTCAAGGAATTCTTTGTGTAAAACATCACAACTAGCACATTCATCATCATTACTTTTCAGTTTAGCAATTTCTAGTGTAAGAGGATTAACTTTCTTAGTCAGGTCTTTAGATTTCTTCATTGAAGCAAACAAGGCATCATTTTGCACATCAAACATATCAAGCAATTTATCATGCCTAACACTGAGCTCATTGAAAGTGCAGCTCACCTCGCTTACAAGATCTTCATCGTCGCTCTCTTCCTCAGATCTCGCCATGAAGCTCATGCCGGTGAAGCCATGTTCCACCTTCTTCTTACCCTTCTTCTTGTGCTTGGGCGGCTCCGGTTCATCCTCACTTGAGGAAGAGGAAGATGAGGAAGAGTTGGTGCTGTTGTCGCTATCTCCAAAAGTAGCAAGAGCTCTACGAAGGTTCTTCTCCGCCTCACGCATCTTGGGCCTCGATCCAAGCTTGTTTCTTCCCCTGTCCTGAAATTTAGAAGCAAACTTGTTTCTCTCTTTAGGATTGGGACACTCGGATCGAATGTGGCCTTTCTCACCACATCCATAGCAGGTGATGTCCGAGGATTTCCTTCTCCTATCTCTCATATTTTTGTATGCCCTAGAGAAGCATTTTGCAAATAACGCGAGTTCATCCTCAGGAAGAGATTCAAGCTGATCATCAGACAAAGAAGACAAGGCTGCAAGAGACAGTCCAGAGGAAGAAGAAATCATGCAAGTGTCAAAGTTGACACTAGGAGACACTATCCCCGATGGGTCTGAGGAAGTGTTCCCAACAAGAGCCAAGGTCTTGGTCTTTGAACCATTTCTGTTCTCTGAAGTGATCTCATGAGTAGAGAGCTTGGAGAACAGGTGATCGAGTGTGAGAGTGGCAAGATTGGCGGACTCTTGGATGACAATCTTCCGTACTTCAAAAGCGGGCTCTAATGTGTTCAAAACATGCCTAGCCATCTCTGAGTCAGAGTACCTTACTCCCACACTCCTGAGCTTATTCACAATTATTTCAAATCTCTCAAAAAGCTCAGAAATTAATTCCCCAGAGCGTTGCTCAAAACGATTGTATTCAACTCTGTATTGATCCGCTCGAGCAATCTTGACTTGGTTGGACCACTCATGGTAGGTGATCAGGGTTGACCAAATCTTGTGAGCGGTATCAAGATGAGCAACCCGCTCATGCTCCTTCCTATCCAACCCAGAAAGCAAATAGTTAATGGCCTTGCAGTTGTTTTCAACATCAACCTAATTTGTAGCCGTCACTTCTGCAGGAAGAGCAAAGTCCCTTTCAATGATCTTCCAAATAGCAAGCCCCTCTGACTGGATAAAGATTCTCATTCGATTTTTCCAGAACTCTCAGTCCATCCCATTGAAGACAGGAGGACGAGTCGAGTATCCGTGGGAAGCCATGGCTCGCAAAGCCAGTCAAAACTTATGAAGAAGTGAGACTGGGCTCTGATACACTTGTTGGATCGATGGCTTCCCGACAGAGGGGGGGTGAATGTCGGATACAAAATTTTCTTCAAATTCAAATACAGATAGCAATTGAGATACCACTATAAATGACAAAGAAGATGCAGTGGAAAAACCCTAGAAAGGCATTGACGATGTGGAGCTCGTCATTAGCTTTAAAATGAGTACAAGATCACTCCAGATGCAAAAGTTACGGCCAAAACAGTGCGTGCAGCGCAACCAGATTCTGGCTACCCGGACATTCGGGGTAGAATGTCCGGACACTCCGGATGTACAATCTAAAAATTGATTCCTCTCGGGATGATGTCCGGAGACTCCGGGGTGAGCCCAGACACTCCGGATGTGTATTTTCAAGCACTCAAATTACACACCTAGACATTCCGGGTAATCTAGTCTGGAATCTCCGGGTGTAGTCCAGAACTTTGAAAACCCTGATTTCTTGATACGTTTTTCGCCCTAGTTTGAAATCCGTCCAACCAAAACTCTTGAAACTTTGCAGATAGATCTAGGTGTGTCTTGCGACTATATATCAATGATTGATTCTCAGAAAAAGACCACAAGACACAACCTTTCTCCCATTCTTCCAAATCAACTCCAAAAGTTGGACGAACACCAAAAGATTGATTACTTGTTGCTCGTGAGGATTTTTGATCTCAAATCAATAGGATGATCTCTCACATATCACAGCAACATATTCCATCTATCAAATCACAAAGATTAGCCCCCAAGCAAGTCAATTGCAAAACCCCAATTCTTTCTTCTCTTGCAAGCAAACTCAAAACATGGGAAAAGGGATTGATTTCTTGAATATGCTAGGATGGAATCAAATAGGACGTGATTACTCCATCACTAACTTGCCATATCAAGAATCAACTCACAAGAAAAGCAAGAAAATGAAAATCAAAAAGATTCAAAGAGTGAATGACTCAAGAACACATAGGAATTGAGGAAATCTTTTTGTATTGAATTTTTGTGGGTTTTCTTTGGAGTTTACAAGCCTCTCATCTAGGCAAAGCACTTCACAAAGTGCAGCTCTCACAAGCTAATAAAAGGGTTAAGGGTTAAGAAAACCTCATCCTCTATTTATAGTGGGGGAGGGACAACCCCCTCTTCCACTCTTAGGCCTCATGCCCTAATGGGCCTAACTATCTAGCATGCATCCCAAAGCGTCTAAATAGCTTAGCCACCTCTCGATTTTCCTTCCACCCTAAGCTACCAACCCTAAACCGCTTTCGGCCGCCGCCGCAGTTTCTTGGTTGAGCTTTGGTGGTTTCCGCGTTTTTACCAAAACGCCCTCGCACTGACTTGGTCTTCATGTCTCGTCTCCACCCGCTTTTTTGTCGTCCGCATACATGCTTTTAAGCCGCACGATGTCGTCACCACCTCCTTGACCACATCTCAGCCCTCCAGGCTGAACCATCATCGCACCCAACTCGCACCTGCACACAATAGACCAAGCAAAGCGGTGCGAGCACAAGTTTTCCACTTGACTCAAGTCAATCGCGAAAAATCCTTCAAACACTCAATTTTTCCTTGAGACAAATTGAGAAACTCAAACAATCAATCATTTTGCAAGTAATTCCAATCTCGAATTCATGCAACCAAATTATTCAACTCCACACAATATGGCAAAATATTCATCACTTAAATTGTCCACGTCATCACATGACTCACAGTATTGACATGCTTCACAGCGCCGAACCAGCTCAATGGCGTCCTGGAGGGCTGTCGGCCAGTAGAAGCCTTGCCGAAAGGCCTTCCCGACCAGTGTGCGGGATGATGCATGGCTACCACACTCGCCCTCATGGATATCCACGAGCAAGTCGCGGCCTTTCTCCCGGGAAATGCACTTCAGAAAGACACCGTTGGCGCCACGCCGATAGAGATCCCCATCTACTAGGGCGTAGCGCTTGGCTTGGCGTGCAATTCTTTCTGCTGCGGCATCATCTTTGGGAACGATATTTTCTTTCAGGTACCCCTGGATCTTGGAGATCCAGGAAGGCTCCTAAGAACAAGTGGCGAGCACGGGGTGCTCGCTAGGCGGCAGCGACCTGACGGAATTTCCCACTGAAGGTGCTGCCTGGGTAGCCTCGCCTGGGCGCGAGGTTTCCCCTTCGTCTTGGTTGGCAAGCCTCGACGGACGGCCGGGAGAGCCTTTCTTCAAAGGTCCCAGCCGGGACCAGTTCCCAACACAACCCGTGAAACGCCGCTCCAACTTCCTGACTTCGCTCAGGTATGCTGCCATTTGTGGGTCGGAGCATTGGTACTCCTTGGACACCTGATTGACGACCAGCTGAGAGTCGCCTTTGACAAGCAGACGGCGGATTCCAAGGGACGCGGCGGCGCGGAGCCCCGCAAGAAGTCCCTCGTACTCAGCCATGTTGTTGGTGGCGCGGAAGTGGAGTGCACGACGTACTGGAGCACTTCACCTATCAGAGAGGTGAGAACTACTCCAGCCCCCGCGCCCTTTAGCGTGAGGGAACTGTCGAAGTGCATCACCCAATGTCCAGCTCCTTCATGTCCCGGATTCATGGACAGCTCCTCCCCTTCGTCTTCTGGCACCGATGTCCACTCGGCCACGAAGTCGGCCAGAGCTCTGCTTTTGACCGCCCGGTTGCTGACGAAGCGGAGGTTGAACCCGGCGAGCTCAATCGCCCACTCGACCATGCGGCTAGTGGCTTCTCGATTGTGCAGGATGCGCTCGAGGGGGTAGGCCGTAACCACCAGGACCTCGTGTGCTTGGAAGTAGTGGCGTAGCTTTCTCGACGCAACGAGGATTGCGTAGAGCATCTTCTGAGCTTGTGGGATAGCGCGTCTTGGCGTCGCGTAACACTTCACTAACGAAGTATACAGGACGCTGCTGGACGTGGCCCTTGCTTGGGACCTCCCCGAGTACTGGACCCGGGAGGTCGGGATTGTTCCCGAGCACTCCTGGCTGCTCGGGTTCACCCGGGAGCTCGGACCCGGACTCAGTCCCGAGCACTCCTAGCTGCTCGGGTTCGCCCGGGAGCTCGGACCCGGACTTTGCCTTGGACCCGTCGTTTGCTAGGAGCTTTGCCCCGAGCACGCCTGACTGCTCGGGGTCGCTCGGGAGCTTGGACCCGAGCACTCCCGACTGTTGGGGGTCGCCCGGGAGCTTGGACCCGGGCTTTTCCTTGGATTCGCTGCTTATCGGGAGCTCAGACCTGAAAGCGTCCACTGATGAGGACATCTCCCACGCTATCATCCAAGGACCAATCACCCGTTCCCGTGCCTGACGACTTAATCATGAGGTGCGTTCGTTTCTTGCTATCCATAATTATGTGGCTAAGGAAGGGATGCTACTTAATGGTGATATTTTGATTCTGAGGAACATGGGAGAAGCACCACCGGACCAGCCACAAGAGGATGAGGCGCCACCCCAAGTCAAGTCGGACTCCACTTCAACTCCGAATTCGGTTCGGTTTTTAGCAGACAACACCTACATAAATGGGGCATAACTTTCTCATACGGAGTCCGATTGAAGAGTTCTTATATGCGTTGGAAAGATAACAATAACAACTTTCCAATGGATCTAATGCCACATCATGAATAATTATAGAGACGTTGGAATTATCAGAATAAGTTGTCAGGTGCTGCGACACCGTTTTGGGCCACTTCAGGCCTTGTTTTCGTTTTGGGTTTTAAGCCCAGGTTTAGGGTGAGACTCTTAGAAACCCTAGGTATAAATACTCTTTAGCCGTCATTGTTTAGGGTGGGTTTTGCTTAGAATTATTCTGCCATCGCAGTCTCGCTGATTTCATCAGTTTGTAGAACCCCACTTCGAGTAATCAAACAATCATCTCGTTTGTGAGATTGCTTCTACTGTGTTCTTTCTTGTGTTCTTGATTCGCATGCAGGGATAAGCCTTCTTGGCGAGGTCAACCGTGTTCGCGCGTGGTTGATAACCAACGGAGCCGTGGTGTAGCGATCGCAGGGTTCGGATCAGTTCTGATTGGAAGCCGGATCGTCAACGTCGAGTTCTCCACAATCGTGATTATCCCTTCCTGACGGAAGATCGGGCACCCCCGTGCGCATCATCCACCCTCGTGGGAGTCGTCGGGAGCTAGGACCCGACCTCTCGCTCGACCACGAGGACCGCACTCACCACTTGGGGAGTAGCTGAGATGTAGAGAAGCAAAGGCTCCTCGGATCTCGGTGCCACCAAGACCGGAGGCGATGTGAGGTACTTCTTGAGGTCCCGGAGGGCTTGCTCGGCCTCTGGGTTCCACTCAAAGTGGCCTGATTTCTTGAGGAGCTTAAATAGGGGAAGGCCCAGCTCCCCAAGTTTGGAGATGAAGCGTCCCAAGGCCGCCATGCAGCCCGTTAGGCGCTGCACGTCCTTGAGACGAGCCGGCGGGTGCATCAGATCGATGGCCCGGATCTTCTCGGGGTTGGCCCCTATTCCCCGGTTCGAGACCAGGAAACCAAGGAGCTTGCCCGAGGGAACCCCAAAGACGCACTTCTCGGGGTTTAGCTTCATGCGAGTACTGTGGAGACTGTCGAAAGTCTCCGCCAGATCCTCGAGGAGCGTCACTTGGTCCCTCATCTTGACAACGAGATCATCGATGTAGGCCTCGATATTGTGACCTATCTGAGATTGTAATGTAATGCGCATGGCATGCTGGTACGTAGGCCCAGCATTTTTTAACCCAAAAGGCATGCGAACATAGCAATAAGTACCCACAGGGGTTGTAAATGAAGTTTTTTCCACATCCTCTACCGACATACTAATCTGATGATTGCCAGAGTATGCATCTAGGAAGCACAAAAGGTCGCATCCAGCGGTGGAGTCGACTATTTGATCAATGAGGGGTAAAGGGAAAGGATCTTTTGGACATGCCTTGTTGAGGTCAGTGTAGTCCACGCACATCCTCAGCTTGCCGTTGGCCTTCGGCATGACGACGGGGTTGACGAGCCAATCCAGGTGGAGGACTTCATGGATGAAGCCAGCGGCAAGGAGCTTGCTGACTTCCGTCTGGATGAACTCCTGTCTTTCTGGTGCTTGACGGTGCACCTTTTGCCGAATGGGCCGTGCGTCGGGACGCACGGCGAGGCGGTGCTCAATCATCTCCCTAGGGACCCCCGGCATGTCCAACGGTTGCCAAGCAAACACGTCGGCATTTGCCCGGAGGAAGGCGATGAGCGCGCTTTCCTATTTGGTGGCTAGGCGGCCGCCGATCTTGACGGTCCTGGACGCGTCTTCACCCAGGACCACCTCCTTGATGGGGACAGAGTCGTCTGCGGCGATCTTGAGCTTGGTCGGGGGTGGACCCGAGCACTCGGGGCGCTCGCATATAGGTTAGTTATATTAGTCAATTAGTTAGGTTAGTTAGGTTAGTTATATTTGTTAGTTAGTTAATTAGGTTAGTAATTATTTTTAGAATTTGGTTAGGTTAGTAATTGAAGAAATGTTATAACTCATGTCACGAAGTCAATGCAATTTATATTTGTAACTTAAATTTTAACTTTTCACTAGTAGGATGCCCACGTGTTGCTGTGGAACAATAATTTTATTTCATATCTCGCATTCGTGCACACAAAGAACATAATATAGCAAGACAAATATGTATGAGATCTCAATGATTTAGTTGCAACCAAATTTCATGCTCACTATTGCCTTCTCTTATACCAGGCGAGATGCACCATTTGCAATGGGGAAGTTGATCTAAGCGGCAGAAAGGAAGCTAGTTGTAGCGACCAAACCTTAAGACACGAGATTAGTGAAGATCGTCGTGAATAATTTGGACTTCTTCCCAATGCATGCATGCATTTAGGCCATCAAGATATGACGTCGATTAAAACCTTGCCACATGGTCTGAAAGCAATCTTAATTAAGTAAAACTCTAAACCTAGTTTCACCTCAAATCTCACCTTACTAATTCTTTATAAGTACCAAATACCTCGGCGGGCCAACGTCCAAATTTTAAGTCAATTGGACAACGTCTGAATACTTAGCAAAATAATTAATCCTTAGTTAGCACCACGAATAAACTGCTGTACTAAGCACAATTATAACCAGCTTAATCATCTAATAGCACTCGGTGGATGAGCTAAAAGTGTAATAGCAAGTTACGCATGCATCAGTTTAAAGAAAGGTGTTCGATTGTAAATTTGATGGTTATCGAGTTGTCACTAAATTGATGAAGTTTCAACCCCTTAGATGTCCTATAATCTCAATGACTAGCGAATCCATTAGCTAACATACCAATTGCTTAAGATTAGGATATAATCATCTGCTAACCACATGTTGCTACCAACTAAACCGCAATTAGGAAGATAATGGCGGATAAAGACACAAGTGGGTTGTCAGCTAATTAAAATAAATTGCTGTAGGCCAACACTATCAGGTACAAGCCACCTGTAGTTCTTTTCTCCACCTGGTACACATGCACACCCACCCACCGTTCTTTTCTGTCTTCCACACGCAACACAGCATGGCAGTCTCTTTTCTTCTCCAGCAGCCATCTTCTTTCCCAAATCCCACTGCCGAGCTCCCCCAAGAAACACCACCGCGCGCTGCCTGGCTCCCCGCCGGTCGCACGCTCTCCCCCTCCCCTTGCCACCGCCACGCCTCCTCTGGAGCCTCCCCTGCGCGCCACCCGTGCTGCTCTCCCGCCCCGTCGCCGCCGGTGCTCCGCTGCCGCCCCTGGCGGGTTGAGCCACCCGCTGGCCGCCCCTCCTCTCCGTCGGCCAGCGAGCCACCTCCCCACCGCGCACGCTCCGGCTCCCCTTCACGCGCCGCGCCGCCCTTGGCTGAGCCCACGCCGCCGTCGGCCGGGTGGACCACACCAGATCCGCCGCCTCCCTGCCGCGCCCCCGTCGCGCGCCACGACCGCTGCCGCGGCATGCAGCCGAGCCACCGCGCCGCCCTTCCTCGTGCCGCGGCAGCCAAACACCGCCGGCTGCAGCTCCTCCCGCCTCGGTTGCCCCATCACCGAACCACCGGTGCGCCTCCTCCCGCTCGCATGCATGCCCCGGCGTGCTCGCCGGCGTGCCCGCGCGCCGTCACCCCTCCATGCGCCGCCCACTACGCCACCTCCTCCCCTTTTTTGCTTGCTGCGCTCGGGCTGTCCTGCCGCACCTCCGCCCGCGCCAGCGCCACCGTGGCCCTCGGCCCATTTGCCACCCCCACGAGCCAGCTCCAGCACCCCGCCGTCGCTCCACCCCAAGCAGCAGCAAGCCGTGGCTGAGGCTGCCGCTGCCTCCGGTCGTCTCCCCTCCTGTCAAGCCACTGGAGCGCGCCTACGCCAACTCTTCGCCGCGCCGCGTCTACGTCCGAGTTCACCGGTGACCTGCATCAGCATCTGTGTCCACTCCCTCAAGACTTCAAGCAATGAGCTGCTGACTCGGTTACCACATCCTTAATAGAGTTAGTTGGTGGGGAGGCGAGTAGTTAACGCGCTGGTTGGCTGACGTCGGGTAAGGCAGCTGCTGTTGAAGCTCCTAACTGGTGTCATGAATATATGTATTCGGTTAAAACATCCTTAACCATCTAGTTGAACGATTAAATGCGCTAATGACTGGAACTGATAGCTCAGGGTTAGTAAATGTCGTTGCATGCCATTAGTTTAGTTGAAGTCAGTCAAAAGAGTCATGCATGGATGTACCTAACGAATTTCCCTTTTCGATTAACTGCTAGCTAATAACAGTACTAACCCTAATCACCGTTTACTCTCTCAGATGAATGTTCAACTAATCAACTGAGTTAAGACCATTGTTGGTTGTTAGGTCGGTTGTTATCAGTTAGCATAATCGTGAGCACTTAAAGAACTGATTGAAGTTGACAAATCTATGGCTTGCTATAGGATCAATGTACTCGATCCATTCCTGTGTGTGTAACCATCACGTATATGAGCATAGTTTCTGAATTTCTGTGATTATTAGTTAAGATTGACTAATCAAGTAATGCATTCCTTGGTTAAGTATACCGGGTTAAGACATGATCACCAATTTAAAAATACATTAACAACCATGTCGACTCATGTAATAAACTAAGTAATTAAACTCTGAAATGATATGCGACCCGACAAATGTCCGTGTCGCATCATTACCAAATTAAGCGAGTGGTAACTAGTTGATATACAAATATGCCTAAACCTAATAGTTAGTTTCATCCTTTAATCGTTCAATCAATGTATACACCTAGGTACAAAGTATCCCCAAAGGAAATCCATTAGTTCTGTGATATGTGAAATCACGCAACGAATTCTTGATTAACTAGAAAATATAATATCTGCAAGGATGAGATGATAAACCTACTTGTTGGTCTTAGATAATGTAATAATATTGGAAATGAGATATATACAATACCTTGTTCTTTACTAAGAAGAAGACAGGAAATGCTAAGTTAAATTAAACTTGTAGAACTCGTAGAAAATGCATACCACCTCTAAATACATGGATACTAGAGAATCTAGCTTAACAGTTAAGATAACCGTGTTTGGCACTCTAATTCCGGTTAATACATAGCTACAACATCCAAGTATGTTCTAGTACAAACCATGCATATCATATTCCATGCACGCATATATTGCACGTAACCTCGATAAGTTGAACTCAAGCTGTGCATGTAGTCATAGTTCCTTGACATCACCTCCCCATCATTGTAGGAGCATGTAGCTAGCGTCAATTATTCACGCATACATGCTGGTTCTTATTATTTCTTTCTCGTTTGTTCCCGGTATCGCTTTTGCTCGAAACAGAGCCCGAAGAAGGAGACCACCCGGCTTACGACTCCCCGCAAGATCAGGAACAACCCGAACAAGGCAAGCAGAGCTTGTTGCATCTTTACCTTCCGTACTCTTGTGTATGCCCTTGTTATATGTGCTATGTGTATGAATGTTTATCTGTGAATTGTCGCAAGTTGCGTACACTAGCATGTGTAGGATGTGCCTTACGTCGAGAACATCTGATGGCTCTTCAACTAAATGGTTAAGTGAGTTGTGAGAGCCGAGGGCGTGCACAATGGGTACGGTTGGTGTTCATCGTAGTTTGATGGCGACGCGGGAGTAAGTAGAGATTTAGTCGTCACACCAACCCTATCTTCAGCGTGTCACCATCCCTTATCACACGTGGACGCTAGCGAGAACCAACACTGAGGATAGTTGGGGGTAGGCATGCACTTTGGAGGCTCGCTACCTCCAAACTGTTATGCACTCACTATGCCTGCAGGGGTTGAGTTGTCGGTAGCGGTTCGAGAGATTAAAATGAACTTGTTGAGGATTGGATCAATTTAGATTGGATTTAGGGGCTGTCCTAATCGAATTGGATGAGGTTTAATGGATTGGTTTGGGATTGGACTCAGGGGTTGCCCCAATGGATTTGGATTTGATGACTTGATCTCGTGGTAGCTTGATTGTGGTATGTTTGTGCCCTGAGTTAGTCTGTCATTTGGTATGTCTTTACTTCACCTTATTACTGTTATGTTCTTAAGTTGTATATTGTTACTCTGAGAAGCATTCATGTTTAATTGTGTTGTACTAGTATGAGTAGGACATTTAATCAAGCACGAATAAGTCTTGCGAGTATGTTTGTACTCACCTAGGTTAATCCTAGAGCTTGCAGGTGAGCCGGTGGTCGATGATTATTTTGACGAAGCTTGAACTCGGGTTTCCTCGGTTGTGTTCGATTGTGGGATAGTTGGTGTTTTGTTCAGCGTCCACTATGTCGCTGTGGGTCTAATCATTTTGCTTCCGCTGTTGTTAAATTTCTCCGTACTCGGATATGTTTCCGGTGATAACCGAATGATGTAATACATATCGTCCCATCGTGGACTGCTATTAGTATAACGTAATGTAGAGCTTTGTGATGATATCCGAGTTGTTAATCCAGGCTACCCCTGCACAATGCGTGAATGATATGAAGTGTATGGGTATGCCGTGAAGGATCGAGGCCGTACCATTTTCTACTAAGTCGAGCAGGTGTTGGTTGAGTGACCCGCTGGCTGAGATGCTGTGCCGGCCAGGCAGGGTGTGGGCGTTCTACCGGGCTTTCGAGCGACCCACTAGCTCCCGAGCTAGGTTAGGGTGTGGGTAGAACTGCCGGGCTCCTCCGATCTTGCTTGTCGTGGTAGGATTCGGGAACGACTCTGACATCTTCACCGGATTATGGAATCGTATGTGGTTTTGGGAAGATTGGTCGCTTCCGGCCGGCTCGCACGTGGCGGGTGTCGGATCGTTCTACCTTGGTGCGTACGGCGCAGGTACCGTGCCACCGGGCTGACGAGTCCTTCGGTCCTTGGCGACTTCGTGTTCCCCTAATCATATGCAATTCCGGGTCCGTGACACTAGTGTAGTGTTGTTGTTGTGCCTTATTTTGTCTCATACCCAATTATCATGCATCAACTGCAGAATGGAATTGTTATTATAGCATTCATGTTGCAGCAGGTCTTTAGACTCTAGATTGTTCAAGAAAATCAGATGAGAGAGAGATTTGAATTGTGGAAAGCAAGCACCACGTCAAGTACATAAGCACTCTTACCACATAATAAATAAGTAGGATAATGGCACTTTTACCACAATGATTTGACACTTGTACTTAATTAATTCATGTTCAATTTAGCACCAGTACGAATGTTGCAGCAGGTCTACGGGTCTCCAGACTCTGGACTGTTCAAGAAGATCAGTTGAGAGAGAGAGAGAGCACTATGTGAATTGCAGAAAGCAACCTTGGATTAATTTAATGGTGGAAACTAACTATAGAACGTAAAGGATTTTGGGCATTGGAGGGAGCACCTGTGTGGGGAAAGGAACAACACCAGCTAGTAGATTGGATTCTATTTAGTGAGATAACAAATTTTAGAAGAGTTTGCTGAGAGTTGGAGAGTTGGTTAGGAGAGGGTATGACACCACCATCACCACAACCACCAACTCAAATTTAATAGATAGTAAAAATATGCACAGCTTAGATGGATCGATCATGGATGTACGGAGCTCGCAATACAGAGGCGTATAGAGATGGAGTGAGAGCATTATGGCAGCTATGGAAGTGGACATATTGAGATAGGGTAGAGCAAACACGTATTGTCCATGCCTGGACTGTGATAACGTAAATATTTTTGAGCTCGATCACATCGAGTTCCACTTATTCATGAGAGGTTTTAGGGAAAGGTATTCAACTTGGACCAAGCACGGTGAAGATCAAGCCATAGTATTAGATGATGATATTCTTGTCGATGAAGAAGCAACCGATATGCCATTTGATAGATGTCCGATGATGCCTCTCAATGCCTGACCTGGAACAGATGTTGTGTGATTTCGAAGGGCGTGAAACCAACAGAGAGTACCAACAATTTATAGGCTTGATGGGGGCCTCGGAGAAATCGCTATTCCCAGGATGCAAGGCTAAGTTCACATTGTTATATGGCATGCTTGAACTATTGAAGTCGAATGTGAGCAACAGCTGGTCCAACAAGAGCTTCAACGAGTTGTTGGGCCTCCTAGGGTCATGCTTCCGGAGGGGAATGAGTTACCCATAAACACATATAGAGCCAAGAAGGTGCTTTGTCCCTTGGGACTGGAAGTTGAAAACATACATGCATGTTAGGATGACTATATCCTATATCGGAAAGAGTTTGCGAAGTTACATTCCTACCCTATGTGCAAGGCTTCTCGGTACAAGGGTAAGATTGGACCAGATGGAGCTGAGAAATGCATTGAGGTGACGATGGGGACTCCTACCGAGGTTGCTTGGTACTTGCCTATAATCCTGTGCCTGAAGCATTTATTTGCGAACCCGAAGGAAGCGAAGCTGTTTCGCTAGCATGCCAAAGAGCGGAAGACATTTGATGGAAAGCTAAGAGACCCTACCAATGCTATCCAGTGGAGAAACATTGATAGGAAGTATCCTCTGTTTGCTGTGGAAACCAAGAACATAAGGTTTGCGCTGAGTACGGATGGAATGAATCCATTTGGGAACATGAGCAGCCGACACAGCACTTGGTCTGTGCTTCTTAGTATGTACAACCTACCTCTCTGGCTCTGTATGAAACGGAAGTACATTATGATGTCCATACTATCGAAGGGACTAAGCAACCTGGTAACGACTTCGACGTATATTTCCAACTGTTGATGGATGATCTACAAACACTGTGGAACACAGGAGTGCGGGTATGGGATGTGGACAAAAGAGAATACTTCACTCTACGGGCCATGCTGTTCTGCACAATCCAAGACTTTCCTGCTCTCGTCAACACCTCCGGTCAGACGGTAAAATGACACAAAGGTTGTGTCATATGCATGGAGAATACCGTTAGCTTAAGTCTCAAGAACTACGGGAAAGTCGTGTACATGGGTCACCGGCGGTTCCTGCCTATAAGGCACTATTACCGAAGGTGGAAGTCACAGTTCAACTGGAGAACAGAAAATGGTGTGAAACCATGGCCATTCAGCGGTGCTAAGATATTTGAGAAGGTTAATGATGTCAATGTCATGGTTGGAAAGGGTTGAAAAAAAAGGCCGCAGATGAGTCCGCATACTAGAAGAAGCGATTAGTGTTTTGGGACTTACCATATTGTAAGGATCTAGATGTTCAGCACTACATCGATGTGATGCACATAGAGAAGAATGTTTGTGACAGTGTGCTAGGTCTATTGCTAAACATGAAGGACAAAATGAAGGATGGCGTTAAGGCCCAACTTGACATGGTTGATACGGGAATCGGGCCTGAGTTGGCACCTGTACTTTTGCCTAACGGGAAGACATACATCCCCCCTGCCTGTTACACTTTATCCAAGGCCAAGAGAACTGAGTTCTGCAAGTTCTTGCATGGCGTGAAAGTTCCGTTGGGCTACTCCGCCAACATAAAGAGGCTCGTCTCCATGCAGGACTTGAAACTAATCGGCATGAAGTCTCATGACTGTCATGTTATGATGACACAGATGCTCCCAATTGCAATCAGAAATATTCTGCTGCCTAACGTCCGAGAAGCAATCACAAACCTGTGCTTCTTCTTTAATAAGATTTCATAGAAGGTGATGAATGTGTTCGAACTTGATGATCTGGAGTTAGCGGCGGGCACTGTATGTCAGCTAGAAATGTATTTTCCACTGTCTTGCATCTCATCATCCACAGTGTGCACAAAATCAAGATGCGCGGCCTAGTCTTCCTTCGGAGCATGTACCCATTCGAAAGATTCATAGAAATCTTGAAGTACTATGTGCGAAATAGGTATCAACCAGAGGGAAGTATTGTCGAAGGTTACATTACAGAAGAGGTTGTCGAGTTCTGTGTTGACTACATGGAGTCGAACCAACCGATTGGCGTGCCACACTCTCGACACGAAGACGGGCTTGATGGTATTGGGACCATCGGAAAGAAATCAATAACCACCGATCAAGCTGGATACGCTCTAGCCCATTTCATGGTATTGCAACACATAACCGCCAATGCCCCATACATGGACGGGCACAAGGCAAAGTTAAGGAAAAAGCATCCAAATAGAACCGATGCGTGGAGAACGAGAGAGCATAACAAAGAATTCAACAAGTGGTTCAAGGAGCGTCTCCGTTTAGGTGTGCCTAGTGACATGCTAACCTGGCATGCGAAGGGACCAACATTCAGAGTTGTCACTTGGCAAGGATATGACATTAACGGATACACATTCTACACGAGAGATCAAGATAAGAAAAGCACATTTCAAAATAGTGGGGTCCACATAGAGGCTTTTGACATGAACGAGAAACGAAGCTACTACTATGGGTTCATTGAGGATATTTGGGAGTCGGACTATGTGTACTTCAAATTTCCTTTATTCTGGTGTCGTTGGGTCAATCTCCAATCTACAAAGGTTGATAAGTATGGCTTCACATCAGTAGACCTTGAATGGATCGGTTTCAAGGATGACCTATTTATTCTAGCCAATCAAGCTCACCAGTTCTTTTATGTGACCAACCCGGCGAAGAAGAATAGTCATATTGCCATGCAAGGTAAAGGGAAGATTGTCAAAGTTCAAGATGTGCTAGACGAGGATGAATACAAGATATCTGAAGACATGCCTCCAATCACACATACCATAAGAGACGCGATTAGCGATGAACCTAATGAACCATGCTACATACGTGACGATCATCAAGAAGGGCTAGAGCTCGAAGAGGAAATGCGTCAAAAAAAGAAAAAGAAACACAAGCAAAGGCAATGAAATAATTTGAGATGTTCATGTCCTTTTTGAGAAGTGTTGATTTTGTTGGTTGAAACATGTAAGAATTATTTATGTGCAAATGGTGATATATTTGAGATGCTCATGTGCTGATTATATTTGAGATGTTGATGGTAAAGGTTCTAGAATTGTGCTGTCTACTGTCAGTTCTAAAATTATCAACTGAATTGTGTTGTCGCCTCAAAGTTTAGAAAATAGAACTTAACACCAGCCTGATAAAAAGTATCTGAGGTGGTTAGAAGCTTAAAACCACTTCCTTTCTAGACTATCCGAGGCAGTTGGAACCAACAAACTGCCTCGGATATATACTTAGCCGAGGCGGTTGGAACCGTGCAACTGCCTTGGATATCTCCTTATTGGAGGTGATCAGATCTACTCAACCGCCTCTTTTATTCTTATCTGAGGCGGTCAGATCGGGTTAACTACCTCGGATAGCTTTACGTATATGAATTAAACGAGCGTGGCCTAGCCCCGTGCATCCCCTTCACAAACCATAACCACGGGAGTGAGCCCTAGCCTCCCCGCACCTCTTGTCCTCGTAGTGCCGCCTCCTCTGACCAGCAGCATCCCCGAGCGGCGACGGCCTCCTTCCCTAGCGGCGACCTCCTCCCCAAGCGGTGAATCCCCGAGCGGCGGCCTCATCCCTGAACAGCGGTGCGTCCCTGAGCGACGGCCTCCTCCCTGAGCACCGGCGCCACCCTGAGCACTGGCCTCCTCCCCAAGCACTGGCCTCCTCCCTAAGCACCGGCTCTTCCAACCGCAAGGTCCGCCTCCTCCTCCCCCAAAACTGCTAGGGTTGTGCTACAACTCCTAACTGGCTGGACGCTCATATGAATAATAGAGAATTAGATCAAATTGTCACTAAGACAATGTTCCATGTCATCATTCGTACCAATTTCCTTAAGTATATTCGTTGGAAAGTCTATTCTGTCTTTAGCTTATTGTACGTTTGGTTGGACACTCATATGAATAATAGAGAATTAGATCAAATTGTCGCTAAGACAATGTTCCATGTCATCATTTGTACCAATTTCCTTAAGTATGTTTGTTGGAAGGTCTATTCTGTCTTTAGCTTATTGTACGTTTGGCTGGACACTCATATGAATAATAGAGAATTAGATCAAATTGTCGCTAAGACAATGTTCCATGTCATCATTTGTACCAATTTCCTTAAGTATGTTTGTTGGAAAGTCTATTCTGTCTTTAGCTTATTGTATTTTTTACCTTGTGAGTCAATTGTCCGCAGGCCTATCTAGTATGGTCGTTCTGATTTATTCAACTACAAATCCGTTATGTTGTAAAGTTGTATGTTTAGTTTCTAGGTGAAGAATTTTTGCTTGGAGTGTATGTTTATCTTCCAGTCTTACCTTAGACACATACAGTGAGCAGTGTGGCTTAAACACTAGGCAAAAGGCAATATCTAGGCACTTAGCTAGTACATTCTGATCTTAAGAGATAAGAAAGTTAATTATTATTCAAAAACTTGTGTAGTCGGCAATATCTATTTTTGTTGCTTTCGTAGGAGCATGTTTGGTTTGCCTTTTCTTTTAGGATTTTCATGAATATTAGTTGTGTGCATCTTGAGTGCAGAGGTTGATCAGGAGAGTTCTCTTTTTTACTATGACTGCATATTGTCTTTGATATGATGGTGCCATGTGCAATATATATACATCACAAACTAGATTGTTCGTGTTTTTTGCATGATGGAATGTTTAGACATGATTAGGGTTATCTTCGCATACTGTTTAGACATGATTAGAGATGTATTTCTAATCAAACAACCCAAGCTAGTTCCTGAGTATGTCGAGGTCATGATGTTTCCTCCTTATTAGAATGGAAAGGAACTCCCCGCCGCCCTCCCCTACGATATCACCATCGGGGTCACCAAGACCGTCGACATCGTTAGGAAAGGCTCCTCATAAACCAAGGAAGCCTTCGGAGAGGCTAGAGGGTAGACGGGTAGTTGAGAGAGTGGATCTGGTCACCAGTGTTCCAGAGCCGAAAGAAACCTAGAAGAAGTGGCAGACCACATGCGGGGTCATCACTCGTTCAAGAGTTAGGATCACCCTCTCAGATTGGGGTGAGCTGACATGAGAGAAGCGGTCGTCCCTGTTTGACGAAGTGAAGCGATCATTCAGAATCCTAGATGAAGTCAAAGCCGATTTCCACCGAGCAATTCTATTAATGGCAGGGAAGTGTTGGATGAATTTTAAGCACAAACTGGTGAGGAAGATAAGTCGCCTTGCCAGGCATACCCGGATGTGACGGAGGAAGACTGGGCGAATTTCAAGGCCTTGAATTCCTCAGAGGGGTTCCATGCTGAAAGCCAGAAGGAACAGGAGCTAGCCAAGAGGAACAAGCACCCACACATTCTCAGCACCATATGGTATGTCGGTGCTAAGAAGAAATGGGCAAAGGAAGACGAGGAAGCAAAAAAGCATGGTCTGCAGCCGGTGTTCTCCGAGTTCAATGACAGCCGCATCGAGACTGGTGCAGGATGAGGACTAAGGTGAATCCTCGTGGTGAATGTGTCTGGCGAAACCCAGAAGACAAGGAGGTCTATCAGAAAATGGTGGGGCTGACTAAGCAGGCAACTCAAGGCATGTTTGTGCCAAGTTAGGAGAAAGATATACTCTCCGAGGCCATCGGCGCTAGGGAGCTCTGTGGATGCATAAGGGGTTTTGGAAATCTTGCTACATGGGGCAAAGCATTCACCAGCGCAATTTGAGGAAAAAATGAGAGCCATAGAGGAGAGGCTATCAACATAGTACCTGTAAGACAGGGTGGCAGCCGCAAGCTCGGGTGCTCGCCGCAGTAGCTATGCCTCGGCACTGAGGAATGTTCTCCCATCGATCAAATCGAGGGTTCAAAGATGTAGATATAGTTCGCTATGATGAACTTTGCAATGGATGCAGCCTACAGTCAGGTGTGGCTATCTCCTCCTGGAAGGGTGTTGCATGGTGTCCCCTTAAAGCCAAGTTTCACGTGAGTGCAAGTGGAGTCAATTAACCCAACCTTCACTAGCTATCCCTTGATGAACGTGCGAGAAGGGGATGAGATGCAGAAGCTAGACGATGCCATCGAGTTTTTTGTTCAGTTGCCAAAGAAGGACATAGTCCTCGAATCAACACCGAACGAGTCGTCTGATCCTCCATGTTCGTTGGCTGGTAGAATGATGAGGTTTTCACCAGTGGTTGATTGCTCTCCACCGGAGGTTTTCAAGCTGCTCAGCCTCCCTCAGCCAATGTCGACAATACCAAATGTGGAGGTTTCTCATCGTTCGCTAACCCTTCAACTCCTGGCAGTACCAAATGTGGAGAGCTCGTGGCCTCGTCATGGTCAAACGAAGACTCAAGGGGCCACATCGAAGCTGAAAGTTTCCTGGTCAAAAAAGTCTTCTTTGACTTTGGCGGCTGATGTTTAATATCCTATGGCGGAGCTAGCTTGCCAATACATGCCGGGACAACCTATGGTGGATGTTAACGTGACATAGGCATAGCCTATCGGATGCTTCATGATCATTACCTCGAGGCTGTTCCTAAATACACTAGTCAGCATCCTGGTCTGGTTCAAAGAGGAACACTTCAAGCACAATGTAGGAAATATGTTCCTGGTGGAATTCTCTGACTTGTTCAACATGTTCCACTTCCGTGACCTAGACGCCTCACTCATGAGATGCTTCACACTGTAAGTTCTTATAACACAGCACTGTTTTGTTATATTACCACTAAGTGCATAATATAACTCATTATTCTCCTATACTCAAATGCTTGATTGATCTAAGCGAGACAAAAAAGATCCATAACTCTGTGGGGATTGGCATCCCACATTTGATCTCGGTGCAAAGCATCGCGACAAATAATAACCTGGTGCGGGATTACATTGTGCATTTACTCCGTGAGTACTCTGCACGAGATTACATCCAAGTTGCCTATAACATCGGGTAAGCCATATGTTTTACATATTCTCATCATTCGACGGCTAAACATATAATAACTTTGTATCGTATAACCAGGGGTCATTGGATCCTCATCGTGATCGTTCCAAAAGTGAATAAGGTATATTACCTTGATTCCATGAGGTGTAGCCATGACCAGTGCAAGGCCACGTACTTGGACATCATGGGTCTACTCGGCGAGTGAGTACTAAAACTTTCCTCTCCGTTGATGCCTATTCTTTCTTGTTTCAAAATGAAATGATATTTTGATGCTAATTGTTTTGAATCACTTAGAGCGTTTGACACGTACGTCAAACAAGGAGGAATGCACAAGGAAGTAGTGCCTGTCGGGTTACATCATGACTCCAAGTTGAAGGTATTCTGTAATGTCCTTGACTCCTCGTACTAATGTCATCATACCTCTGCACTCTATACCTAATCGATATCCCTTTTGTAGTGTCGGCAACAACCCGAAGGATTCGCCCTCTGTGGGTATTACATGTGCTTCCACATGCTAGCCCTTTATAGCAACCCAAAGTACGGTGATGTAGCAGTACGAAAACATCACCACGAATGTATAGAGTTTTAATCATGCTATTCGCCCTAAGTATAAGCTTCATGTTTTAAGGACACTTTGATTCGTTCTTCCTTTGTACCCTCGCCTGAATGAAGACACCTGATCAGCCCGACTTGTCAGTTGCAACCATTTTTGCTGTGTTAAGCTTGTGACTTGCGTTGTATCAGGTTGCTAACAGTTGTATCTCAATAGGACTGAATGTAGCCAGGAGTTATCTTAGGTTAGTCTAATGTGGGGCAAAACTCATGACAATCAAACAGTTGGAAGATATGGACATTGCTCAAATCTGGTCGCACATGGCTAACTTCCTAAACAACGAGGTCATTAATACCGAAGGACGGTTCGCTTACACGGCGGCAATCTAGGAACGTGGGATTGCAACTAGTTAGGTGATTAGTTAGGTTTCTAGTTTGAAAGCATCAAGCTTTGTAGTCATCTTTCAAACTTGTGGTTTTGAATGATAAGTGCACTTGATGTTTCTAAATGTCATGTTTACTTTTTCTCTCAGTAATAACGTGTATGTGCGTGTCAAATTATAACTTTTTCTTATGAATGTCACTGTTTAACAAATGAGACTTCTTCTTTATCAACAAATATCATATATGGAGGCTGCGGTGAGTGGTGGTATGTCATGTCAAAAACTTAATAGAGATGTATTTTTTTGAATCGATCAATATCTTGGCTGAGAATTGAGTATATCTCACAAGTGAAAAACTTGTGTAATATTATTTATATGTGTATGTATGTGATTGTTCGAAGTTTATGTCTTGTGATCGATGCAAGAATGAATGATTGGACAGTGTGATACATATATATATGTTGTATATGTGCTATGCTTGGATATTTCATATGAACTATTTTCTTTTTCAGGGAGGGTAGTAAATCGGCAAAATGTTGCCTGTTTAAAAACATATCTGAGACGGTTGTAGCTTAGAAACCATCTCCAAACTTTTGGACAAACCGCCTCCGATATCTTACTTATGGAGGAGGTTACTATGCAACAAGCGCCTCGGATAAATAGTTATCTGAGGCAGTTGATAATAACCAACCGCCTCCGATAATCAGTTATCCAAGGCACTTAAAGTTTTTCAACCGCCTCGGATAACCGGTTATCCGAGACGGTTAAGGTACGGCATTTAACCACCTCGGTTAAGCTCTTATCTGAGACGCTTGTGTAACCGCCTCCGATACATGCTCCATATCCGCAACCGCTGTTTCAAGGCAGCTGGTATAACCGCCTCGTATGTTATATTTCAACCGCCTCAGATAACATTTTCTATACTAGTCTGACTATCTAAAACTGGATGAGTCTTTTGAGTATAGTAATTAACTGAGTTAAGACATGTGATGAGAATGGCCCTAGGAGTCACACAAGTCCATCCTCATCAATTGACATTCCAATACCCCAGGCTCAACAAGGACCCATGACAAGGGCAAGAACTCGACAAATCGCTCAACAGGTGAATCTTTTCCTTAATGAATGCCCACTAGATTTGAGCTTGAATGGTGTGCTACCTAATGCCTTGATCATTTGCACACTTAGGTTTGAGGAAAAGGACTTGGAGGAAGTTTCAGAAGACAATCCCGGTGCTACCGATTTCCAAACCGGAGCTTCCGACTTCCCTGCTCAGCCGTAAAGTCTTCAACCGGTGTAAAGTCTTCAGCTGTAAAGTCTTCAACCTCCCTGAAGAACTTGAAGACTCAAGACAGAAGGCAATCCCGGAACTACCGACTTCCTAAACCGGACGCACCGAGTTCCCCAAATCGAAGAAGTCCAGAAGACGATTCCGGTGCTACCGACTTCCAAAACCGGACGCACCGAGTCTTCAAACAAAAACAAAGAACTCCAGAAGACCATTCCGGTGCCACCGACTTTTAAACCGGATGTACCGAGTTCCCAAGTCGAAGCAGCTTCCGAGTACAGAAGCCAATCCTGGTGCTACCGATTTCCAAATCCGGCATCACCGATTTGTCTTTCTGAACTCAGATATTTAAGATTTCTTTGTACTGTTTTGAACCGTCCTACTGTAGCTATGTGTACTGTAGCACGCACACTGTGTACTGTAGCACGCGCATGTACTGTAGCGGCCGTCTTACTATAGCATAACTTAGTCATTAAGTCATATAATCCTCTATAAATATGAGGACCTCTCCCCATGTAAAGACTAGTGAAGAATTTCAGAATTGAAGAGAACTCTTGTTCCTCTAGAGTGTGAGCTATTTCCACCTCAAGGGAATAGGGAGTTATCTGAGTTTGCTACTCCGTTGTTCTTGTGATTTCTTCGAAGATTGCTTGAACACGTTGCTCCACGTTAGTGAGTAACAAAGGGCCGAAGTGTGTGGTTGGGTGAATCGAGTGCTGCAGGCTTCCGTAATCAAGACGGTGGTTGGCCGTGTCATTCATCAGGCTTCACAGGCTAGTTATCCAGGATCCTACGTCGTGAAAATCGGGCAAACTTTGGATTTGATCATCCTCCTTCAGGGTGGTTCACATCATCTGGTATCAGAGCTCGAGGTTGACACGGTAGGATTTGTATCTTTACTTTGTGTTGTTTCTTCCTATCTAGAAAAAGCCACACAAAAATATTATTCTTCAAACCCGTAGTTTCAATTGAAAACTTCAGTGAGTTTTGCTAGGTTTTAATCCATTAGAATCTTGCTTACGTGCTGATCACAAAAATATATTCTTCACTCCAATCTTCTGAATCTTTGAGTAATCACATCATCTATCCATTACTCAATACTTTGCATACCTATAAGGTCTAGCTTACAAAGATTGTTTGGGCTTTGCATATTTGATATCATTCCTAGAACTCAAATTAAGAGTTACTTTTTCTTGTTAAGCCCTTGTTGTAAAATTGACCTTGGTACAAAAGAAAGAAGAGAAAAGAAAAAGGAGGAAAAAGAAAAAGAAGTATCAATCAAAAGAAAAGAAAGAAGAAAGAGCCTTGGTCAATATCTTTTGGGCATTGGTTACAATTCAAAAAAAAAGCTAAGCAAATCTCGTGATCTCCTGTGCAAATCTGAAGCCCAATAAAAAGTGCAACCAAGCTATTGTTTTTCCCACTTGTGCAACACGAGTTGTTTCATTCTTCACTCCTCAAATTTTTGTGATCGCAACTAAGTATTGAATTTCTAGTGTGGATTAATACTTATCATTACAATACCTAGAATTTCAGTTGCATAGGTAACACACTAACCTTCCAAGCTCCAGCAAGATAGCCATTGTCTTATTACAACACTTAGGCCTTGATTCACTCGATTCATCACCTTCACCCTTGTACTACTACTAAAGCACACGTTGTTCTTCAACCGAAGAAGTCGTCATAAGAACTTCGGTAAGCAAAGGGAAGGGACTGAGTGAACCCACATCCAAATAGTTAAATTGTGCTATTTCTTTGCTTTGAGCTAACCATGGCAGGAACCGAAGAAAGCCCCGCTTTTGTTACTCGAACTGACCTCGAGAAGCTCACCAATGACTTCAACGAGCAATTGAATGAAAATATGAGCATTCTTCGAAAGGAGATCCTCACCGAGGTAGGTTCAGAGCTACGCAAGCAATTGGCGGGAGAAGCTAGTGTCCATGGTGAGGAAGAAGAACTGGATGAAACCGACGAAGAAGCTGCGGCACGAATAGCACGCGAAGCTCAGTCCCGAAGACGACGAGCTGCTGCTTCTTCAGCACCACCTCCTCCACCCGGTCAAGGAAACAACCCTGCTGCCCCTTTCTGCATCTACCGCAATGATGCCTACCAACAAAGACGCCATGATGATCATCATCAAGAAGAGAAATTCGGCAGACTCAAATTTACCATTCCCAGGTTTGAAGGTAATTCCGATCCCGATGCTTATTTAACATGGGAATTGAAGGTAGATAAGATCTTCCGGATGCACAACTATTCGGAGGAGAAGAAGCTTGCAATGGCCGCTTTGGAATTTGATGGCTATGCTCTTATTTGGTGGGAGCAAGTCCAAAACCAAAGAGAAGAATATGGCGAGCCACCAATCTCCACATGGGTCGAAATGAAGAAAGAAATGAAAACAAGGTTTGTGCCTTTACATTATAAACGTAGTTTATTTGACAAACTACAAGCTTTGACACAGGGTCCTAGTACCGTGGAGGAATACTATAAAGGCATGGAACAAGCCATGATTCGGGCGAGTGTTCGAGAAGACGAAGAGCAAACTCTGTCTCGCTTCCTGCATGGTCTTCGCCATGATATAAAACGCATTGTGGTTTACCAACCCTACCAAACTGTGGTTGAGTTGGTGCATCAAGCAGAAAAGGCCGAACGACAACTACAAGAAGATGCTAAATATGCCAAGTCAAGATCGACACCATCATTTAGCTTGAAGGCTCCGTCATATGCACCCAAAGCTCGTTTTGGTTTGGGTAGAGGTACATCTTCAACTAGTAATTCATTTGCTTCTAACACTAGTCCCTCTTCTGTGGCAAAGTCAGCCCCTTATCCAGGCAAGGAGAAGCCTACCACCTCCACAACTTCATCGAGTGGATCCACTACTCGATCAAGGGAGATTGTATGCTTCAAATGTCAAGGACGAGGACACATCTCAAGAGAGTGCCCCAATAACAGAGTCATGTTGATCAATGAAGATGGAGAATACATCTCAGGAGATGAAGAAGAGATAGAACCCACTGCAGATGAAGAAAGAGTTGAAGATGCTCAAGAAGAAAGGCAAGACTACGCCGGTTGTACTTTTGAGACTGGAAGTGCGCTTGTTGTCACTAAGGTCCTCAGTGTGCAACACCAAGAAGACGAGCACCCACAAAGATCCAATCTCTTTCAAACACAAGCTAAGGTAAATGACAAGGTAGTCAAGTTAATTATCAATGGAGGTAGTTGTCATAACCTTGCTAGTAAAGAGATGTGTGATAAACTTGGATTGAAATTGATCAAGCATCCCCACCCATACAATGTTCAATGGCTTAGTGATTTTGGCAGTGTTAAAATACAACACATGGTTAATGTCACATTTAAAATCAAAGATTATGTTGAAACCATTACTTGTGATGTTGCGCCTATGACTGTATGCCATATACTTTTGGGAAGGCCTTGGTTTTATGATAGATATGTCACACATGATGGAAGAACCAATACCTACATGTTCAAGATAGGAGAAAGAAATATGAAACTGTTTCCAATGACTCCTAATCAAATTCTTGCTCAACACATGCAAAAGAAAGTGGAAGCAAAATTGGGAGATGACAAAATTAATTTGAAAGGAAGAATAGATAAGGAAGACAAGAAATTAGTCATGATCACTAATAAACTGAATATCAAGGAGATGAGAAATTGTTCTGAAACTATGTATATTGTTCTCATCTACAAGGATACTTTGACTACGACTAACGATCTCACCAATCTTCCTAGTGTTGTTTCAAAAGTTTTGCAGGATTATCAAGATATGTTTCCTGAAGAAATACCTGCAGGACTTCCTCCCATGAGAGGCATTGAGCATCAAATTGATCTCATTCCAGGAGCTTCACTTCCAAACCGTCCTCCATACCGCGTCAATCCGGAGGAAACAAAGGAAATCCAGAATCAAGTCCAAGGACTACTTGAGAAAGGGTATGTTCGAGAAAGCTTAAGTCCTTGTGCTGTTCCCGTAATCTTAGTACCTAAAAAGGATGGAACATGGAGAATGTGCATTAATTGTAGAGCCATTAATAACATAACTGTTAGATATCGTCATCCCATCCCTAGGCTTGATGATATGCTAGATGAACTTAGTGGTTCTAATATATTCTCCAAAATTGATTTAAAAAGTGGCTACCACCAAATTAGAGTAAAACTTGGAGATGAATGGAAAACAGCTTTTAAGACTAAATTTGGTTTGTATGAATGGTTGGTTATGCCATTTGGCTTGACTAATGCCCCTAGTACATTCATGAGATTAATGAATCATGTTTTAAGAGCTTTCATTGGTAGATTTGTGGTAGTATATACTTTGATGACATATTAATCTATAGCAAATCCATGGATGAGCATGTTAAACATATGACACAAGTACTAGAAGTGCTAAGGAAAGAACAATTGTATGCTAACCTTGAAAAGTGCACTTTTTGTACCAATAAAGTTGTCTTCTTAGAGGTTGATGAATCTAAAATAGAGGCTATTAAGAATTGGCCTACTCCTTTGAATGTTAGCCAAATAAGAAGCTTTCATGGATTAGCTGGGTTTTATCGCCGCTTTGCAAAAGATTTTAGCACTATTGCTGCTCCATTAAATGAATTAACTAAAAAGGGAGTTCATTTCCAATGGGGTAATTCTCAAGAAAAAGGTTTTCAAGTATTGAAGAAGCGGTTGACTGAAGCACCTTTACTTGCTTTGCCTGTTTTCACTAAGACTTTTGAAATAGAATGTGATGCTAGTGGAATTGGCATTGGAGGTGTTCTTATGCAAGAAGGTAAACCAATTGCATACTTTAGCGAAAAACTAAGTGGTGCACAATTGAATTATCCTGTGTATGATAAAGAGTTATATGCATTGGTTCGTGTACTTGAAATATGGCAACATTATCTATGGCCTAAAGAATTTGTGATACATTCTGATCATGAAGCATTAAAATATTTGAAAGGCCAAGCTAAACTTAACTGAAGACATGCCAAATGGGTAGAATTTATTGAAAGTTTCCCATATGTTGTCAAGTACAAGAAAGGAAAGGATAACGTCGTAGCTGATGCTCTATCAAGAAAACATGCACTTTTGACTCAACTAGAGGTGAATGTCCCAGGATTAGAAAGTTTGAAAGATTTGTATACCAAGGATAAAGAATTTTCAGAACCTTTCTCTCATTGCCACAATGGAAAAGGATGGGACAAATACCATGTCCATGATGGATTCTTGTTTTACACTAACAAGCTTTGTGTTCCCGAGTCGTCCGTTCGCTTGCTTCTATTATAGGAATCTCATGCGGGAGGACTCATGGGACACTTTGGGATGGCCAAGACGTATGCAATGCTAGCTGATCATTTCTATTGGCCAAAGATGCGAAGAGACGTCGAACGGTTTGTGCGAAGATGTGTCACATGCCACAAAGCTAAGTCTAAGCTTAACCCTTATGGATTATATACTCCTCTTCCAACTTCTAATGCACCTTGGGAAGATATTAGTATGGATTTTATTCTAGGATTACCAAGGACTAAGAGGGGGAGGGATTCTGTATTTGTGGTCGTTGATAGATTTTCTAAAATGGCACATTTCATACCATGTCATAAAAGCGACGATGCTTCCCACATAGCTGATTTGTTTTTCAGGGAAATCGTGAGGCTTCATGGAGTGCCAATGACAATTGTCTCCGATCGTGATGTCAAATTTATGAGTTATTTTTGGAAGACATTATGGGCCAAGCTTGGGACAAGGTTATTGTTTTCTACAACTTGTCACCCACAAACCGATGGCCAAACCGAAGTGGTGAATAGAACTCTAGGAACTCTATTGAGGACAATGATCAAGAAGCATCTCAAGGAATGGGAAGAATGTCTACCACATGTAGAGTTTGCATACAACAGGGCAGTACATTCTTCAACTCAACTTTGTCCTTTTGAAGTCGTATATGGGTTCAAACCTATTACACCATTAGATTTGCTGCCTTTACCATTTGAAGAACGCGCCAATATGCAAGCATCAAAGCGTGCGGAGCATGTCAAGAAAATTCACCTCAAGACCAAGGAGACTATTGAGAAAAAGGCGCAATACTATGCAGCAAATGCCAACAAACACAAGAAGAAGGTGCTCTTTCAACCCGGAGACTTAGTATGGGTGCACCTTCGGAAAGAACGTTTCCCCGAGAAAAGAAGCTCAAAGCTGATGCCAAGAGGAGATGGACCATTTCGAGTACTTACCAAAGTCAATGACAATGCTTACAAGATTGAACTCCCAGGAGATGATTATGCGGTAAGTACTACTTTTAATGTTTCAGACTTATCTCCTTTCTTTGGTCCTGAAGAAACAGAGTCGAGGACGACTCCTTTTCAAGAGGGGGAGGATGATGAGAATGGCCCTAGGAGTCACACAAGTCCATCCTCATCAATTGACATTCCAATACCCCAGGCTCAACAAGGACCCATGACAAGGGCAAGAACTCGACAAATCGCTCAATAGGTGAATCTTTTCCTTAATGAATGCCCACTAGATTTGAGCTTGAATGGTGTGCTACCTAATGCCTTGATCATTTGCACACTTAGGTTTGAGGAAAAGGACTTGGAGGAAGTTTCAGAAGACAATCCCGGTGCTACCGATTTCCAAACCGGAGCTTCCGACTTCCCTGCTCAGCCGTAAAGTCTTCAACCGGCGTAAAGTCTTCAGCTGTAAAGTCTTCAACCTCCCTGAAGAACTTGAAGACTCAAGACAGAAGGCAATCCCGGAACTACCGACTTTCTAAACCAGACGCACCGAGTTCCCCAAATCGAAGAAGTCCAGAAGACGATTCCGGTGCTACCGACTTCCAAAACCGGACGCACCGAGTCTTCAAACAAAAACAAAGAACTCCAGAAGACCATTCCGGTGCCACCGACTTTTAAACCGGATGTACCGAGTTCCCAAGTCGAAGCAGCTTCCGAGTACAGAAGCCAATCCCGGTGCTACCGATTTCCAAATCCGGCATCACCGATTTGTCTTTCTGAACTCAGATATTTAAGATTTCTTTGTACTGTTTTGAACCGTCCTACTGTAGCTATGTGTACTGTAGCACGCGCACTGTGTACTGTAGCACGCGCATGTACTGTAACGGCCGTCTTACTATAGCATAACTTAGTCATTAAGTCATATAATCCTCTATAAATATGAGGACCTCTCCCCATGTAAAGACTAGTGAAGAATTTCAGAATTGAAGAGAACTCTTGTTCCTCTAGAGTGTGAGCTATTTCCACCTCAAGGGAATAGGGAGTTATCTGAGTTTGCTACTCCGTTGTTCTTGTGATTTCTTCGAAGATTGCTTGAACACGTTGCTCCACGTTAGTGAGTAACAAAGGGCCGAAGTGTGTGGTTGGGTGAATCGAGTGCTGCAGGCTTCCGTAATCAAGACGGTGGTTGGCCGTGTCATTCATCAGGCTTCACAGGCTAGTTATCCAGGATCCTACGTCGTGAAAATCGGGCAAACTTCGGATTTGATCATCCTCCTTCAGGGTGGTTCACATCAACATGATTAACAATTTTAATATCCATTAACGACCATGTCGGCTCATTTAGTAAGCAAAATAAGTGGACTCCGAGATGGTTTATATTTATGCTCTAGCTGATGTCTCTTTTACAATGGTATCCCATTAAGTAAGTTGTAGCGGGTTGATATACACTCATGTATAAGTAAGACAGTTAGCACCATCCTTTAATCGTTCAACGAAAGTAAAAAATTCAGGAACAAATATCTTTAGTGAACTCCTATGTCTTGCAATCATTAAATTGAAGAAAAGGGATATGAATATCACTACCTGTGACACCTCGGACCAACAATATGAATAACCTGATAAATGAACATGAAAACTAAAACTAATATGGCACGAAGACCCCGCTGGTCGTACTCTAAAATTGGGAATGAAATTGAGCAATCAAAGTTTTAGTATCCCTCTTTATTAAAGAAAAGGCAGAAAAGCCTAGGAATTGCGCCATCTTGTAAAGACCGTAGGAAGTTCGTATCAACTCCAATTAAGTTGATTCCTTTTTTAAAACTTATATTTTTACTTGTAGAATTTTATGATGTCCTTTGTTGCTCATGACATTGTAGTTAAATTTTTTGAAAATGACCATACTGCCATTTACGCTTAATGTTGACATATGGATATCAGAGAATCTAACTTAACATCAAATTAAATATACATTGCGTCCGACATCACCTGAAAAACATGCATATTGCCATACCATGAAGCTCATACATTCCACTGCTGTACAAAAGTTCATATCCATTGCTACGTTGAATGGTCCTAAGGATAACACATACACTTCAAAAATTAATATCTTAAGCTTTATAAATCCAAATTGAACGATTCCATTTCTGTTAGCTTTGTAATCACATTTCCTACGTTGTAGGATACATTTCATGTCGTATACCCTCTTGTTTCTTGCTGGTTTTGATTTATGCCCTTTTAATCATTTTTCTGGTCTTTCGGTATGATTTCAATAGAATCGGGCAACAAGGGTAATCTTGAAGTTGTTTCTCATCAAGCGTACGATCTCGAAGAGCTAGTCAAGAATGCTCTCTTGTTAAAAATATTTTAGTTATCTTTTGTTATTCATTGGTTAATTAATGATGTGTAGTTTGAACATCTCAAAATGATTGCATCGAGCTACTAGCATGAGTAGGTTTGCTTGTGTATATGACCAGCATGGGTGTACTCTTTAAATCATCTAACTAATAATTAGAACCCTGGAAAGATGTGAGAGACAGGAGAGGATTCCCATTGGGGGACTTGCCGAGTAGGAACTCGCCTGATCCTAGGCCTAGGGTCCCTCCTTAAGTCACTGCAAGATTATGGTCGATGAGTGTCAGGTAGGGTAATGGTCGGCTAACCATGCACCCTCGACCTTATCAAGATACTCCCGTTTGAGTTTAGGGTAGATAAATCTTCCACGACTACACTTGATTCAGAGTGTTGGTGGATTTAACCTCATCCCGAAATCCTTCAAAGCCTAGGAGGGCTTAATAAAATGACTTGGTTGTATTGTTTGATTATGTTTGGACTCTGAAATTGTTCGGACCCAACTTTTTTAACATTTGAATAGACCTTTGAGTGGTGTAACTCAACTCTAGTGTTACTTACTGATGAATGTGACTTGATTACGGTAATTTTGGAAATTTGTATGATGGCTATTCATAAAATTCTCAAATCTGAAAATGATGTTTAATTGGATGGAATATCAAGTTGTTTGCTTGGTTGGATGATTCATATCTTGAAATTTATGAACTAGATGCTAGAGATATGTTCTGCTTAATTGAATTGCATTATTGCTGCTATCATTTAATTACCATGCATGCTTAAGTATAAGCTAGAATGGGCACATTAGCATCCTGTGAGTATGATAGTACTCACTCAGGAATTCCATTCCTGCAGGTTGTTCCAGCATTGTGGCTTATTATGATTCGGGTTATGTTGATTTGAATGTTTAGTTGCAAGGCTTGCTCAAATTGGTTATGAGGTTGATTTTGTAGAACTTTTGGAGAGGACTGGGGATGGCATCTTGGTGTTTACACTACCTCTGGCTGCTGGTTTTATCATTTGTTTAACTTGAATGACCCTCGGGTCGAGTTGTATGTAAGTTAGATACTTGCCCTGTGTAAGGGATGTGTATATCTAACATGTAATCCCTGTCATTTAGAGCTTTGTTATGGTATTCAAGTTGTTATTGTGGCTGCCCATACACCATGCGTGTATAATTTGAAGTGTATGGTTGAGCCGTGAAGAGTTACAGCTTTAACTAAGTGGGACAAGTATCGGTTGACTGACCCGCTAGCTGAGATGTTGTGCCAGCTAGGCGGGTGTGGGTGGGTCATACTTCGAGCGACCCATCTCAGGACTAGGTTAGGGTGAGGGTATAATTGCCAGACTCCTCCGACCTTGTTGTGCTCAATGATTTGAGAATGACTTTAAATCTTCACATGACTTTGAAATTGTATGTGGCTTTTTGGAAAATTGTTCGCTTCTGGCCGGCTTGACTAATGGTGAAGGCATATGGCTCTGGTAATCGTATGGTGCATTGTTCAGGTGTAGGACCACTCAATCTTAGTGCATATGGCACAGGTACTATGCCGTCGGGTTGACTGGTTGCTTGGTCTTTGGTGACAAGTCGTTCCTTAAGTCATATGTAATTCTGGGATCCTGACATATGGTTCTACGAGAACACAACAAAACGAAGGTTTTTTCTAGAAGATCAAATTGCTTAAGCCAATGACCTTGGATAAGTGGTTGATCAAATGGTGATTTAACAAAATATATAAAGCAGATCAAATGATGATTTAACAAAATATATAAAGCAAGAGACAAAAGTAATCACAACATCAATCGTAGACACGGCGAGACTCAAGAGAGCCATCAACCACTGTGAGCTTAATATAATTCATTTGCAAAATCCTAGAGCATGAGAGTGCCAACCCTAACTTTGTCAAACTTGATGATTTCTTCTGCAATGAGAAATTGGACATAGCCTTCAGCAACCATATGCAACACACTATCTCAAACTCACTCTTGGACCACTACCCTCTTTTGCTCTCGACCGTAGTGGGCCAAAAAGATTGCCAACCTTCAAGTTTGAAATTTTTTGGCTTCTGATGCTAGGTTTCCATCAGATGGTTAACGTGGCGTGGAGCGAGCCCACGAGACAATCCGACCTTCCACATCGTCTATGAATAGCTCAAAAGAACAAGTTTCCGCCTCCATGTTGGAGCCAAATTTTTTTTTGAGATGTCAACCTGCAATTACACATGGCCCTTGATGTCAGCTTGAGGCTAGACATCGTGCAAGAGCAATGGGCTCTCTCCATGCTAAAGAGGTAATTTCGGTCAGGCCCTAAGAAGAGGGTTACGGGGCACGCGATCTTGGGCCATGCGAGGAAGAAACAAACCTCAAGGATCAAATATTTGCGTGAAGGCGATGCAAATACTCGTTTTTGCCACCTTAATGTCAGTGCTCGAAGGAGAAAAGCAATATCCAACATCGTAAGGTTAATCAAGTATGGATCACTAACCATGATGAGAAGACCATTGCCCAACATCAATTCGAATCCATGCTTCACGCAAATTGTTGATTTTGATTAGGCTACATGGTAGCCCGCGATGGCAGATCTTTGAGACCTCGGGAAGAACTTCACGAAGGAGGAGACCCTTGCAGTAATTAATAGTTTGCCAAGCGATAATGCTCCCAGGCCCGACAACTTCACCAGTGCTTTGTCTAAAGCATGTTGGAAAACTATCAAGTGGGACATGATGGCCTTGATTACTCTCTTCTCCAACCTCTAGGTGGCTAACTTTTAGTGGCCCAGCTCGACAAAGATCGCTTTGATTTTAATAAAAGATGGAGCTGAGGAAATTATGCACTTCCTCTCTATTAGCTTGATAACGCAATTGCAAAAATAATTTCCAAAAGGATGGCACTCGGATTAACTCCGCATATCAAATGTCTAATTTCTATCGCCCATAGTGCATTCTTTCAGTAGAGGAGCATTCATGACAACCTTGCTATGCAAAATTGGTATTGCCAAAGCTTTTGATTCAATGCACTGAGACTACTTGATCGATCTCTTGCAATGAATGGAGTCCCTGCCCAAGTGGAGGAACTGGGTTGTTGCGCTTCTTTTTCCACAACCTCATCTAGGTTTCTTTTTAGTGGAATCCCGGGTGCATGATCCAATTTGCCAAGGCCACGGTCTTCGCTGGGGAGAGGGAGTGTCCTCTGTCGCACATGCTTTTCGTCATTGAGATTGATCCATTGCAATCCTCGACCTCACCACTGAATGTGGTCACCTCCATTGCCTCTGGGGAGGTAGGCCAGGCTCTATACCTCCCTATACACAGACGACACCGCTAGTTTTTCCGCTCCACTATTATGTGGGGGCTTATGTGGGGGCTCAGAGAGGTCACTAGCCTGATAACCAACTTCAAGAAATCCATTGTTGCTCCTATTCGTTACGCTAACATCAAGCTTCCGGATATTTTGGTTAATTTTCGGCCACCCTTTCTAGCTTTCCCTTTAGGTACTTGGCGGGCTTGCCTCTCACCTTTAAGAGGCCCCTCGAGGACAAGATGGCGGCTAAGCTCATTGCTTGGCAAGGACGCATGCTAACCATAGCTGACAAAGAGCAACCCTTGTTAAGTCCGTTCCATGTCTTCGGCGGTATACTAACTCACTTCAATCAACATCTCCAAAAGCGTCAAGAAAAGCCTTGATAATAAAAGGAAGGGTTTCATACGGGTTTGCGTTGGTCGGATCCTGGGTGGCAAATGTAAAGTTAATTGCGAGCACGTCTGTCACCCCACTGAGCTCGGGGGCCTTGGGGTTCTTCATCTTGATAAGTTAACAAGGGAACTTTGTCTTTATTGACTCTGGCTTGAGTGGATGGCACTGGCGTGGCCGTGGATGGGCATGGAAAACCCTGCAATGGCATGGACATGTAGCTCTTCAATGATGCGACAGGCTAAAGCTAATTTTTTGGGATTCCGCTTGGCTCGATGGTCAATGCCCACGTGATGCTGGCATGCTGCACCCTGTACATGCTATCTTTGAGACGACGAAAATGTCAGTTTCGGAGGCTTGTAAAAATGATGAGTGGGTCACTAGGACTGACACTATCGTCGCATTTATGGTTAACCACATCACGGAATTCGTCAGTTTGTAGGAGCACGTCAACACGACCAACCTGCAACCGGGGATGGTCATCAATTAAAATGGAAATTCACGTCAAATGGTGATGAAACAGTGGCCCGATCTTTTGGTGAGACAAATGTAACTAACAATTTGGTGGAGTTTGACGATCAACCTAAACAACAAAGTTCGAGTTCCTACAAACAACCGAAGAACCAGTAAGAACTATGATTGCAATCTGAAATTGCGAGTATTAAATCGGCATAAGAGTTAGAAGAATAAAGTTTGGGATTCCACTCAAGATCTAAACAAGGTTGTAGTCCAACACGACTTGTAGATGCAATACTGTAGCAGTAGCTCAACAAATCAATGAAACCCAAAAACTAAAGGGAGAATCCTAGGGGGTATATAAAGAGATGTGTTATATTATAGAGATAATCTCAGATTGTTTTGGTAGTTGTGGTCTGCTCATGAGGAATTTGGAGATGCGGTTGGACAGGTTGGAAAGAGCACGAGATAAACTTTCCAAAGAGTCTAAGATCACCTAAATTAGAGTCTGTATGCTAGAGATAAAGACATTTGAAGTTAGGGCTGTCTCAGCAATCCGAATCAGAGTTTAGATCTTGTGGGACTCTATCTCTAGCTCTTCTTGGATCAAAAGTGACGTGGGAAGACTTATTATACAGAACCAAATCATCTCTTGCATTTGCACTTGAAGTCTTGAGTGAAAATTTGTTTGTATATTGGCTACCTTATTCATCATTCCTTGTCTTCATGCTCCATTGCTTGTGCAACTTAGTTTAGCTTGGACCTCCATTCCTAATAAGCAAAAGAACATATCTTTTAGGCAACACCATATATTCTTTAATATCAAACGAAGTAACAAGAAATGACAATACCTAATAATTAAGTTGCCGAGTACGAGCCCTAGTTATAGGTCCTTGTATTTCTGGCATGGTGCTTGGGGTGGATGTAGGAGCTGTAGTTGTATCATTAGTAGGGATGTCCTCATCATCCTCCCCTTCTCGAATTGAAGTCGTCCTCGACGTATCTCATTTTCCTCACTCAAATATGGCTTCAAATCTGCAATGTTAAACGTGGGACTAACCCCAAAGTCTGCAGGTAGATCAAGCTTATATGCATTATTATTAATCTTTTCAAGCACTTTGAAAGGACCATCAGTGCGCGGCATTAGTTTGGACTTGCGCAAATCAAGGAAACGATCTTTTCTTAAATGCAACCAGACTAAATCACCTGGTTCAAACACAATTTGTTTCCTGCCCTGACTACTAGCAAGCTTATATTTAGCATTCATGTGTGCAATATTCTCTTTAGTTGTCTCATGCATTTTGAGTATCAAATCAGCACGTTGCTTAGCATCAAAATTAATCTTCTTCGAAGATGGAAGAGGCAATAAATCAATAGGTGCTCGAGGTATAAAGCCATAAAAAATCTCAAAGGGGCACATCTTAGTGGTAGAATGCAGCCAACGATTATAAGCAAACTCAATATGAGGTAAACATTCTTCCCACGTATGCACATTTTGTTTCAAAATAGCCCTAAGCATAGTAGATAATGTTCTATTCATAACCTCAGTTTGTCCATCAGTTTAGGGATGACAAGTAGTAGAAAATAAAAGTTTTGTCCCCAATTTAGCCCATAAAGTTTTCCAAAAATGGCTAAGGAATTTAGTACCACGATCTGACACAATAGTATTAGGCACACCATGCAAGCGTATAATTTCACGAAAGAATAAATCAGCAACAACAGTAGCATCATCAGATTTGTGACTTGGTATAAAGTGTGCTATCTTACTAAATCTATCCACGACAACAAATATACTATCCCTCCCCTTCGTTGATCTGTGTAGCCCCAAAACAAAGTCCATAGATATATTGTAATACCCAGTTCTAATTCGTTGATTAGGTTTTGCATTTCATGCATGCATTCATACCATCATCCCCGCACACACACCTTGTTTAAACTTAAAAGTGATATGATCATATTTTATAGAATATGTACATATCTCATCCTCGGTGGATAAGTTTACAAACACCAATCAACTTATTTGAATTCACAAACATCAACGTCATCGACAGGAGGTGGAGGAAGATTAGGGTTCCCTAGTTGGGCTATCCCTCTAAGGTCCCCCCCCTCCTGACGTTTCACCCAAAGCTACGAGCATTTGCCAGCTCGATTTAGGTTTTGGTTTCAAACCCTAAGTGGCAGGATTAGGGTTAGGGGGATACGCAGTGCTTCGGTGGATGAAAAGTCATCAAAATGGGTAAACCCCCATGAAAATGACAACTTAATCCAAATATGAAATGTTGGAATTTTTGGAGAAATTTATGACCTACTTATAGTTTAAACCCCTTTTAGGTCAAACTTTGAAATTAAATTCCAAATCAAGTCAAATCAGCTCCAAATGGTTTCAAAATTTTATGGTAGGTTCCAAACTCAATTATAAATATCCTGTAAAAATTTCAAATCAATTGGAGCTCGTTTGAATGCCCATTTGAATTAATCAAAGTTCTGCTTGAAAAGTTAAAAAGGAAAAAGGAATTAACAAAGGATCCAGCGCATGGGCCGAGGCCCATTCAGCCAGAGCAGGCCGGCCCATTAACCCCACCGGCCCCGAAACCCGCCTTCCCTCCTCAGCCCTTCCCGCTTTCCCTTCTCAGAAGACGCCCCGCGGGTTGCCGCTTTCCCCTTCCCGCTCCTCTGCCACTCGGGCCCCACGCCTCAGCTCCCCCACGCCACGTCGCCGCCGCCGGTTAGCCGAGGTGGGCGGCGCCCCACCGTTCCGACCGCGCCGCCGCCCTTTAAATTCCACTCGGACAGCTGCTGTCCCGACCGCCCCTCCAAACCCTAGTCTCCCTTCTTCTCCCGCACGCAACTACTCGCCGGCGTCATCGTCCCCCTCATCTCCGGCGCCGTTTCGACAAGCTCCCGCCGCCTCTTCCATGGTTCCCGAAACCATCTCCTTTCCTCCCGACCACCCCCTCTCCCCCCTAACCCTCCTCCTCCATCTTTCTTTGCAGATCCGTGCCCAAGACCCTCTCCCGACGCAACACCGGTCGCCGCCGCCGTTCCCCTCGCCGCCAGCTCGCCTCCGATCTCCACCGCCTTCCCGCACCCGCGCCTCAGCTTTAGGGTGAGCCGCCGGTTCTTAAGCCACCCCCTCCAGTCCCGCCATTCCCCGTAGTGCTCGGGCCCCTTTTCCGGTGAGCTCTGGCGAAGGGCGTTGCCGGACCCGAGAGAGAAAGTGAGAGGGAGAGAGAGGATGAGTGAGAGAGAGGGAAAGGAGCGCGTGGCAAGCCCCGATTGGCTGCCAAGCCCGTCTCCGGCTGACAGCGGGACCCGCCTGTCGGCGAGATGCGGTTATGAGTAGGAGTTTGGGGTGAATCTCGGTCGAGTGCGTGTAGCAATTAGAGTAGGATTTTGGGTGCGCGTAGCATTTTTGTTTTCGCAGGTTTAGGGCTAGGGTTTTGCCGATTTGCCCGATGAACTTCGAAACGCCGTGTAACTTTTGATCCGTAGCTCCGATTGTGACAAATTTTATATATTCAGAAACCTTGTAAAATTTCCTACATTTTGGTTGAAACAAAATTTTAAATTGAGCAATTGCACTACAGACCAATTTGAACTCGAGTTAGTTCATCCCCTTTCGAGTGTCGTTCTTCGATAATTCGTATCTTGATAGCATTAGCTCCAAATTGAGTAAATCTCATTGCGTTAGTTTCGTATCGTAGAACCCTACTGTAATACCACCATGTTGGGTCATGATCATCTATTATACGTAGTAGTGTTCACCTCGAACGTGTAATCAAACAAAATAGTCATAACTTAATATCTACCCATCCTAACTTAACGATTTTAGCTCCGAATTGAGTAATTCCAGTGGCGTTGAACTCATATCCCAGAACACTCTCATAATACAAACAATCGTAGGGCCTAACCATCCATCGTAAATAATAATCTTCAACCCTAACTCGAAGTTGGGCTTAGTGTATCATGCATGCATGGTTAGGGCAACCACTTGATTTCGACAACTCCAACTTTAGAAATCCTTATCGCAATAGGACTCTAATATCCATAAGTCGCTTTAGAAGTTAATTTTTAGCATCATGCATCATGCATTCATGCTGGACTCATTGCTTTCTTTTGTCGTTTGTTTCCGGTATCGTTTATCGCTCGCATTAGAGCACGAAGAAGGAGACCACTCGGCTTTCACTTCGGAACCAGATCAGGAACCCTGTGACCAAGGCAAGCAGAGCTTGTTGCATCTTGTTATTATCATTTCATGTGCTTACCTTTTTATGCTTATGGTAGGATTGTTTGTTTATATGTGAGGGTCGGAATCCTTGAAACTAGCATGTTAGGTGAGATTGTGTGTCATGTTTAGCTCTGGCTGAAACTTAATCTTGTTGCCCTAACAACTTGAACTTGGCTAAGTGAGATGTGAGAGCCGAGAGTTTTGCACGATGAATACGGTTAGGTATGATTTGAAGTATCAGCAAGAGCACCTATGTTTAGAGGTGGATTTATTGAGATACCAACCTGAGATAACTTCATCGTGCATCTCCCTTTTTACCGCGTGGACATCACTGGAATCGACGCAGGGGTATGGTTGAGATAAGTCTCAGAGTCTCTTGGAGCTTTGCAACCTCCAAGGGAAATGCACTCGCTATACTCAGTGTGGTCGTATTGCCGGTAATGATCCGAGAGATTGATGAATGGAAAATGTCTTGGTGGAGAATCTGTGAGACGTCACCGGAATCGACGCAGGGGTATGGTTGAGATAAGTCTCAGAGTCTCTTGGAGCTTTGCAACCTCCTAGGGAAATGCACTTGCTATACCCGGTGTGGTCGTATTGCCAGTAGCGATCCACGAGATTGATGAACATGTGATTAAATTAGGGCGTGGGCTGCCCCCGAATAATTTAGAAATGAGGCTATTCCCTTGATTATGTTTGTACCTTGTTAATCCGGAATGCATCATGTTTAATTACTGCTATACTAGTATGTGTAGGACATCTAATCAAGCACGAATAAGTCTTGCGAGTACCTTCGTACTCACCTAGGATGTTCCTAGATCATTGCAGGTGAGCCAGTGGTCGAGGAATACTTCGATGATGCCTAGCTACCTGGTTTTCTTGGTTGGCTATCGACTCATGGGATTTTGGTGACTATTGGGCAGCGATTGATGCCCCGCTGCGGATTTTGGGTCTTTTTATTCCGCTGTTGCATGAGTACTTCAAACTTAACTGTGTTTTCGGTTATTGCCGAATGATGAAATCATATAGTCCCATGTGGACAGCTAGGTGTATTATCATACCGTAGTAGTTCGTGTGATGATATGCTTGCTGTCCAACATATGCCCCCACCTCCCGTCTGTCAGGCGTGTATGTTGAAATGGGGAGTGTGGTTGGGTGCATATGGAGGAACTTGATATTTTATTTCGATTCAAGTGAAGTGCAAAGTGAATGAACGGTCCATTGCCAAAGTGAGTCATACGCGTTGTGGCGTGTGTTTTTGGAATCGTGATCCCTCAATCAGGCCGTGGTGAGTCATACGCATTGTGTCGTATGCACGTCGCACGGGGCGGGGGTGGGCCATAGTCCGTCGCAGGTAGCGGCTATGGTCACCGTCTTCACTTGTTGTGAATTCCTTGAATCGGTTTAAAATACCGGGTCCCTCACATATATCTTCCCAAGGAACACTAGGAACAGGTAGAGGCATATATAAACCATGAGGATTAAGTCGTGACTTAGCTTTTTGACATGTAGTGCAACGAGCAATGAATCTCTCAACATCCCGTCTCATCTTTGACCAAAAGAAGTGGGCAGCCAACACGTTCTTTGTCTTCTTAACGCCAAAATGACCCATCAATCCTCCTCCATGTGCCTCTTGTAACAACAAAAGATGAATGGACCTAGCTGGGATGCATAGATTGTTAGCACAGAACACAAATCCATCAGTAAGGATGAATTTGTTCCATGTTCTCCCTTCTCGACAATTCTACAATACATATTTGAATTTAGCATCATGCACATATTGATCTTTGGTGGTCTCTAAACCAAAAATTTTGAAGTCATGTTGTAAAAGCATGGTATAATGACATGACAATGCATCAGCAATAATATTTGCTTTACCCTTTTTGTGTTTGATAACATATGGAAAAGACTCAATGAACTCAACCCACTTAGCATGTCAACGGTTTAGTGTATCTTGACTTCTAATATGCTTCAAAGATTCATGATCAGAATATATGATGAATTCCTTTGACCACAAATAATGTTGTCATGTTTCTAAAGTCCAAACTAAAGCATAAAGTTCTTTGTCATAAGTTGAATAATTCAGACTAGGCCCACTGAGTTTTTCACTAAAGTAAGCTACAAGTTTGCCTTCTTTTAGTTAAACGCCACCAAGCCCTATGACACTAGCATCACATTCAAGCTCGAACATTTTATTAAAATCAGGAAGTTGCAGCAAGGGGCGTGTGTTAACTTATCTTTTAATATTATGAAGTTGTCTTCTTGTGCGTCGCTCTAAACAAAAGGTACATCCTTCTTTGTAAGCTCGTTGAGCAGCGCTGCAATGGTGCTTAAATCCTTCATGAACCGCCAATAGAAACCAGCAAGTCTGAGAAAACTCCGCACTTGTGTGACCATTTTAGGAGTCGGCCAACTCTGTATCACCTCGACCTTGGCTTTGTCAACTTTAATTCCCTGCGGGGTCATAACATAGCCAAGAAAAGATACTCGATCCGTGCAAAAGGTGCACTTCTCGATGTTGCCAAATAATCGTGCATCACGTAAAGCATTAAAAGCAACACGTAAATGGTCTAGATGCTCATCTAATGACTTGCTGTAAATGAGAATATCATCAAAGTATACTACCACAAATCATCCTCTGAATGCTCGTAAAACCTCATTCATTAATCTCATAAAAGTGTTGGGTGCATTAGTCAAGCTAAAAGGCATAACTAACCACTCATATAAACCGAATTAGTTTTGAAAGCTGTTTTCCATTCATCACCCAATTTCATACGAATTTGATGGTAGCCACTTCGCAAGTCTACTTTAGAGAACACAACTGAGCCACTAAGTTCATCAAGCATGTCATCTAATCTAGGAATAGGATGATGATAAGGAATTGTAATATTATTAATGGCTCTACAATCTACACACATGCGCCAAGTACCATCTTTCTTAGGAACAAGAATAACCGGAACAGCACAAGGACTAAGGGATTCGCGAACATAACCTTTATCAATAAGTTCTCACTGAATCTCCTTGGTCTCCTCCGGATTGGTACGGTACGGTGCACGGTTGGGTAGCAAGGCACTGGGAATAAAGTCAATTTGGTGTTCAATGCCTCTCATAGGTGGCAGCCCCGACGGCATTTCTTTTGGAAACACATCAATGTATTCATACAAAAGGTTAGCAATAACAGGAGGCAAAGAAGGAGGCATATCCTCAAATGCGAACACTTTGCAAATCAGTCCATAGCATGCATTAGAACTAGCATCTAATTCTGAAATTTCAACACGTGTAGCTAAGAATGCAGTACCTTTCAATTTTATTTCTGTAGATGAGCTAGGTGTAGCTTTGTTCAACTTATTAAATTACTCTAACTCATGAACTACTTGCTGATTTTCAGATTTACCATGCTCTCTAGTTTTATTTCTACTAGCCCTAGCAAGATCATCATGCACAATTTGCTCAGGAGACATAGGGTGTAGAACTATTTTCTCGTCTTTATGTGTGAGAGTATTGATTTGTTCTACCATCATGTATGCATTATTTATCATACTGCCATAGCCTACCTAATAACATAGAACAAGCTCTCATAGGCACAATATCATAGTCAACAGTATCATGGTATGAACCTAAGGAAAATTGAACTCTCAACATGCGTGTTACCTTTATTTTGCCGCCATCATTGAATATAATAAGGATGTGGATGTGGCCGTGTAGGTAGACTAAGCTTCACCACCATGTCGATGCTTGCTAAGTTATTGCAACTTCCTCCATCAATGATTACATAAACCAAACGCTCCTTGATGACACCCTGATGTGGAAGAGGTTTGTAACATCCCTGTTTTAAGCCATTGCCTAAGCGCATCATTTCATGACATGGCATTATATTCAAGCATGAATGTGAGTAAGATTTTAAACTTTTTTTTGAAATGCTAAGAATAATCTCGAAGAATGAAGAAAGAACCATAGATTCTTTGTGAGGATTCAAGTGAGTTTTTAATTTTGATTCAAAACTTTCTTAAGTCCAAAGGTTTGGTTGGATTAGTAATGTGAGTTTAAATTCAGTTTGAAATTGGTTTGAACTGTAAACCAATTTGAAAATTGAAGCAAATACAAAAGGACCAAAGAAGAAAAAGAAATCAAAAAGGAAAAAGAAAATAAAACCTAAACTAACCCACCCACCGGATAGGCCCCCATTTCCGGCGGCCTGCTCCATTCTCCCCCCCCCCAGACTAGGCCTTGGCCCATCTCTCCATTTCTTCCCGGCCTAGCCCGCCACCCTCCTCTACCTTCTCCCCTAAGCCACCCCGCCGGCTGCCTTATCCCCATCCGCCGCCGCCCTCATCCGCACCCGCCACCTCCAGCTTGCGTGGCAAGCGCTCCGCGCGGCTCCGGCCACCTCTTGCTTGCCGGCCGCCGCCTTCCCTCTTCCCTATTTGATCCGCCCCGAGAGCTCCCTCTATCTCTTCCTTCCCCATTTTCTCTCCCGCGCCTGCTAGCTCGCCGCCGGAGCTCCTTCGCTGGCCACCCTTCCGTCGAGCTCCTCACCGCCCCGGCCTCCTTCCGCCCGCCTCGGTTCGTCGTCGCCCTGCCAAGCACCCCGCCTCCCGTCGAGCTCACCTCTGCGCCCCGCCATCCGCCCCAAAATCCCGACCCCCGAGCCCCCGCCGGTTGCCGCTTCGCCTCTGGCCACCGAACCCATCGCCGGAGCCGCCCCCTCCTCGGCTGCCGCCTCCGCCGCCCCTCTCCATCGCCGTCTTCCTCCCTCCGCCACCTCGGCCTTACTCCCGACGCCGCCTTGCCCCACCCAAGCGCCGCCGTCCCGGAGTCCCCACGCCCTGCCTCGCCGCCCTTGCTCCTCACCGGTAAGCCGCCACCGCTAGCCCTCGCCGCCGTTGCCTCTCTCCAGGACCCCGCCGCCCCGGCGGCATTGCACCGGGTAGCTCACCGAGCTCCCGACCGGCCGACCAGGTGGTCAAGGCCTTAATGGCCATTAAAACGGTCGTTAAGACCAATTAAGTACACTATTAAAAGTTAATGATTGGGTATTAATTGCTAAGTGTATTAATTAAAGTTCTTAATTACTGTTTCGACAGCTTAATGACACTAATTAATGATCACCAGTGTAATTAATATGTTTAATGAATCTGTCTCTATGATCAGTGGACCCCACACGTCAGATTTTAAAATAAAAAGATTAAAAGAAAAGAATAATAAGATGACAAGTGGGCCCCACTGTCATTGACCTAAACCAATTTTGACTAGAATTGACCCAGGGCCCACCTGTTAGCCTCTGTTATTATTGGAATTTATTTAAATATTATTTTTGCTGAGAAAAATACAAAAAGGGTTAAAAATTGATTAAATCTTAGAAAATTCATAGAAAATCCATTTTAAATCAGAAAAATGCAAATAATATATCAAAATGTTCAGAAAAATGAGAGCTACTCAATTGTGTCCTTTTCATCCATGTTTGCATGCTAGGAAAAATGAAATTGGCTAAAAACTCAAATTAGGGTTTCCGATTAGCTGGAGGATTTCGGATCACGATATTTTGAGCGTCCGGAGTCCGATTAAATTGATTCCACTTGCATTAGTCTTTATTTTGCACCCTCCACGTCATGGCATGCATTTCATCTCATGTCGATGTTCATCATTTTGATATTTATGTTTATGCCCTTCTTTTCCGGTGTTTTCGTTCTTCTTCGTTAGAGCCGGAAAATCCAGGAGAGGACAATCCCGATCACGAGCAGGGTTTAGTTGCAGAGCAACAAGGCAAGCAGCCCCTTTGATCACATTGCAGACACCTACTATTTGCAAAGTATTAGTTGTTTTCAAATTCATTATCACATGCGTTCGAATCCTATTTTTCGTTAAGCAGAAACCCTATTCCTGTGCATAAAACTTACTTTGTCGCTCAATCAACTCCACCACCATCCCAACCTATCTAGAGTAGTGTAGTGTGCTCCTTTATACTGCTTGCTATGTTATTATTGCTTAGACATGCTTAGACATGTAGAAGTCATAATTTCTTGGATGGCAAACGAATCAACACCATTGGATGGGTTACGTGGTAGGTGGGTGTTCACCGGGAGATGTCTAATGAACTTGACTAATAATCATTTGGTTAGACGGGAGGCCATGGCTGGGAGCATGGTGGGTTGTCTCGTTTTCCCGCAAGGACCGGTTCCCGGTGTCCTTTCGAACCAAGATTTGCATACTTCTACACGGGTGGGATAATGGACCACCCACGACTAAATAATTTGCCTAGACTTAGAGTATGAGCTGCATAGTTTGCCGTTTCTATTCACTGGGTGAGTGAAAAATGATGTGGTGTGGTGCTTCAATATAGGTGTAAGGGGTACACATGGTTCGAGTCCGGGGATGTATCACCTGCTACAACTTATGGGACTGTGTCGTAGTTACGGCCGGACTGATGTACATGGACTGGCCCGTAAGGGTGGCTCATACCTAGGTCGAAAGCATTGTAACGGTCGTGTTCGATCACCCTCCGCCAGCACACCTCGTGAAAGTGTGTAAATCGTCGATGGCATTAGGAGTCGATCGATACGTGTAGGGAAAGATATACACCCCTGCAAGGTTAAAACTGTTGAACAGCCGTGTCCGCGGTTATGGACAGCTTGGTAAGAATCCGCAACGAATTAGACAACTGCAACAAACTCTAAAACTTGCCAACTCTAAGGTTGTGGTGTTAGCGATTGCTTTCTCCCAGGGTGGTCGAGGAAGAATCAGGGAATCTAAGGTGTGGTGATCTGCAGTAAGGAATGTTCGTGAAGTGTTCGACTCGTCCCCTTTAAAAAGGTATTATGGTAGTCAGTTTTCATCTACTTAAATTCTATTGACAAAGGTAAAATTAGCTTTCCGCAAAATAGTCCACTATTACCCTTTATTGATACCTGTCACATCTATTACTAATTTCCACTGTAAGTCTTGCTGAGTACAATTTTTGTGCTCACCCTGCTATCGTTGACATTTTTGTTGCAGAGGAAACTACCCCTTCCGAGGGTGGTTTCTACCTAGAGATCGACGCCAACGACGACTAGTCGCTGGAAATCCCAGGCAGTGGTCATGCCCCCGGGGTTTGGCAGCTTGGTTGGTTCTGCTGCCACTTTTGGCCTGACCTTTTTGGCTTCATAGCCTTAATTACTCTTCCACTTTGTAGTTGGATCTTCGCATCATTTATGTGAATATATGTTGTTAAGTTTCAAGAACCTATAATATTGCAGTTTTCGTCGTAGAGTTACTGCTGTGAAATCTGGTTGTTTTCGCCTGCCTCATGTGCCGTGTGTGTATGTTATTGAAGCACATGATGTGGGTAGGGTTTCAGAGTTTATATCATAGAGTTATTAAGTTTAATCACCCCCTGTGAAGTGACTCTGTTACTGAGAGGTAGGGAACTATATTATCCTACTCCAGCCGAGCATTAATTTGCCGGGACGAGTTTGGGATTGACGTTCCGGCTCAGTAAGCAAAGAGTGAGGAGACCATATCACCCTACTTGATCTGTGCATTTGTTTGCCAGAGAAGGTTCGGGGTTGACGCCTCGGGCTATTCGAAGCCATATCACCCCACTCCTCTTGGAATCGATATCCAGGGGTTGAGGTCGGGGTTGACGTTTCGATTTAGCGGGTGGTTTCACTTAAGACTCTCTGTTATGGATTTTGGGTCCCGGGAGCTTTGGTATCAGAGCAGGACTGTCTGTAGGAGAACCTTTGACTTGGTCGTTGTTGGGTCTAGAAGTTACGAAAACTATTTTGAACCTAAAAAGGATTTGTGAAAAGCATAAGTAGTGGTTCTATTTTCTCCTTATCCTTTTCAATCCTAGTTCTTCTGCTTACCTCTTCGTTTGGTTGAAAAGTGGCTTTGCTACTTCTTTGCTCCGTTCAAAAGTTAGAATTCACGTGTGCAGGGAATCCTTACCTCCCTCTTACCTCGTCTAGTTATTATCGAACTCTACCTGTTATTCTGTTGATATATTCAGATTCTGTTTTATCTTGTAAATCGTGGAATTCTCTCAATTTCATTCCATTCTATTTTATTCGATCATGAGTTTGAAGCAACCTCTATTCCTTGCTTCAGATGAATGGACTTCCTGAGGATAGCCCGTCTGTTTGTCATGGTCAACCCCGTGACTCTGGTCGCGGTAATGTTCCTCCGCTACCATCTGTGGCAGAAGTACTAATGCAAATCGAGTGCAACTGGATGGATCAGACCCATCTGTTGGAGCGTCTCGTCCATAATACCACCCATCGCTCTAATGACCAGGGTGGAATCTCGGAGTTTCTTCGGCTGCAACCTCCGGTGTTTTCTTGCTCAGATGATCCGCTCGAGGCAGATGATTAGCTTCGCAATATTGAGCGCAAGCTGGAAATTGCGCATATTTCCACGGATGACCGCGTGAACTTTGCAGCGCAGCAGCTTGATGGAGCTGCGGCCGCATGGTGTGAAAATTTCCTCGCCATGCAGAAAGAAGGCCATGTTGTTGAATGGAAGGAGTTCTGCACTGCCTTTCGCGGAACTCATATCCCGGAAGAGGTGATGGAGATCAAGAAGGAAGAATTCCACAGTCTGGTGCAAGGGCAGAAGAATGTCACCGAATATCTTCATCTCTTCAACCACTTGGCACATTATGCTCCGCGCGACGTGACCACTGACGCTGATAAGCAAGAAAAATTCCGCAAGGGCTTGAATCAGCAGCTTAAATATGAATTGCTCCCTTTTGACTTCCCGAACTTCCAAGCTCTAATGAATAAGGCTCTCAAGATGGAGCATGGCAGAAAGGCTCTCGAATAATCTCGTAAGCATGCCAGGGAAGTAGCTCAATCATCTCCTTTCAGCTCGCAGAAGAGACGTATCTGGATTCCGGCTAGCGCGTTCAATCGTGCTACTTCTTCCTCCGGACTATCCGGTTCTGTTCTTCGTCCTCCTCAGCAGAATGTCCAACCATGGCCAGTTGAAGGACAACCGGCTAATCCTGTTTCGAGGCCACCTTCCGGAGTCTGTTACGTATGTGGCCAACTTGGTCACTACGCTCGTGAGTGCCCTCAAAATCAGAATCCTGCACCCCGCCCTAAACCAGTGCAAGCTCAAACTCAGAGTAATGTTCCCCTCAAGAAAGCAAAACCGCAGCCTCAATCTGTTAATCGCGGTCGCGTGAATCACGTGGTCGCGGAAGAAGCTCGAAATGCACCTGACGTTGTGCTGGGTGTGCTTTTTGTCAATTCCGTTCCAGCATCTGTTCTCTTCGATTCAGGAGCTTCTCATTCCTTTATATCCAAGGGTTTTGCTGAGGAAAACAATATCTCATATGAGCTAATGCCTAATTCTCTGTCTATCCATTCACCGGGATCTGTGATGAGAGCATCCCGAGAATACCGTGGAGTTTGCATCAAAGTGGGTAATCTGGAGTTCTTCGCCACTTTGATTTCCTTGACCTCTACGGACATCGATGTCATCCTTGGGATGAACTGGCTAATTGCACATCAAGCCCTAATCGATTGTGCGACGAAAACAGTGATTCTTTCTCATCCCTCCGGTGAAATTGTTAGGTTTACTCCAAGGTTCGTTGAACCTCATCTCTATGCTCTTGAAAGCAAGTCCCTTCCTGATCTTCCAGATGTCCCGGTAGTCCGTGACTTTCCGGATGTCTTCCCCGATGAACTTCTAGGTCTACCACCAGATCGAGACATCGAATTTGTTATCGAGTTGGTTCCCGGAACCGCTCCCATATACCGGCGTCCCTATCGCATGACTCAAGATGAGTTGGACGAAATGAAGAAACAACTCCAGGAGTTAGAAGCAAAAGGTTTCATTCGACCGAGCTCCTCTCCTTGGGGATGCTCTGCTCTATTCGTGGAGAAGAAAGATAAAAGCCTGCGGATGTGTGTTGACTATCGACCTCTTAATGAGGTGACGATCAAAACAAATATCCGCTTCCACGGATTGATGATCTGTTCGATCAATTAACCGGAGCCACCGTCTTTTCCAAGATTGATTTGAGGTTGGGCTACCATCAAATCAAGATCCGACCTGAAGATATCCCAAAAATGGCGTTCATGACTCGTTATGGGTTGTATGAATACACCGTGATGTCTTTTGGGTTAACCAATTCTCCAGCTACCTTCATGAGGTTGATGAATTCCATCTTCATGGAATATTTGGATCGCTTTGTGATCATCTTCATTGATGATATCCTCATCTTTTCTAAGACGAAAGAAGATCATGTCGAGCATTTGACGCTTGTCTTGGGGAAACTTCGCGAACATCAGCTTTATGCTAAATTCTCGAAGTGTGAGTTTTGGCTTGAAGAAGTCGCTTTTCTAGGCCACGTGCTTTCGGCAAAAGGTGTCGCCGTGGAACCTAGTAAAGTCAAGGATGTTCTCAATTGGGAACAACCTAAATCGGTCACGCAAGTGCGGAGTTTTCTCGGTCTGGCCGGCTATTATCGCCGATTTATCGAGAACTTTTCCAAACATGCTAAACCTTTGACCGAACTCCTCAAGAAGGAAAAGAAGTTCGAGTGGACTGAAAGGTGCGAAGGAAGCTTCCAAGAGCTAAAGCGCCAATTGACCTCCACTCTTGTGCTTGTCCTCCCGGACATTCACAAGAATTTTGACATCTTTTGTGATGCTTCTCGCCTAGGTCTTGGATGTGTGTTGATGCAAGAAGGACATGTGGTAGCCCATGCTTCTCGGCAGTTGAGGCCACATGAAACCAACTATCCAACTCACGACCTAGAGCTCGCTGCGGTGGTTCATGCTCAGAAGATTTGGCGGCATTATCTTATCGGTAATCGCTGCGAGCTATATTCCGACCACCAAAGTTTGAAGTATCTATTCACCCAGCCCGACCTAAATCTCAGGCAACAAAGATGGCTGGAATTGATCAAAGATTACGACGTGGGTCTCCATTACCAACCCGGTAAGGCTAATGTCGTGGCGGATACACTTAGCCGAAAAACCTATTGTAATAATCTTATTGTAAAACCCAACTGTAATAAACTAGGTATTTGCTGCATTCATGCGTACATGGCATCCTCATCACCACACCTTGTTTAAACTTGTATATCGATTTAATTTTATAGAATATGTTAATATTTCATCCTCGGTGGATGTTTATACAAACACCAATCAACTTATTTGAAGTACCGAACTTCGATAAAGCATTTGCAAGTTGTGAGGCCAGTGGACCCCGTCGATGAATTCCCCGGATAACCTCTCTCCCTTTCCCCAAAGTTGCCCCAAGATCACGTGAAATCATAGCTCGAATAGCCCCACCGAGACGAAACCCTAAAGCGTCAAGGAAACTAGGGTTAAGGAAAAAGGGAACCCAATGTGAATAAAAACTTGTCAACCTTTGGATGTAGGCTTGAATGGTGAAATGCAAGATCCATGCCCAATTTCACAAGTTTTGGAGAACCCTAACACCTAGTCGCAGTTCAAACCGTCGAATTAGGTCAAACCCTGGGTTTGAGCTGAACCCCTGTCCAAACCAAGTCCAACTGGGTTCAAATTTATGTAGTAGGTCCCATTAATCACCTTCAAGTCCCTGCCAAAATTTCATAATGTTTGGAGCTATTTTAGCACATGAAATACCACAAAAACAAATCCCAAATCAAGCCCTAAATTGAATTTGAATGGGAACCTAGGTCAAATTTCATCCAAATCAGTTCAAACTCCTCCCAAAACATCTCAGATAATATATTAAAGCCCCTGTAAAAATTTCAGAAAGTTTGGAGCAAGAATTGTACATAAAATAACAAAGGGGGTGGTTCTGTAAAATAGAAAATCAAAAATAAAAAGAAAAACCCTAGCTACTCGGGCCGACAGCCCACTCGGCCGGCCCAGCTGGCGGCCCGTTTCCACCCCGCCGCCCGAACCCGCTTCCCCTACTCCTCTTTCCCGTTTTCTCCGCGCGAAGGCGCCCCGGGCGAAGCCGCCTCTGCCCGCTCCCCCGTCAGCCCCGCGGGCCCCGCCCGTCAGGGCCCGGCTTCCACGTCGCCGGCGCCCCTTGGCTCCGGTGGGCGGTGCCCGTCCCGACCGCCCCTGTCCGAGGCTCCCCGCCGCCCATTAAATAGCCCACCCGGCCGCCCGAGAGCTCCTCTCCCGAACCCTAGATTTCCCCCTCCACTCCAGTGCCCGAGCGCCTCCCTCCTCTGCCGTCTTCTCTAGCGCCGGCGACCGCTCCGGTGAAGAATTCCCGTGGCTCCAGTGCCCCTCCGCCCCTATTTCCTCCACCCCAAGCTCCGTTGCCTCCTCCCTAACCTTTCCCTCCCTCTCTTTTCTCAGGACCGAGCGCCGAGCAGCCCCCCCCGACGAGCCCCGGTCGCCACCGCCTCTGCCCTCGTCGCCGTCGCCTCTCCGGTCCTCCTCAACCTCCCAGCTCCTCAGCATTGGACCGAGGGTGAGCCGCCGCCCCCTTTTTCCCCAGTTTCCGGGCTCGCCGCCGTCCCGAACCCTTTCGGCCTCCACGCCGGCGAGGTCGCCACCGCCCAGCCACCGGCTCCGAGGAAGAAAACGAGAGAGAGAGAGAGAGGGCCGGGTGAGAGAAAAGCAAGGGGGCCGCGTGTCATTTCCCTATTGGACCATGGGTCCTCGGGTTGGCCCGCATGTCAGTGGGGATGAGTTAAGGTGTGAAGAAGTGGGGTGGGTTTGGCTCGGGTGCGTTTAAGATTTGTAGATTCACGCGGGGTAAGGTCTGGGTACCCGTAGTATTAGGGTTTTAAATTTTTAAGACAGATTTTGACCTAGATTTTCAAACCCTTATATCTTTTGAACCACAAGTCCAAATTCAAAATTTTTTATATATTTGGAAACCTTGTAAAATTTCCTACATTTGGCTGAATCAAACACTAATTTTGGTTAAATGCACAGCATATTATTTAGGGTAGATGGTTGTTGTGTCCGAGGATCCGTTAACCCTAAGTTCGCGACCGTAACTCCGATTTCGACGAATCTTGTAGTTCTGGAATCCTCGCGAGGTTTCCTACGATTAGGAACCACTAGATTCCCAGTAATGGCACATGCATGAAAGGTTATACGTAGATAGCCCTTTAGTCGTCGCACCTCGTAAAACCTAACTCGACAAGTGTAACCCTAATTGCTTTAAAACCTGTAACTGGTAATCCTTACGTTATAAGAACCTAACCAGCGCCTTGTCGAGCCCTGACATCGATGTTATTAACCTTAAGTCATCTTAATCTCGCATAAAATGACATGCATGCACATTTAGGGTTTTTATACCACTTCCACTAAGCTCCACGTAAAATTTGCCGACCCTAATGTTTAATCACCCTCCCGACACTCTAGTAATGCATATCCCACATAACATATCATGCATACATGCTGGATCTTATGGATTCCTTTATTGCTTCTTTTCCGGTACTCGCGTTGTTCATAACAGAGGCTGAAGAGGAAGACCACTCGGCTTACGACACCGAGCAAGAGCTAAATCCTAGCCCTCAAGGCAAGCAGAGCTTGTTGCATTGCACTCTTAATATTGTTCTATAATCCTGATTGTGTGCTTTATTCTTTCGAGTATTGTCTGTGTAACTAGCATGCTAGGGAATGTGATTGGATTTGGTCAGAATCGATGGGTGGTTGGAGTATGATATGTCGTATATCAATGATGGTCCCAAATCAAAATTTCTAAGTTAACTGGAACATTGATAATAAGTGAGATGGGAGAGCCGAGGGTGGGTGCACGATGAATAAGGTGGTATTAATTGAAGTGATGGGGCGACCCCGGTGTATGAAGTTTTTGAGTGTGATAATCGCCATACCACCGGAGGTGACTTCATCGTGCACTTTTCCCTTTCCACGCGAGGACGTTAGCGACAATCGACGCTTTGGTGTTGATGGACGGGCCTACCCCTTGGAGGCTAGCTACCTCAAGGGAGTGAGGCATCCATATCACCTTAGGAATCGAGGTGTCGGTAACGGTCCGAGAGATTAAAGAATAAAGAGCTATGATGGATGGACTGGATTTGGAAATGTGTGGTATATTGATTTTGGAAATGGATCAAGAGAGATCTTAATGCGAAATGACTGTGGATCTGGATGGTGATCTTGGATTGGATTCATAGGGGAATGAGTTATCGGATTGTGGGTAGTAATACTTGTGATGTTATTTAAAGTTCGATGATCCTTTCTTATGTATATTGTTACTCTGAGAAGCATCATGTTTACTTATTGCTGTACTAGTATGTGTAGGACATTTAATCAAGCACGATTAAGTCTTGCGAGTACGTTTGTACTCACCTAGGATATTCCTAGAGCTTGCAGGTGAGCCGGTGGTCGAAGATTATTTTGACGATGTCTGAAATTGATGTTTCCTCGGTTAGTTAGTCGATCTATGGGATAGGTCGTAGCTTTTGTTCAGCGGTTACTATGCCGCTGTGGGACTCATTTATTTTGCTTCCGCTGTTGTTAAGTTTCTCCGTATTCGGATATGTTTTCGGTGATAACCGACTGATGTAATATGTTGTCCCATCGTGGACTGTTAGTAGTAATATCGTATTGTAGAGCTTTGTGATGATATCCGAGTTGTTAATTCCAGGCTGCCCTTACGCAATGCGTGTATGATATGAAGCGTTTTGGGTATGCCGTGAAGGGTTATGGTTGTACCGGTTGTTACTAGGTTGGGCAGGAATCGGTTGAGTGACCCGCTGGCTGAGATGCTGTGCCGGCCAGGCAGGGTGAGGGCGTTCTACCGGGCTTTCGAGCGACCCACTAGCCTTCGAGCTAGGTTAGGGTGTGGGTAGAACTGCCGGGCTCCTCCGACCTTGTCTCCCCTAGTAGTAATTGGGAACGACTCTGAGTCTTCACCGGAATCTGGGATCTGTATGTGGTTTGGGGAAGATTGGTCGCTTCTGGCCGACTCGCTTGTGGCGGGTGTCGGATCGTCTCACCTTGGTGCGTACGGCGCAGGTACCGTGCCACCGGGCTGACGAGTCCTTCGGTCCTTGGCGACTTCGCGTTCCTCTAATCATATGTGGATTCCGGGTCCGTGACACTTATGATCCAAGAATATCAACCGCCCCTCTATGAGGAATTTGCACGACTTAATCTTGAAGTCATTCAAAGTGGTTTCCTTAATACCCTTGAAATCCAATCCTCTTTGGAAGATCAAATCAAGTCTGCTCAAAAGCAAGACAAGGGTATTCGCAAGATCAAGGAGAACATTGTTAGCAGAGTTGCTAAATGTTTCTCAATCGATGATCGAGGTGTTGTTTGGTTTGGCAAACGTTTGGTTGTGCCAAAGAACAACCATCTTCGAGAATCTATCCTTCGTGAAGCTCACGACTCTCCGTTGTCTATTCATCCGGGTAGTACGAAGATGTACCAAGATCTGAAACAGAGATTCTGGTGGACCCGAATGAAAAGAGAGATCACTCGCTTCATCTCTAAATGTGATGTGTTTCATCGTGTTAAAGCGGAACACCAAAAACCCGCGGGCACACTCCAACCTCTACCTATCCCTGAGTGGAAGTGGGACGAAATTGGTATGGATTTCGTCACGGGCCTTCCAAGAACTCAGAAGGGGAATGATGCCATTTGGGTAGTCATTGATCGCCTATCCAAAGTCGCACATTTTCTCCCAGTCCGAGAGAAGATATCAGTTAGTCAACTAGCTGAGTTATATATATCTCGGATAGTATCTCTCCACGGAATCCCTAAGCGGATAATCTTGGACCGTGGTAGTTTGTTCACCTCCAGGTTTTCGGAAAGTCTTCAAACTGCTATGGGAACTCGTCTCTCTTTCAGCACAGCTTATCACCCCCAAACCGGTGGACAAACCGAAAGGGTTAACCAAATCCTTGAGGATATGCTTAGAGCTTGTGTTATATCCTTCGGCACGAAGTGGGAGAAGTGTCTTCCATTTGCTGAGTTCTCTTATAACAACAGCTTCCAATCAAGCCTAGGCATGGCCCCTTTCAAAGTCCCTTATGGACGCAAATATCGAACTCCTCTGATTTGGTCTGAAACCGGAGAAAGACAAATTCTTGGACCGGACTTGATCAAAGAAGCGGAGGATCAAGTTTGAGTTATTCGAGAGCGGTTGAAAACTGCTCAATCTCGTCAGAAGAGCTACTCCAACCTTCATCGTCGTGAGATTCACTTTGAGCCAAATGATAAAGTCTACCTTCGGGTCACTCCTCTCAAGGGTGTTCACTGATTTGGCATCAAAGGAAAGTTGGCACCTCATTACATTGGCCCCTTTCGCATTCTTTCCAAACGAGGTGAAGTCGCATACCAGTTGGAACTACCTCCGTCGTTATCCAATATTCATAATGTCTTCCATGTTTCTCAACTCCGGAAGTGTTTCAAGGATCCAATTCCAGAGTCGACAGTTGACCCCCCCCACCGGACAGGCCCCCATTTCCGGCGGCCTGCTCCATCCCCCCCCCAGACTGGGCCTTGGCCCATCTCCCCATTTCTTCCCGGCCCAACCCGCCACCCTCCTCTACCTTCTCCCCTAAGCCACCCCGCCGGCTGCCTTATCCCCATCCGCCGCCGCCCTCATCCGCACCCGCCACCTCCAGCTTGCGTGGCAAGCGCTCCGCGCGGCTCCGGCCACCTCCTGCTTGCCGGCCGCCGCCTTCCCTCTTCCCGATTTGATCCGCCCCGAGAGCTCCCTCTCTCTCTTCCTTCCCCATTTTCTCTCCCGCGCCTGCTAGCTCGCCGCAGGAGCTCCTTCGCTGGCCACCCCTTCCGCCGAGCTCCTCACCGCCCCGGCCTCCTTCCGCCCGCCTCGGTTCGTCACCGTCCTGCCGAGCACCCCGCCTCCTCGTCGAGCTCGCCTCTCCGTCCCGTCATCCGCCCCAAAATCCCGACCCCGAGCCCCCACCGGTTGCCGCTTCACCTCTGGCCACCGAACCCATCGCCGGAGCCGCCCCCTCCTCGACTGCCGCCTCCGCGGCCCCTCTCTGTCGCCGCGTTCCTCCCTCCGCCACCTCGGCCTTACTCTCGACGCCGCCTCGCCCCACCCAAGCGCCGCCGCCCCGGAGTCCCCATGCCCCGACTCGCCGCCCTTGCTCCTCGCCGGTAAGCCGCCACCGCTAGCCCTCACCGCTGTTGCCTCTCTCCGGGACCCCGCCGCCTCGGCGGCATTGCACCGGGTAGCTCACCGAGCTCCTGATCGGCCAACCAGGTGGTCAAGGCCTTAATGGCCATTAAAACGGTCGTTAAGACCAATTAAGTACACTGTTAAAAGTTAATGATTGGGTATTAATTGCTAAGTGTATTAATTAAAGTTCTTAATTACTGTTCTGACAGCTTAATGACACTAATTAATGATCACCAGTGTAATTAATATGTTTAATGAATCTGCCTCTATGATCAGTGGACCCCACACGTCAGATTTTAAAATAAAAAGATTAAAAGAAAAGAATAATAGGATGACAAGTGGGCCCCACTGTCATTGACCTAAGTCAATTTTGACTAGAATTGACCCAGGGCCCACCTGTCAGCTTCTGTTACTATTGGAATTTATTTAAATATTATTTTTACTGAGAAAAATACAAAAAGGGTTAAAAATTGATTAAATCTTAGAAAATTCATAGAAAATCCATTTTAAATCAAAAAATGCAAATAATATATCAAAATGTTCAGAAAAATGAGAGGTACTCAATTGTGTCCTTTTCACCCATGTTTGCATGCTAGGAAAAAAATGAAATTGGCTAAAAACTCAAATTAGGGTTTCCGATTAGCCGAAGGATTTTCGGATCGCAATATTTTGAGCGTCCGGACTCCGATTAAATTGATTCCACTTGCATTAGTCTTTATTTTGCACCCTCCACGTCATGGCATGCATTTCATCTCATGCCAATGTTCATCATTTTGATATTTACGTTTATGCTCTTCTTTTCCGATGTTTTTGTTCTTCTTCGTTAGAGCCGAAAAATCCAGGAGAGGACAATCCCGATCACGAGCAGGGTTTAGTTGCTGAGCAACAAAGCAGGCAACCCCTTTGATCACATTGCAGACACCTACTATTTGCAAAGTATTAGTTGTTTTCAAATTCATTATCACCCTCCGCCAGCACACCTCGTGAAAGTGTGTAAATCGTCGATGGCATTAGGAGTCGATCGATACGTGTAGGGAAAGATATACACCCCTGCCAACTCTAAGGTTGTGGTGTTAGCGATTGCTTCCTCCCAGGGTGGTCGAGGAAGAATCAGGGAATCTAAGGTGTGGTGATCTGCAGTAAGGAATGTTCGTGAAGTGTTCGACTCGTCCCCTTTAAAAAGGTATTCTGGTAGTCGGTTTTCATCTACTTAAATTCTATTGACAAAGGTAAAATTAGCTTTCCGCAAAAATAGTCCACTATTACCCTTTATTGATACCTGTCACATCTATTACTAAATTCCCACTGTAAGTCTTGCTGAGTACAATTTTTGTACTCACCTGCTATCATTGACATTTTTGTTGCAGAGGAAACTACCCCTTTCGAGGGTGGTTTCTACCTAGAGATCGACGCCAACGATGACTAGTCGCTGGAAATCCCAGGCAGTGGTCCTGCCCCTGGGGTTTGGCAGCTTGGTTGGTTCTGCTGCCAGTTTTGGCCTGACCTTTTTGGCTTCATAGCCTTAATTACTCTTCCGCTGTGTAGTTGGATCTTTGGATCCTTTATGTGAATATATGTTGTTAAGTTTCAAGAACCTATAATATTGTAGTTTCCGTCGTAGAGTTACTGCTGTGAAATCTGGTTGTTTTCGCCTGCCTCATGTGCCGTGTGTGTATGTTATTGAAGCACATGATGTGGGTAGGGTTTCAGAGTCTATATCATAGAGTTATTAGGTTTAATCACCCCTGTGAAGTGACTCTGCTACTGAGAGGTTGGGAACTATATCATCCTACTCCAGTCGAGCATTAGTTTGCCGGGACGAGTTTGGGATTGACGTTCCGGCTCAGTAAGAAAAGAGTGAGGAGACCATATCACCCTACTTGATCTGTGCATTAGTTTGCCAGAGAAGGTTCGGGGTTGACGTCTCGGGCTATTCGAAGCCATATCACCCCACTCCTCTTGGAATTGATATCCAGGGGTGAGGTCGGGGTTGACGTTTCAACTTAGCGGGTGGTTTCACTTAAGACTACTATGGATTTTGGGTCCCGGCAAGGTTGAGGCGTTGATTTTTCTTGTCTCGCACAATCTGAGCACTAAGCAGAATGTGTGCTATAATACTCATGTATCGGTCAGCATCTTCAGCGGTCAGATGTTCTTCATCTTGGTTGGACTTGTTGTCACCTTGTTCATGTTCAGCAAGCAAAGCATAGGTCTCCTCATCTAGATCACTTGCAGAGTCGTACTTGCCATCTTCACGATTGAGCAAGACGCCCTTGTTAGGACAGTCCTTCATGATATGGCCAAAGCTCCTGCAATGATGGCACTGAATCTCCTTTGTTCTCCCCGTGGAGGCCACCGATGACGAACTTTTAGCAGGAGTTGATGAAGCTTTTTTCGTCGGTGTCATAGTAGAGGATGCTGAATTGGAAGGAGCAGAAGCTGGAGCTGATCTGAAGGTTGAAGGAGTCGCTGTGGAGGTATGAGTGGAGGGGGCAGCGGGTACGCGCAGCACCCAAGTGGAAGCACGACCTGCAGAAAAGTTAGTACGTGGTCTCGAGCGTCCCTGCACTTCATGTTCAGTATGTATAGCAAGGTGGAATAAATGGGTCATAGAGTTATAGTCCTTATAAGCAAGAATATCAGCAATCTCTCTATTTAATCCACCCATAAACCTAGCCATAGAAGCTTCCTCATTCTCAACTAAACCACAACATAGCATTCCAATTTGTAATTCTTGATATTAGTATTCTACAGATCTATTTCCTTGATTTAAATGCCACAATTTATTCAATAACTCTAGCATAGTATGAGGGAACGAATCGATGTCTCATTAATTATTTTAGTGCGTCCCAAGTGGTTGGAATATTATGTGGATGTACTCTACAGTGTTCTTTCCACCAAATAGAAGCAAAATCAGAAAACTCACTAGTAGCAGCCCTAACACGTGTATTCTCTGGAAAATCATGGCATGCAAATTTCTGATCAACTAGCAACTACCATGTGAGGTATGCATATGGATCATATTTACCTTCATAAGGGGGCAATAGTGAATTTTACCTTAGAGAATACATCATCCCTGTCATGGTCACGCCATGGCCGTGGTGGTCGCCGCATACCATGTCGGTTGTAGCATTGTCGACGGTGATCACGGTTGCTGTTGTGGTTGACGTCATCCTCATCCTCAGAATAAGCACTATGGTCGTCCTCGGCTCCCGATCCCATGGATGCTGCTCATTGAATGGAGACGTCACCGTTGTTGGTCGTAGCGGAAGGGACCCGTTGTGCACGTGGTACTCCATTATTGTTTGGAAGATGAGGTGCAGGTATCGCAGCACCTACAAGATTATCAAGGCGAGCAAGAATAGCAGCAATGTTAGCATTAGCGATCGCCTATCCATTCTCAATAGGCTCTGAGGTGATTCTCCTGCATTTGCATTCGTTCATTGGTCCTGCGGGGATCCTCCGTGAGACCCGTCAAAACATCATTGTCACCTGCCATGGTTAGCAAATGGAAACAAATCACAGATTTATATTCCTATCACTACTAGAATGTGGGGTGTGGGTGGAAGGATCCTCAACAATACTCCAGCAAATACCAAGCTCTTACCAGTTCTTATTGTGCTGCAGTGGTTGTCAACCTTTGGCGGTGTCAAAGATGATCAAAAGATTAGTATAGCGATTACCAAAGTGACCGAACAAACTATATTATAGGAAGGAATAGAAAATTATCAAAATAGCTATGCAAAGTTCTCAAAATATTAGTCCTAATTGCTAGACTTAGACTAGAACAAGCAAAATTTAACTAGGCCTACACACCGAAGCGATAGAAACCAAGGAAACAAAGAGAAAGCAACAGGCAAGTTTCTAAGGTTTTTTTTTGCAGTGCCTTCTATGTGGCTTCTTACTCTTTTTCTTTTTTTAATTTATTTACACCTCAGAAAAATTCCAAACAGAGCAAAAGATATGCGCTACACAAGAAAACAGGATTCTGCCTAGGCTGTCGTGGCAGCAAAAAACAGCAGAAAACTTACTGTGGCAGGAAAACAGCAGGAGGCTAAAACTTAAATTGGATTTTTCTCCCAAACCACTCGTTGGATTGCGATGAAAATTTAATAGTAGACTCCTAGATTTATGCTTGATTGTACAGAAGTTTTTCAGAATTTTCTGGGCACTTTCAATTTTCAATCCAAATTCGGCTTAGAGTTTGAATCCGAATCCAAAACTTGATTCTTGGTGGGAGATCTATCCAGGGGCCTTCTTAAGGATGTGGGGGAGCCCTTTGGGTTAGCCAAGTCCTTTCCCAATGGTTAGAGATAGAAGATCAAGCCTCACAAGATGATTCCTTTGCCTAGTTCAACTTGAACTCCAAGTCAAAACCTTTCCTGTTGTGTTGGACTTTCCAAAACCTTGTAGATCAGATCCAATCTGCTATTGGTTTGGTCAAGCAAAGATGCAAGTGAACTTGGCATCGTCACCCTGTTCTTCTCCAAGACATGGCCACAAGGGAAGTGGCGGTGGCAGCAACTTACATCGTCGCAGCAAGATGGTGCCACGGTAGCAGCTAGCGGCGTGTGGCAAGTGGTGCACTACTATAGAACGGCTCATCCTGGAT